>CM060971.1:29228968-29368968 GCA_030765045.1 Tenodera sinensis
CTATATTCCCCTTGCATCTACAAGTAAATTAGCAATACGATAATTTTTGCTAATGTTTAAAACAGAAACTAAGTTTGTAAGATAAGAGTAAGACATGTGAGTTGATCACATCCGGATTTTAGTCCATTTATTAATGTTTCAGTTGCGCAAACATTGAAACAGTTGAGCTACATTCTCAACTTCTGATTTCCTGATTTTGTTGGTAAACAAAATATTTGGGAAAACCTCTTGTGTTTTGTGTTCGAAATTCACAGTTCTCAGTTTACAATGCGTAATGTAGCAAGAGAATTATAGAAGTTCCTACCCAATTGTGGGGGTTTTACAAATCTTTCCCAAAAAGTGCAAGACATACATTTTGTTTGTCACAGAAGTGCATTCAACACATGTTAATTTAAACAATAATGTTGGAACAATTTTCTGAAAAAATATAATATGCCAAATCTTTTTCTGGTATATAGTAGTTTTGGGTGGGCAGGTTAATTGAAAATCTTTGTGAGCCTAAATATCAAGTTTGGCATTTAACCAACTGCAACGTTTCGGTCTTGAGTAGATATACACACGCGCGCGCGCACACACACACACACACACACACACACAAACACACACACACACACTCGGATGCAGGCATACTCCTAAATGTCTTTTTTAAATTCAAGGAGCCTCAATATTTCCGATGAAATATTGGTTACGAATTGTTGAGCGGAACGTAACTCTTAAATTCTCCGCAACTACTTAGGCAGTATATAAGGTAAAATGAGGTGAGATGGGTCTACTATTTATTCTTCTGTAACGAAACGGTAATGTCGCTTTATTATCTTTAAACTCTTACAACAAATATACAACCTCCTTCTCGTCGTTAACAGTCTAGCCTTTAGTGCTATCACAACTCAATTTTTACTCGCCCGCTTGGCATGTGGTGTGAAGTAGCTTTGCCCTGTCCGTCCTTTGTTGTGCACCGAGCTCAGCGTCACACTTCATTACAGCCAACGGATTACTTGGTGTCGGTGCACCGCGGCTGGGTGGTTAGACCAAGTTCGATTCTAGGCAAGCGCATGTGAAATTTGCAGTCTGCGGTTTCCCTCGCCATTTATTCGATAAATTCCTCCATCGTCACTTTTTCCTTTCATCATTAACACCATTTAGTATCACATTCCGCACTCTAATACCACGTCCCACACTTAGGCGCTGCACCCCACTCATGACGCCCGCTTACTGGGTCGTGCCGGTAGTGAGTGTGTGTGTGTGTGTGTGTGTGTGTGTGTGTGTGTGTGTGTGTGTGTGTGTGTGTGTGTGTGTGTGTGTGTGTATCTACTCGCGCGCCCTTGGTGTTGGAGCTAGCTGACGCCTACATTTCTAATATCTGTGTGGTGTTGAATAATTTTTGTGATGTGTGAACTGACAAAATGTCAGTCAAAAGAGAGTAAACCGAGCACAATTAACCACATAAAACTCAACAACGTGCGTTAGCACTCGTCAGCCATTTAAATATTTAAACCTGTTAGGTGAATTTAAAAGAGTCTATGATATTATTGGGTCTTTATAATTCAGTAGCATGGAAAGCTATTGTTGGCGAAAATTAAAATTTCAAGAGAGTGAGGCCTCACACCGGCCGCATGTAACGTAATCCGATGGCCGCTGGGGTCCACATGGCAATATTGCAACACTTTTCCCACGCGGCCAGTTAAAGCGATTACCTACTCTCTGTAATGCTATTCATTAACCGATCAAATGACAATGACGAATCGCTGGGTGATACTTAACAGCGTGCCCCTATCGTGTATGGAGACATTAACAGCTCTCAATTAATGATTCTCGAGCTCATATTACCAATATGAAAGATAACGACGCGGATACTGAATTATTGCCAGTGTTTACATAAATAACTTATCATTTCGACAGTCGAAATGGAAACCCAGAGAGGACGGGTAAAAAAAGAGAAGGAGAATAACGGATTATCCATCAAAAGCACCGCTTAATTATGCGCGAATGAAATACTCGCGTTTTCGAACCGCTAAAAATTAAGACTTATTTACAGAGAACGTACAGATAATGGAATAACGTTTTAATGCCTTTTAAACGTTCTGCTTTCTAATCAAGTATTTATATTGAGGAATTATAGCTGATGCTGGAATTATTGACGAATAAGATTAACTATCTAACCATGCTGCAAAACAGCTCTACCGCCCGGCCGCTGCGTGCCCCTCCGCTGCGAACCACAGGCGTCATGAATGGGATGCAGTACTGGAGGGTGGGATGCTTCCCTGCCAGTATACGTGGTCCTCGCAAGCAGGAACTGCTGCTTGTCAATCAAGGAGCTCCACAATTGGCCACTCAAGTCCCTAACGAGGCTGAGTGCACCCCGGATCAGGTCTTCCAGCGGGAGAAAATTGTCATTTGTACTGGGACTGGAATACGGATCTCTCGCTTGGTAGGCAACAGTGCTAACAGTGATAAATAAGACTAATTAACTTTATAAACAAATGATATATGAATAGTTACAATGAACTATAATAATAGTAATATTAAGGCAATAATAATATTATAATAGTAACTGATAGTAATAATAATAATAATAATAATAATAATAATAATAATAATAATAATAATAATAATAATAATAATAATAATAATAATAATAATAATAATAATAATAATAATAATAATAATAATAATAATAAAAGTCTGTCACCTACTTGTCTAAGCCAGGACATAGTTGCCAACGTTGTTTATTGCAACATAAGACTCAGATGCAATTACAACAAAACATCAGAAAATTAAAACATTATAATCCTTTAAGCAAGTAATTCACATTTGGCATTTTCAGACTTAGACAATAAAAATAACTCAATCAATTAAAGTGCTAAGTATAGAATAATTATTCTCTTACTGTTCGCAAGTTTACAAACTCATATCACTCTGGGAAAGTTGTTTTATTCTCCAGTTGATGCGTCTAAACTCGCACATTTCAGGCTCCTGCTTCATCACCTGATCCTGCTCCTCTCCTTTCCTCTGCGAACAGTAGAGAGATTGCAATGAACTACTTACACATGTTAAAATCAACGTACAATGTAAGAAGCGAGATAGTTTATTAAGACAATTAGCTCAAGGCATGAGCGTCGGCAGACTGTTTTCCAGGGGGGGGGGGCACATGTGGGAAATTTGCAATCATATATTATTAATTCATTCTTTTATTGTCAAAATTTATATTTGTTGCATATAACCGTATTGATTTATGCTAAATAACAATTGTTCTTAATCAAAATAATAGTTTAATAGTCAGTAATTGATTGCACATTAAGTTTACCAACTTCCAAGGGGGGGCCGCGGCCCCCCCCCCCTTGCCGCCCGTTCGCGACGCCCATGGCTCAAGGCCTTCCTGACAATTTTGTTGCGATGTCAGTACATTTGGAAATGCATGTAGATAATGTGAAAGTTAGAAAGTCAAAGTGAATTCTTATAACTTAATGACTTAGAGAGCAATTAGATATAGATTATTGATAACCAGCAGTTTATAGCGCCTAAAACTCGCGCTCGGTTTATACCTATGTACTTGACGGTTGCCGTAAAAGCATTCTTTGATTAACCTTTCTATGATTCAAGGTAACTTGTGTTTCGCATTGTTATTAAGGTTTTCAATTAAACAGGTGCTAACGGGCTAAACAAAGTACGTTCTTTATAAACAAACTGGATGAATTGTTGCACAGAGTGCGTACTATCTTCTGTGAGTTGGACTAATTAAAGGAAACAGTACAAAGATATACTAAATCCTGTATTGTTATCAGTGACGGTTCCTGGGTGATCGCATACTCGCAACTGCACACCCACTAATTTTTTGCGCATGCGAATGAGAAAGTCGAATGTGCAACTTTCTTCTATATGAACTTATTCGTTTAATTTTCCCGCGTCCTCTTTACCAAATGTCAGCTCATTCTGTCAACAAGCTGAGGCGCATAAACCCGATTTTGCGACTGGCGAAGGTAGCCTTTAAGCGAGGGGTACGCAGGGAGCGGTGCAAAGCTCGCATTTAAGAGTACGGCGAGGTACGGCAGCATAATCGACAAAGCCAACACATGCGATTCTTACCACGCAAGCGCACTGCTTCTCGTACAAGTCCCTCTGTTTTCCTTGCTACGAGCATTTCCCTCCCGTTGTTTAGCAGAATCTACTAGGCAACCAACGTGACGGTTCTAAATATAATGTAGCTATCTTCTATATTATATTAATGTTATAAACACAATTACATATAGCCTTAAGCGATTATAAATGCGTATAATTACTCTTCATGTCGTAATTTATTAAGACCAATACTTCAGTTTGAAATAATTATTTTGTTACACTGTTTATTACTGTCTGTTATGTTTGTGTTCTGGCAGCAAGTTGTATGCAGTTGTGTGTGCATGTAGCGGGAATTTTGAATCTATGAAAAAGTGGAAATGAATAACATGGCGAAACTAAAGCAGATAAATCTTTCGGGTTTGTTCTTATAAGAGAACCTGCTTTCCGTGCTTATTGTTTGCGAGTGAGAGAAATGGTGTCTGGACAAATAATAGTTCTAGTGATATTGGTCATTTAAAACACAGAATAGCAAAATATAAAAGCTCATTTGCCCATATGAATTTAGAACTTGAATTGTGTAGTGTGTGTTAGAGAAAGAAAGGAAGTAAAGGAGAAGAGGATGTAATGTACTGCACACCCATTGTGACAAGTCACGGCCGCCACTGATTGTTATACAGTTTATTTTGCTCATTTTCCAAATCGAGCAAGGGTTTTGTACAAGAAGGTATGAATAGAATAATTGTTGTAAAGGCAGGAAGAAAAGTATTATTCCTGTGTATTATAAAACCTACAGTTATAAGCACATATGTTCTTGGAATTCGCCGAAGTAATTTTTTTTTTTTTAATTAAGTAATTGCTAGACTATTATTTCTAACGCTTGAGGAAGTTTTTGTGGTGCAAATACAAGATTCGTCTATCTAAGTTATTAGTGGGCTTGCAATTGTACCAGATTTTACAAGTTGCACTTATTTAATTAATTGGTAGACTAGCTGTGCTAGGTATGAGACTCGTGGTGCTGAATTGGATGTCAGGGACATTTCGCTTCTAACTAATCGGGTAGAGATCAAGGTCAACGCTATCTTCCGGCGCTTTTATAGCTGGTGAGGCATACCGCGTCAGCACCTTGGAAACCTAGTAGTATTACCATAATGTGTTGTACAATTTATGCAGGAACCGTACATTGAATCAAACTAAAAACCGAATATTTGGGTACTCATAGTTACGTTTTACTATCATAGTTAAATTTATTATCTAATGTGAACATTAAATTTAAAAACAATCTACAAATGTGATCCAGATAATTTTTTTTTAAATTTATTTATTATTTGAAGTCGCTTCAAAATAAAAGTCATATCGCGACTAAACAATGAAGGAAAAAAAGGGGGAAACAAATCATAAAGTTTACATTGAATTTAAACATTAACTTTGCATGCTTTGATGAACTTGATGATTTTCTTGTGATATTGTTGATCACCCAAAGCTAGCTGAAGGTTCTCAGGAACTCCATACTGAAGTCGCTGGTGAGTGTATCTTGGGCAAACAGTGAGCAGATGCTGAACGGTAAGAGTAGAATCACACAGAGTACATTTAGGAGGAAGTTCACGGGACAATATGTAGGAATGAGTAAGCGCAGTGTGGCCAATGCATAATCGGGTTAATAGCACCTGGTCTCGCCGGGTTAGTGTTCTAATTGTTGTGGAGAGGTTAGGTATTGGACAGATATCATGCAGTTTGCTGTTGGATGTAGTTGTCCAATCTGTCTTCCATCGGTGTAGGATAGTTCTTTTAAGATGCCGTAAGTAGTCTTCATGTGGTAGCTTAAGATCTGATAAGCTTGGAGGATGCTTGGTAGCTTCTTTTGCGGCAGTCAGCAAGATCATTTCCTGGTATGTTACAGTGAGATGGTATCCATGCCAAGATTAGTTGTTTACCTGATGAAATAAGCTCACTGTATAATTCACGTATCTCCCTTACCAAGGTGTGGCAAGGAGATCGTTGTTGTATAGCCATTAATGCACTAAGGGAATCTGTGTATATAATGAATGATTTGAAGTCTCCATTATTTGATATATAATCCATGGCGAAACGTATAGCAAACAGTTCACTGGAGAAAATGGTGAGAGTGTCTGGTAGACTATACATCAGATAATTTGGATAAACGATGACCGGATAAACTAGCTTTTACTGTAATAGGCTTTTTACATAGCATTTATAGACTATAAAAATGCCTTAGATACTGGGGAACACAGCAGTGTCCCAAAAGCACTGAAAGATACTGAAATTTGACTCAAATATACGGGGTATGATTCGGCCATACGTTAATAGGGGACTCTTCACGAGAGTACAACAATGAAATCATTGTCAATAAAGAGCCTTTCACCAAAATAAATAATTTGTGTCAAATATTTGGAGTCATATAACCTCTTGACGAATGGATATAAATGGTTTATTATTTCAGTGGTACGCAAACTTTGGTAAATAATGCTGTAATGCCTTTCTACCTTAATTCCAACGAATTTAGTCAAAATTTGTACTAACGTACAATTCTCTCTTGGAACTACTTTGCTTAGAATTTTTATATTAAGTTGTGACTAAATGTATTCGAATTAGGATAACAATGCATTATGACATTGTTCACATAATGTTTGTGCCACATTTGGTGAAATAATAATATCCATTCTTCAAGGAGGTAGATGGCTCTAAATATTTGACACAAATTGTATTGTTAGGCGAAACGGCTCTATATTGACAATAATTGCGTTGGACATATGTGTTACTCTTGTGGAATCACTGGTTAACGTATGACCGAAACAATACCTTCCATCCGGTATAAAAATTCCTAGCAAAGTATATATTTTGTATAACTATTGAACAATCAACATAAGAAACACAAGCCCAAAATTTAAGCTAGAAAGACGCATGTATCAAGGGGAACCAATACCACATAAACCAATTACATGTGTGCTAGAAGCCTTATTCGAAAAATAGTGGCAAAAAGAGGTAATGTAATAAAGATAAGCAAATCTGCAATTGGTAAAGGATATAGTATTGTTTCCCAAGTGAGCCACGGCACTAGAGAAATGATTGCAGAACTACGAACAAGGAAATGGGTTGAAAGGACTATCTACGAATCCGGAAAAACTAAATCTTATGATAATTCAACGGAGATCCCAATTTACTTCGAATAAGAACCCAAGTCCAAGTGAAGAAGTCTATTTTGATCAAAGAGTAGCAATAAACAAGAAAGATAAGTATGTTCGAAGAACGATAGCTATAGTTTGGAGAACGTTCTGGTTACGAGAAAAAGAACAGCAAATGTAAGAGAGCTGCACATTACCAGTCATACCACAAAAAGAAACGCATATTTGAAGGATGGGCCAAATGGAGATGGAGAGAAAAATTCTAAATATTAAATGAAGAAATAAAGCGCAGAACGAAGAAACAGCCAAAAGGAGTGGGATAGGAGACATTGCAGTCACAGCACAGCAACTAAATCGAGAGTGAGGATAAAATGCAATGAGACCTCAAGAAAATAGTTGAGCTTATGCAACAATATGGGGTCCTAGAATAGGTAAGTGAAGAGGATATATAACAGAAAGGGGTAGAATAACTGCTTCAAGCAGGGGTGTTGGAAAAACTGGATAACTACAGCACGAGATGGGTATAAGTGCAAACAATTAGAAAGAGAAATATGAAAACAGCAGGTGGAAGACAGTGAAGAGTGTAACTAGTGCCCCATGAGAACACGACAGGAACATTAAATTCATAATTAGGTTTACACTACTATAGCTGAGTTACAAGTACAAATAGAAAGTAACAATTTATCTAAATGTATATGTAGTGCTAGGAGATTAGTATAATACAGTAGGTCAAAAGTTCTTTTAGATATTTCATTGAGTGCTAGGTAGATAGTAATATAGTAGGGCACAAGTTCTTTTCAGTGTAAGTTATACAGTGCTAGGATGTTAGTACATGAAATGACAAATAGGACAAAAGCAAGGGAGTAGTATAAAGAATTCGACACCTCTCTTATATTATTGCTAGCAGGGCAACACAGCATGAAATAGATACAAATTCTTTACAACTTTTCTAGCTCCTAATTAGCTACCCATACACAATAAGACTTTTACCCTATACTCTTCTAGGCCCCGATAGCATTCTTGGCTAGCCGACAGATAGTTCATTTTGAATATGAAACTTTTTTAATATACGGATCAGGCATGTATTCTGCTAAGCATATACATATGATGCGATGATCCCAAGTAGTTTTCCCAGAATTCAGTGTAATCTTTACACACTTTTCATATTATTTTAATGATATTTCAACTTGCTACTATTGCCCATGAAATGTGGGATTAGGTTGTTTACTAATGCCTAGTTGCTACGCATACCGTATTAATTTCTCGGTTGGAGAATTTATGTGTTTAGTGCGAAATCCCTTTGATCTCACACCGAAACCTTACTTCGTCTTAACTCTCCGGTACTTCAAGCAATCAACAAACAACTGCCTTTAACACATGATATCTACAATGTTATATTTCCCTTGAAGTATAAGACAAGGGATAAGCTTAAGGATTCACTTTCACTTGTAACAGGCAGTTTCACGTGCCGAGTTCTTACACTGAACTGCATACTAGGGTGTACCTTAAACAAGAAGCCATTGTGACAGTAACTGGAGAGGATGTTTCCATGTGATTTCCATGGCAACCTCTTCGTTAGTAAGGTACTAGCACCCTTTTTTCCCTTCGCCTACAAGCAGAACTTTGAGGAGTTGATATTACCACATTTAACTGCATTATTACGTGTGCTTTCATAATACTTTCCGCTTTCTAATACAACCTGGCAACGCTACTCTTCTATTTCCCTGATATGAGTGAACTGGCACAAGTTGCTTCTTGTTCAAATGCCACTGTACTCATACTGGTTATTGATGTTGCAAGTAAACCTGAGAAACTGGCTAGGGGTTGATATATGTGGTTAAATAAATAGAGAACCAACCTACAGTCTGTATTAAACGTGCTCGCCTCGGTAGCGTGATGGTTAGCGTGTCTGTCCCAGGTTCAAGAGGTCGCGAGTTTCCATCTCGCTAAGGGTAAGTTATCCGGGTAGGGTTTTTTTTCCGGAGTTTTCCCTTATCCTGAGAAGACGAATGTTGAAACTTAAAGCTCCATGGACCTCGGGATCATTTGGGCATCAAAGTAGCAAACGTAACATAGCATTAACTATCCAGCACATCATTTAAACTGCCCATTGGGCACCAAGTTTAGACAGCAAGCTCAGATTTATCCAACACCGTGAACAAACCAGTCAAGACAAGAGAAAATCTGCAGTTTGTATGATAAAATGTAATATAATGTAAATATACGTGTCAATGTTGAAATAATTGCATGAGTTATAAAATTATTAAAGGACGTGATACGACCAACACGAAATGACCATAAATAAACATGACTAAAAACAGTACAAATTA
Source organism: Tenodera sinensis (assembly GCA_030765045.1). Taxonomy (NCBI): domain Eukaryota; kingdom Metazoa; phylum Arthropoda; class Insecta; order Mantodea; family Mantidae; genus Tenodera; species Tenodera sinensis. The sequence continues at coordinate 29,238,495 of CM060971.1, forward strand.
CCGTCCAAGGTCATGAACTCGCATGCCCTAAGCTGTCCTCGGCAGTTCCTATATGGATACAGGTCAGCTCAGAAATACCATTAAACTTAAAAACCAGAGAAAATTATAATATAAGGTAAACTTGTATCCAGGTAAACGGGTTCCATGTGTCAGCTTCTTAATATATAAATTGAAACCTTGATCCCTCAGTCGTCAACAGTTTCTGCCACTCTTCTCTTCTGAGAATGTCCCCCACAGCTGGAGACGAAAAGTCAAGTTTCAATTATTTTATTCCTCAACAATGACCTACAAGCTCGAAAAAGTGTTATATTTTACTAATAACACCGGCCGTGAAAGCGTACGATCATATACGATCATAAATAGCCCCTCCACTATTAGCTCTTATGTAATAAATAACCATTCCAAAATCGTGTATATTGATTAATGCTATGACGTCGACACCAGGTACGTATGCAACACTAAACGCCAAGCTTTCTTGCGGAAAGTATCCCGTATATTTAATGTCACGTTACCCGGCCGCTGACTTCACGTTGCCAGGAGGTGGAGTAGCTTTTAGCAATTTTGAATGCTAGTTGTGAATTTTATGTAGAAACAGTTTTTCACTTGTTCGTAGTAACTTCTGTATGTGAGGCCATTGCGAATGTAATTAGTGAAAACAAAGAAGTGATAAAACATAATCGAAGAGTAATTTTGTTATAAACCACATAGATAAACGGTTTTGTAAAATTATTTTGTAGCAGACTGGGTAAACAAAGTCATGTGAGTGTAACAACTTTTTTTTGCACTAAAATATAATAGAAAGTTGTACAGTGACGTAAATTTGCCACCATTGAAATAGAAGGACCCTCGTCAATTTATCCGCCTTTGGGAATACGATGAAGAGACTTGGATCTTTCATTAAACATTTTGGTGCTCATTATGAAGCCCATTGTTGTCATCATTGTCCGCGCTGTCAGCCTCATACAATTTTGAATTCTGCAGCATTTTCCCAGTGCAGCCATGCTGTAACCCCTTGACGTTGGTGAATGCCAATATGTTGTCAAAAGTGGCAGCACTTCTCAAACAGTGCACTGTCGAGGCAAAAACCACATGGCTTCCTGATATAAAAACTTTATGCACAACATTAATACCAAACCCAAACCATTCTATACATACATTTCGTTGTATAGAGCTCAAGTGATAACAGAACAACTTGAACGTAGCTACGAACCGACGCAAGTAAAACCAAACAAATAAAATACTAGTGTTATATTTTCACAGATATCTTTACCCACTTTCGTTTATTTTTGCATATGTTCTGCAATCTAGTGTTGCAGAAGTTTATTTCTATAGATGAATTTCTTCCCCTTCTATTTGTCTACCCTTGTCTAAATTATATAGATTTAAACCATAGTAATTTTCTGACTTCCAGTACTCACTACTTGAATTATACCTATTTCTGCATTGTTGATTTCCCTCTAGGTTTATCAGATATATGCTTTTTCAGGAAATTCTCCCAAAAATTCTACCTCTGCTGTTTGAGTTTCTATTTCCGTTATTTCTATAAACGTTATCTGCATTTCTATCGTTTCACTGTGCTGGTTCTGCTCTAGTAAATGGGCTTCTATGCCTGTTTCTAATGTCACCTTGATTTCTGTTTGTATAAGGCACTCCCTTTCCTGAAGAAATGTGAACATTGTTTTATTTCTTCCTTGATTTGTGTTATTTTCTACCCCTGGCTTCCGTTTGATACTTTCAATTGCCATCAACAAAATAAATCATGTCCGAAGCGCTATTTGGCATTGGTGCATGTTTTTGGGCAAATGTTTTGTCAATATTTATTAGATCTTTATCACTCATTGGTGAATCCAATATTCTCGAAGTTCTTGCTAGTTCCGTAACATAATCAACCATCAAATGGCCACTTCTATGGTTATATATTACATTATTCAGCACTAATCGGCTTGCCTATTTCCTCGCTAATATCTACATCTAAAGGTCCTGAAGTCGTGTCGTTTCTTGTAGCTGTTGTATGCAACGAAGTTGCTAAAACAATTGTCATTTTATACACCTTCTGTATACATTTCACATAGAGTACTACTGTAACTCTCAAATAAAGTATTTTGGACCGTCCGAGTCGTCAGTCTCAAAAGTTTGTGGTGAAATTTCATTCAAAATATAGTAATAATTTTGTCAATATATGTTGTGGTTCTGGTCTCCATTTCTGCGTGCATTGCCTAGTTTTACCATTTAGAGTATGTTCCCTCAGTCGCCAAGGTAAATACCGGACACCTGAACAGCAAAACAATAGTAAAAATGAGAATATATGATAATGTCAAATCCTCTGCTATATATACACAGAAAATCAAAGCAAGTAGACTAGATGGTATTCTAACGGCATCCGTTCGACACGTGTAGAAGCAGAGATACTGTTGCTAAACACTAAGGCCTCTATGGACACGTGTCAAAATTGTCACCTGTCCGTCACAGTTGCTGCCTGTATGGACATGTGCCGAATAAATTTATTTAATAAAATTACAACCAAATACAGTTCCCTTACGTAATATTTTCACATATTTGCATATTCATTTATAGATTTCGCTCTTTTACTGCACAGTTCTATGTGATATCGTTCACAGGCTTCGTTACACAGTTCACACACACGCACACAACACACAACACACCACACACACACACACACACACACACACACACACACACACACACACACACACACAAGCGCGAGTTGTGGTTGGGTCGTGATATATATTTTTTTTTGTCCACATTAGATGATGAAAGCCGATAAAACAGATAATCTACTTGCGACATGTCGCAGTTCGAAGTTTGGTGCTGTCCATGAGCGATTCGTGGTTGCTTCGGTGCCATAGAACTCCGGCCATACTTTTTCTCCTTTAACCTCCATGATCTTCAGTTGGTTTCTGGAAGCCTTGGTGTGTGTCACTATATATCGAAGCTTGATGTCTTCAATTAGGAATGTCTCTCGCTATCAGATACACTAGTCTAGATCTTGTTGTCTTTGAGAAACCCAGTGCTCTTTTTAAATAAGTCCATTTTATTTTTTCTAGCGCTTCTAGATCTTTTTGTGTTAGGTGGTCCTATATAACTTCCATCCCGTAAGAAAAAGGTACTATGATTAACGGAATAACGTTAACTAGGATTTGATCCAATTGAATCAGAGAGTATAAGAATGTTTATTGAATTATGATATTGCAGTTATGTATGCTATAAATCATAGATCCCGAAAACAATTACTACCGTATATACATATTATGCATCACTCAAGTCCAAGGTGGAAATGTTGGCGCTGAAATTTAAATGTTATGCCTAAGCGGGAAAACATATGCAAATGTTAACGGTGACGTGGAGCAACATGCTTAATCCCCCGCAACTGAAGGAGGAATTAATTGGAATCGAATCAATTCTAAAAGTTACATTATGCTATTGGAATATTTTATTAAAACTTTTTAGCATGAAAAAATTGCAAGGCAATGACAAGGCTATATTGTTAAGTGAGTGAATCATGCATCAGTCGCTTCAAGAGAAGAAGAAGAGCAAGCGAAGTAATGAATGAAAATGAATAAAATTGTGTTTTGTTGAATATTACAAAACTTAATATGGTAAGAATGCAAATATCAAACCAGATATCAAAAAAGATAAGAATGAACGAAAGGAAATTGGGGGTGAATATCAAGCTGGAAAAGGAATGTGAGCACTTTTTGTTACTCCTGCTAAAGCAGCTAAAAATTAAATTAAACATAACTTATAATCCTTTATTATACCAGATGGCCTATTTCGTCCGACACCGTCATAACTACGTAGATAACACTTCATACGTTAAAACAGTTGCGGAGCTCCACGGCACAATTCTACCAATAGAGACGGCAGTAGCATGTTCTGCCTCTCAGCGAAGACGTGAGGTGAGAGGCAGTTGAACTAATCTGTGTAGTCCGTGATAACACACAATAACAGTATAAACAATGGATAAGGTCGCACTTTACTTACAAGATCTTTATTTTCCAGGGAACTCACTTCTGTATATGCTGCTATTGTCTAACATTTCAATTGTAGATTGTAAAATGCAAGCATGAGGGGCGTAATGTTTCATTGGTGAGACCTTATCGGTTGTTTATACTGTTATTGTCTATTATCACAGACTACACACGCTAGTTCAACTGCCTCTCACCTCACGTCTTCGCTGAGAGGCAGAACACGACACTGCCATCCTTATGATCCGAATTGCCGTGGAGTTTTGCAGCTGTTTTAACAAAGGGATATCTATTTACGCCGATGACGGATGAAGTGGGCCACCATGTACAATCTGGATAATAAACATAATTTGAAGCAGCTTCTTTCCTAAGGGCCTCAAAAAGTATAACAGGCAAAACAGGGGCACCTGAAAACTTAGATTTTTATTCAGAGTGCAACGATCGATGATAGGTATTATGGTGATTAAAGATAAGATTAAAACATATTCCGAATATAAAGCAAAAGAAATTACAAAAGCGACAGTGTGATAAATATCGCAGAGTGCGTATTGTGTTTTCGCAGGCTTGTTTAATCAAGATCTACAGTGAAAGATGGTGATCAGATCAAGCAGATTGTGGTGTGCAAGCATTTGCAGTGCAGAAAATGTTAAGTGCTGTGATGGGCACATAAGTACTTAAATTTGTAGCATATTCTAGTGCATATATTGATTAGTACTGCTGTAGTGAAGAGAAAGAACAATTTGAAGAGAAAATTGAGTTTGGGGATCTTTATTCAGGAGCTATTGGAAATCGATTGCATAATTACGTGTTAAATTCAATTAAAAATAGATCATACATTAATCAGAAAATAAAGTGATATTTAAAAGCAAATCCTTGCGATTGTTTTCCACCTCGAGCTGACTAGCCGACCGATTGCTGCTTAATTGGCTTCAAAACGTGGCACTACTCAACTTTCACAGCTTCAAATTTCTTCTTCCGAGATTTAATATTCAAGCAATTGCTATTAGTAATGATATTAATAATGCAATAATTTTTAAATAAATGTTAACGTTCGGAACATCAGATGACCCTTGTCGTAGTATAAATAACGTACACAAACAGCTAGGTCTCCATACTTAAACTCTCTTTATTTTACAAAAACAAAGCAAGAACAAAAACGCATCTGGTGGCGTTAACAACAACTATTTGGTTATAATCACTGACGGTAGATGTCCTCAGCTACTCTGTGTCCTCAACATCCTCTCCACCCTGGTCGATTTCCAGTGGAATCACCAGTTGTACCGGTCGACTGATCCTCGTACCATCGGGTAGACGCAGGATGGCTGTCCTCACTCGGCCATCTCTCCCTTGTAGTACTTCGTCGACTCGGGCTCTCTTCCACATGTGTCTGGGCAGGACGTCTTCTTGCAGGAGGGCGACGTCTCCAACTCGCAGTTTCGGATGTTTGCCGGCTGGACACTTAACCTCGTGGTAACTCCGCAGTTGCAGGAGGTATTCCTTTTTCCACCTTCGCTGGAAGTCTTCGGAGATTTTCATCTTCTTTCGGAATTCCTTCGTAAGATCTTTTCTTCCGTCAGGCTCAGGTCCGTTCGGAATGGTCGTGAGTTTCTCTCCGTTGAGGAAATGGGAAGGTGTAAGAGCTTCAAGGTTGCTCCCGTCTTGTACAATGGGACGTGAATTTAGGGTGGCTTCGATGCTGATCAGAACAGTGTTGAGTCCCTCTTCATCGACCTGTGATCGACCAAGTACCTTTCTGAGACAGCGTTTGGTGGAACCGATCATTCTTTCCCACCATCCTCCCCACCAAGCCGCCCGTGGAGCTATGAACTTCCAGGTCACGTTGTGATGCGCTAGATATTCATGCGTCTTCGGATCGGTGAGAACTTTTGACAGTTGAAGCTCTCTATTTGCTGCTTGAAAAGTTTGAGCGTTGTCAGAGTATATGATTCGTGGTACTCCTCGGCGTCCCACAAATCGCTGGAATGCCATTAAAAATTTGTCAGTAGATAGGTCCGTAGCCAGTTCTAAGTGTATAGCTCGTACCGTTGCACATGTAAACAGAACGATGTAAGCTTTCTTCATCTCGTTCCCCGATTTGATATAGAGTGGGCCGGCAAAGTCGATGCCAGTCACGGCAAATGGTTGAGTAGAACGAACACGATCCAATGGCAATGGGGCTTCGATCTCTTCACACCTCTTCTTGTGGGATATTTTGCATGGTAGACATTCATGCAAGACCTTTTTGATCACCTGTCGAGCTCGCAAAATCCAAAATTCCGAGTGAAGCTCTTCCAGTATTACACGGACACCCATGTGATGAAGCCTGATGTGAGTCTGTCTGATAAGAAGGTATGTGAATGCATGTGATCCGTCTAAAATCACTGGATGTCTTTCATCATTTGTCAGATCTGCGAATTGTAGACGTCCCCCAAGGCGAATAATATCATCACGCAGGAAGGGATTAAATCGAAAAATCTTGGAAGATTTCGGCAGTGGTTTACTTTTCTTCAAGGATGCTAGTTCAGTACCGAAGCATTCCCGTTGCACCTGACGTATCCAATACATCCTTGCTGTCTCTATTTCTTCTGCAGATAAATAGTTGACACATCCCTTTCTTTTCTCTTTTATGCATCTTACAAAGCGAAGAATCCACGCGGTGACATGTAATATTTTCCAGTATGAACTGTAGCGTGACGCTCTGAACAGTGTTTCTGGGGCTGTAACAACAAGGACTTGAGAGATCTTCTTTTCTTCTGGTAGAGCCGTGTCCGGCACAGTGATATCACGAGGCCACGAGTTAGGATGTTGGACAAGCCAAGAAGGCCCCTTCCACCATGAATCCTTCAAAGACAGCTCTTTTGCTTGTAGTCCTCTTGAGAGGTAGTCTGCAGGATTCTCGATGCCGGGACAGTGTCTCCATTGCCTAGACAAAGTATACGTATGAATTTCGGTCACACGGTTGCAAACGAAGGTTTTCCATCGATTTGGATTGTTGCAAATCCAGCCCAAAGTGACGGCCGAGTCGCTCCATAAGGTGGCACAAGAGGAATCAATTCCAGTTTCCTTGCAGAAGTAGCGAAGAAGACGTGATCCAACCAAGGCTGCAAGTAATTCCAGTCTGGGAAGTGTTACTCTCTTCACAGGTGATAACCTATTTTTGCTGAAGACAAGTTTGACATTGCAAGTGTTGTCAGTGGTTGACCGAACGTATAGTACAGCGCCATATGCTCTTTCTGAAGCATCACAAAACACATGGACAGACAGATTATCGCTTAATGTGGATACACCAATCCATCTTGGAACCTGAATAGAAGACAAGTACGACAGATTTGAATTCCAGGCTTGCCATCTCTGGCCAAGATCAACTGGTAAGATACTATCCCATTTTAATCCCTTACACCAGGTGTCCTGAAAGAGAATCTTGCCGATGATCAGTACTGGTGAAAACAAACCAAGTGGGTCATAAAATCTGGCTGTAACACGTAGAAACAGGCGTTTAGTTGCTGGTTTGTCTACTAGTGCGTGAGTAATGTCCTCTGGAGTGGCAAAGAGTAAGTCCGACTGTGCATTCCAGTTAACACCGAGAACTCGTGTTTCTGATTTCACCTCTTGACCTTCTGCTCTCCATATTTCTCTGAGTGGTAGGGAATTCGTAAACCATTTCGACAATGGGAGTTTGATGTGTCGAAGTAGCGCTATAAGTTCATAATAAACGGTAACTGCTAAGTTATCATTATCTACGCTGGCTGCAAAATCGTCCATAAAGGTACAGCTGTCTAGAAGTTGTGCTGCAGTTGGGTACTTCTCATGATACATGGCTGCAAGTTCTCGCAAGGTTGCCGAAAGGAGGAACGGGCTACTGGTAAGTCCAAACGGCAATCGTCTGAAGCGATACGGTACAATGTCCGTGCTCGCCTGTGTAATTCCATCAACATGAGGTTCCACTCGGTACCATAGAAATCTTGTTAGATCCCTATCGTTCTCATGTAGAGTTAGCTGTAAGAATGTTGACTGCCATCGCAGACAAGGGCAGTTGGATACACTCTGAATCTGAGTAACGTCGCTACGATTTCGGGTAGGAGATTAGGTCCCATTTCTAGTGCGTCGTTCAACGCCGGTTGGCCTCGCTCATGAGAAGAGGCATCGAACACGATCCTCCATTTAGTGCCATCTTTCTTTTGCTTCTTGGCTGCGTGATGTGGTAGATAGAAGACGTTTCCGGGAGTCTCGTTCGTTGGAGCTATTTCGACTTGTTCCTTTACGATGTAGTCCAACATGTGTGCGTGGTACATTGCCTTGAAAACCGAATCGTGTTGCATTCGGTGCTCAAGAGTCTGGAATCTTCTCTCAGCTATTGGCAGGTTATTTGACAAAATTACGCCCTTTTTACGTGGAAGTGATACAACTCTTCTACCGTCTTGGATACAGTATGTTTTGTGGAATTCATGTAGGATAGTTGCATCTTTCCCGGACATTTGTCTGCCATGTGTCTCTCGAATACCAATTGTTTCCAGATCCCAGAATTGTCTCATGGATTCATCGGATATTTCGCAGTCAGTGGTTGAGATGTGGTAGGTCGTAACGTGATTAACTGAAGCTCCGGACCGGTTACCTGTCAGAACCCAGCCGAAGACTGTAGGAAGTAGTACAAGTGAAGGCGTTATTGGCATTGGCTGTTCCATTTTTACTATCTTCCAGTAATGGTCAGCACCTATTAATATCTCAATAGGAAGTTCTTCGTTGTTAGTTCCCGGATCAGCAAGCGTTAGATTACTAAAGTCCTGGGTGACACTTGGATGCGATGAATAAGTGTTGTCACTTTCAAAGGCCGTGAGAGTGACGGTTTTCCTTGTTGAAAATCCGATAATGTCAAACTGAACAAGCCGTCGTAGTTGGGAACCAGTGGACGTTGCTTCAAATCATTTCACCGATAGGTCTCGCTTGTCAGTTACGTTTAGTTTGAGAGTGTCTACTAGAACCTGTGCAATGAAGCTGGATTGACTTCCAGCATCCAGGATACATCGTGTGAGTTTAGAAATTCCCGTGGGCCCTTTGATCCACACACGAGCAGTTTGGAGAAATGATAAATGTGATATTGCCACTTGAATTTTGCTGACAGTAGTGGGTGGCGTGTTATTGGCGTTACAGACGGATATGTGATGAAGTTGCTTGCAATTTGAGCAAGAAACTTTTCCTTTCTTGTTGCACTGGTGGACAGTGTGTCCTCTGTTAAGGCAAAGAAAACATCGCGTGGAAAGTCTGAGCTTTTGTATTCTGTCTTCCAGGTTGGTTATTTCTTTACATTCTTGGGCCCAGTGGCCTTTATTTTCACAAAAGACGCAGAATGGATTTATGGTTTTCTTCCATCTCGGTTTTGATTTTTCCCTTTTTGCAGAAATTTGAAGAGTGGCCGCTGTCGGAGTATAGAAGGATGGAGCGGACGTGGTGGTTTCTCCTCTGATCTTCTCAGTTGTTAGCGATGCCTCTACCTCTTCATTGAGAAACGCCATTAATGACATCATGTGACCTTCTGTAATGTTTTCTCGCTTTGCGTGTATTAGCCAGCGTCTGCAAATTTCAGCTGGAAAAGCTCGTAGGATTTTTGGAGCCAATATACGTCCGTATAGGTTTACAACTTCCCCTAGGGCTATGAGGGCTTGTACTCTGCGATGACACTCCACGTACGTCGAGTTCAACTCTTGAGGACTTTCCGACAAAGCAGGTCTTAAATTTTCCAGGAAGTCAAGGTGGGCCTGGATTATTCTATCCTTGTCTCCGTATCGTGCTACAAGTATCTTTTTCGTCTGTTCATAGGTATCTGCGCTCACTGCTATGCCATCTATGAGTCGCTTTGGCTATCCTTCGAGGTATCCTCTTAGAAACACGTGCTTATTTATGTCAGATATTGTGGGGTTCTTGTCAACTAAGGACTGGAACTGTTCCCAGAACCTGCACCAAGTTTCTATATCACCGGAAAAGGGTTCGAGCCGTATTGTGGGTAGTTTAACCCCTTGTATGACCATGGGTATACCGTCAGAATAGTTATTAGTATTAGAAAGCACACCAGGCTTGTCTTTCTTCTTTGTAAGGAGGGTTTTGGCGTGCTGAAGAGCGCGCTTCGATCTGTCTAAATATTCTTCGCAAGTCTGTGCGTCTGCTTCGTATTCTTCGTCTGTTAACATGTCATGAATATAGTCATCTAAGGTGAGTAACATGTTTAAAGTATCCTGAAGACGATCGCTGATGTGCTCGATCTCAGCTGGATCTGTAGAGTCATTACTGCCATTTAAAGATGTTGCAAACCGTGTACAATTATTACGCTGAGTGGTACGTTTTCGTTTAAGTTTCTTAAGTTCTTGTTCTTTGTCCGTCATTATGTGAATAAGAATAGGTCTGTTAGCTAAGTGGATTTTTCTTGATTTATGGCTGGAGAGATGGCGTTGGCAATGGAAAAAAAAAAAAAAAAAAAAAAAAAAAAAAAAAAAAAAAAAAGTGGCTACTCGAAACTGATGAGGTTATCAAGCATACATAATACACAATTCTACCAAATCAATGAAAGTAATGTAGCAAGTGTTATTGCAAACATGCTGCTGCGTTATGCAAATCAACCCGTATACAATGGATTATTGTACTTATCCGTTGTGTTGAAATGGTGTCGTCGTGTGGCGTTGTGAGGTTCCGTATTTCAAGTAATCTGCACTTCACTGCCACTTTAACTTAGTATTTTCTGCTTGAAATCTTCAAGATGTTTCGTTTCGTGATGTAGTGATCCGTGATTCGAACAGTAATTAGGTTTCGGCACCAGTATGTCGTAGTATAAATAACATACACAAACAGTTAGGTCTCCATACTTAAACTCTCTTTATTTTTACAAAAACAAAGCAAGAACAAAAACGCATCTGGTGGCGTTAACAACAACTATTTGGTTATAATCACTGACGGTAGATGTCCTCAGCTACTCTGTGTCCTCAACAACCCTTGTCAAAGAAAGTGTGAAAAGCAATAAACCATTAGTAAGAGGTAGTCGGACACCATTGCGATATTTGGTGCAGCAGACGCGATGACGTACTAGAAAACAAATGAGGGAAATACAAGAAGAGTGAAGAGATTGTGAGCAAATATTTGAAGTCGTAGGAGCATCTATTCTGTAGAACTAAAGTTGGAAACCTCCATGAAATAATAAATTGTTAAATTAACTCTGCAGAAGTACCTGTGCTTATATTTTTTCACGACGTACATATATTCTATTAACTCCGAATGAATGGTGAAGTAATTAAGGAAATAAACTGATGGAGTTATAACATTTTCGCCTAAAAAATAATAGTACGTTATTTTACTATAGAAAGAAAGTCTAAAATGTAGATTAAAGAAGAATCCTTCTTGAAATTTTTCAGAAAACGTTAAATAAAAAAAATGTAATCACAGTTGTAACAAATACCTATAGCTACACAATAAGAGAAATGTTGTGAATGAACATTTAAATTCATAGCAATCGCAAAATAAGAAAAGAACTCTGGAACTTTATAGAAACAAAGGCAGTATAAATAGTTATTCTTAAAAAGAAACCTATGTATTCATTTTAACAATAATCTAACAAAACCCTACCTTCCTAATGCTCTACGAACATTTGAACTATTTCAAAAAAAAAAAAAAAAAAAAAAAGCTAACATGCTAACATACTAACCACCTCATAATTGTGTTTTAGAATACACATATTTCCTAGAACAGTTATCTCTTATGTTTCAACCTCAGCTCTCCTTATATATAAAATATTATAAATTAGGCAAATTAAGTTTCCAAATGAAGCAGAAGGAATAGTTACTACGCAGTGCGTCTCATCTTATCTCATTCCAGCTGTTTCCCATGGTCCAATTTTTGTTTCAGTGTGTTGCTCATGTAAACTTTCTAGCCTTTTATATAAGCCCCACCTTTGCGTCTCCCACCGCACACCTCCAGAGTCAAAACAAACAAATCAGGAGACAACTGACAACTTGCTTTAGTGGGAAATTATGCTGAGGGACTTCCTAATGTGATACCCATGTATTTGATTAGCATACACATTCTTGGTTGTTGATGTTAAAGAGATGAAAGATGACCCTCTGTTAAAGAAAGGAACAGAAATAATGACCATCAAAGGAACACAACTACCGTTTCACTCTGCGAAAAACAGTATAACATCTAGCTTCAAGGTGGAAAGTGTCACCTCATTACATCTGACACTAAAGAATGTACCTACATGCTTTATTAAATAGAACATGCCCCTGCATTTAAAAAATAAACGTGTCTCTCTCAAAGGATGTTTTCAGATTGAAGAGCATTCTCTCCTATTTATTGACTCAACACTAACCTTGATGTTACTGTATAGAGGTATCTGGTGAAATACAAAACCCTTTTGTGTTCGTGCGTTGTAACTGGCTCATTGCTAGATCAGTTCTGTTGTTCAATTGTTATGTGCAGGTTGAATGAACAGTTGAATCAATGCCAGTAAATTACGATAGGTAATGGTGTGCTATAATGTATCGCTCTGGTCGGCTTTATCAGGCATAATGTGTTAACCTTTCCCCCTCGTCAGTCCTACAACCCTTTGGTTCATTATAATTTTTAGCATACACCTGAATTTCCGTGTTCCTGTAACATAGAAAAATCTGACGATACATAACGTGACATTTCTCTACCAACCCTTCTACAAGCTACTCCTACAGAATCTTATTCTTTTATATATTATACGTTTTGCCAGTCAAAATAAATATTCATGTGTATATGCACATCTTTATAGATATACAATCAGAATACAAGACTAAAGCGAGAATCGTATCAATGTGTGATGACTTTGAAAGTCCATGGTCCTTGATTGACCATAAGAGAAAACGAATAGAGGCTTACCACCTGAAAATAGTAACCACTACTCCATCTCGATATGAGGACACCTGGAGGAGAGAGCCTCCATTTTGTTGAAAATGTACTTCATCATCAAGATTAGGGATTAGAGGGGAGTAACGGGGCAAAACGATAAGGAATGTGCATTACGCAATGATAACAATACTACATTGGCAGGTTTTTGTTCACCAGTAAATGTATCTCGGATCTATAAATGTTTCCTTTACCTGCTGAATGTCTGATTTCTCGCGCATTTGTTCTGTAACTCGGTTGATAAATAAAATGTGCAAATAATACATAAGAGGTTTGTGTGTGTGTGTGTGTGCGTGTGTGTGTGTGCGTGTGTGTGTGTGTGTGTGTGTGTGTGTGTGTGTTCAAATAGATTTCTGTACCTTTGCACCTATTTCACTTGGTACACATAGTTTTGGACACAAAGCATATGCGAATAACAGTCCAGCTTAGAATTCAAAACTGTAGCTTATTTCACATAATTTATTACTTAATTTTCGTAATACCTAAAAAAGCACGCAAGACCATTTATATTTTTGTCAACGATAATCGTAGTTCGAGCATTGCTAACATAAGTAATTACTATGTTTTCACAGCTTACAAAATAACAAACAACGGCGAGTTTATCTTATATTCGTTGCTCGCCTCTCTGATAGCGATCCTCAAAGTCGATCTTTATTTTGTTTAACATTCCTTCTGCATAGTAGTGTAGTAGTGTCCTGAGGGTTTTAATTAACTGTTTAACTGTTATATGTAATACATTTTAAACGCCTCCAAAGAAACGCAAGGCTATTGTACAAGTTCAATTCAAATCTGAATGTACAGATTAACCGTCAAACCATTAGCAACGCCTGGTAAATAATGGCACTAATCTTATTTGGAAAGGGGTAGAGTCGGATTGAAAAACTGAATTCCACAATCGGGATTTGAACCACGGATCCTCCTGTCTCCGCCCGGTGCCTCTAATCTCGAGTTATCATGGCAACATGCCCGCACAACATTATATTTCCCAATTAACTCGCATTTTTCACTCCGGTAAACCACAAGGAAATGTCAAATCCATGCGAAATACCCTACGCTAATAGCGACCTACAATGCTGTAAGTAGTTGGTTCAAGGGCTTCATAGTTTAAGTAACTGTAAGGTCAATCAATGGAAATCAATTGCTATTTTTTATCTCTTGTGGTTTACCATTTATCTTACATTATACAAAATTCCTCCGAAATTTAGAGACTATTTCATAAAATGCAAAGAGTACATCTTATGTCATGCAAATATGTTTGACATATGATATTTTAATCAAAATCTTTGGAACCATTTTTTAACGCTATAATACAAAAAACCTTCCAGTAAGGGTACTTTCTGATGGGGGCTCTTAAAAATCTACATGTAAGCTCTTTGGTAGATTGTGAACCTTTTGGTACTGTGACGCCGGTTGCGCATACAGCAAAGGAAGGTCAGGCCAAGCTACCTCACATCGCATAGCAGGCGCGGCATGCATCAACGGTGTTCAAGGTCAAGCTTCTCCAAAAACGCCAGCAAACAGGTGACACAAATCAGAACGGCATAACCAGAAGGGGTTTTCAAGATTATCCGTGAAGTGTCCGGCAACCGGTATATTTCTAGGAGTTCCAGAGAAATTAAGTTCGAGAAAGGTCCATCCTCGCTATGTCAGCAGATAAGGCAACGAGGGTTAGTTTACTACAGGCATGTGTTACTGCAGCAGTCAGTGTTTAGTTTTAGTGCGTGTATGTGTCAGCTGCGTGTTTACAGTCGTCGTGAGGAGAGAACAGTCGCGTCGAAAGGAAGCAGTTAATGAGTGTTGAGTGACTGTATCGTCAGCTGTTTGAGGGACAGGGAAAGTGAAGAAACGCAGAAAGGAGTAAAGTCAAGGTTGCGAGAAGTAAACAGTTATGAGTTGTAATAGCATGTGTTAATGTGAGCAAGAGATAATTGTGTTGTACCTTCAGTTAGGAGATAAATAATGTGAGAGAAATAATTGGACTGGTGTCATTGTATTACACTGATGTCAGAAGTGGGACTTGTCAAATTGTGATTTTGTCACAGTATTTACCGAAAATTTACTTTTGAAATATGCGTACATATAGGGATTTTTATAAAGATGCTTTGTTTGTACTGATCGAGCCTCAAAACATGTGTTTCTGCTGACCTCCTGGTATCTAATTTTTTGTTTCTAAATATGTAATATGAATTTTACTAATGAAAGTAAAAATAAAACAAAAAGGTACCGAAAGATGTAGACCCTATCTGAAAATTGTACTATACAGATTTTGGACAAAATATGAACATTTTCCTAAAGAAAGAAAGATACCAAATTGCAGATTTAGGCTTTACAGACTCCAGAGAAGTCCTGGGCTCAATGTGTATAGTAGGAGTGTAGGTGTAATGAGTTTGATTCTCATTCCGAACGAAGAAGGGTAGAACCAAAGCTGACACCGTCATGGTGTCGTTCAGATAGAGCCTGATGATGACAGACTTCCTGCGCTGGTGAAGCACGCAAGAGTTAACTATTATGCCCACTTGAACGGAAAATTGCGCGAAGCAATTAACAGAAGAGACGTGGCAAGTTCGTCACAAAGTGCTGTTCAACCAAGACAAAGCTTCTAATCCTTGTGGCTGTCCCTTACAGTCTACCGACAATACGCAGTTTTGGGCAAAAAACGTGTTGCATTCACACCATCCTCTCTGTTCACTCTTCTACAAGCCATTCTTATAAACGCTTACTCTCATCTGATCCATAGAAACTTGTGGATTGCAGTTGGTCAAAACGATACTCAGGTTGCAATGAAATCGCTTTAAAATTCCACGAAACGACCGTAGAAAATGGTTAACCCCACGAAACGTTTATTTGACGTAAGGTGCTTTAACGGGATCTGCATTTATAGGTAGGAAGATTTCGTCTTATGTCTTACGGTTTATCGTATATAGAAAACTTATTCAGTACAGAAGTTTTAATAGCTATTCCCAGGAAATACAAGAAGATTTATGATATGTTTCATTTGTCATTAGAATGCCTTAAATATACAATATTTTAATGAGTATCATTTGAATCATTTAGAGAAAACCTAAACTATGGGAAAATCTTCCAGTAAAGGGGATTCTCTCGAAAGCCATCGAGTCTCATCTATGGAAGATACTAAATTTAAATACCTAAATACCACTTCTAGCTTGAAAGGCATAACAATTCAATTCCTTATGCGGGCTTTGTGTTGTGGATGTTCCGCTGTACTCGCGGCTACCCTGAGCTACCATAGCAACATGTCGGCATGCTCTTAAATTGTCCATCTGAATTTCTCAGTTCTGAATCTACCTTTTAAACTTCACGTACACACGGTTTGTGATGTTAGAACAATTAATTATTATCGTTGAATGACTTGACATACGAGCATGGAAACCACGTATGACATTTAACCTACCTTCAGTTTTTACTTTATCTACCATGTGCATACTAGATAGAGAAGGCATTGCCATCAAAAACTTCGATGCCGAAATTTCAGTGGAAATATGTATACGTTTTGCTTCTTCTTCTTCTTTTTCTTCTTCTTCTTCTTCTTCTTCTTCTTCTTCTTCTTCTTCTTCTACATGGTTTAGCTATGCAGCCCGTTACGGCGAAGTCATCAGTGGAGTCCATCTTCTGCGAGGTCGGCCAACATCTTGTGCACCTCTTGGATTATATAGAAAGGTCCTCTTAGGTATCCTTTCTTCACTCATCCTCATTAAATGTTCTGTACTTTTCTTATTTGTTTTGATTTTGTCTTATAATTCATAAATATTTAGTTCTTCTCTTATTGACTCATTTCTTATTCTATCTGCTCTTGTGCATCCTTTTACGTTCCGCAGAAATAACATTTGTGGAGCTTGTTTCCAAAAGCTACCAAATCCAAAAATTTTGAAAATTGAGTTATGGATGGCAGCATATTGTTGGTAACCTAATTAACCATGTAGCTAACTATTTTTCTCCATAAAGTACCAAATCACGTTCACAGAGGTCTCCCTAAGTAGCATTTCACAACAAAAAGTACCACATCCAACCGATGTTTCATGCCAATACATACCAAATCACAATGGCCCTCCCATTGGTACTTGGCATGTTGCATCATGGAGCTCAGAGCAATTTCATTGGCTGAGGAAGGTCACATGATTATTACTTCTATAATGACTGCCGTGGTAACACATATTTGGGGTTTTAGTTGGTTTTATATGTAAAATATTAGTATATAATTTCACAATCATGTACAGTGACATATCGGATGAATATGAACATGAAGCAACGGTCACTGACAAACCTAGGAAGAGGCGCAGGTCAGTAGAAAATTGGAACAAAAATAAAGTGAAGGAAGGGAAACATGTGGAGAATGCTTCCAAGAAATGTAAGATTGACTGCAAGCATGATACAACCTTTTGCATGGCACTTAAGCTGACAGAAGACCAAATTAATAATTTCAATAAATTATATTGGAGTAATACAAATGCGGTAAGTCAAAGGAATTTCTTGATAACACATATTGCTGTAAAACAACCAGAAAAAGACAGCCAAATCAGGGAAAAGTGGAAGGATCAACAAAAAATAAAACCATAATCTACGTGTTCCAGCCCTAGAAGGGAAATTACCTGTGTACAGGGCTACATTTTTATCTATACTCAATGTCGGCAGAAGGAAAGTGGAACATGCTGCCCAAGAGCAACTGCACCAGGGGTTGGCATCTTCAGAAACTCGAGGAGGAGCTAGACTAAGTGCACGGATGAATGCATTTTACGAAGAAATTGAATCCCATATTAATCGTTTTAGATGCCGGGAACAACATTGGGGATGAGAGAAAACACCATTGAAGAAATGCCTTCCACCTAATTGTTGAAAAGAAATTAAGAAAAACAAAGACCATATTATTGCCTGAAAAATATGACAAAATATTCAGCACAGTTGGGTCTGTTCATGTTTTATCAGATTTTAAATGGGTAAACTGGCAGGAGATTTCACAGTATTTAAGTTAATTGTAATTCATTATTTTTATAAAATTATAAAATTGTTTAATTAACAATGAACAATAAATTAATGCATAAACATGACTGTATCAATGATAGATTCTCTTAAAAAATAAATACATTAACGATTTTTCTTTTATAGTCATAATAGCAGTTTACTTAATACAAATTTCCTGCCAATATGTGCCAAATCCAATTTTTGTGCCAAAAGGCACCACATCCAAATTAAAAATGTTAATAACTCCCCGGAAATGTGTTAAATATCTTCAATATATGTCTCTAAACCTATGAATATGATTATTCTACAGTAGTAAAAAAGCTTAACAAAATCTTTCATAATTTATGGCCTTGAAAAGTTTTTTCTATTTCCTGTAAAATTTGTCCACTTGGATTTGGTATGTTTTGGAAACAATCTCCACATTTCTGCTGTCTGTATTCTACTACTATCCTTAGCTTTTATTATGCAACTTTCACTTCCATATAACAAAGAAGGAACAGCCAATGGTATACGTTTTGCACCTGAATAAAAAGCTCCGTGTATGTGTGTGGGGATGTGTGTGTGTGTGTGTGTGTGTGTGTGTGTGTGTGTGTGTGTGTGTGTGTGTGTGTGTGTTTGTTTGTGTGTGTGTGTGTGGTTCGCGCGCCTTTGAGCAGTGTAGCTCCAAAACAAAACGTTGGTTAAATAAATACCAAACTTGGTATGTAAACTCGGCATCCTCCAAGGACGCGACACAAACATTTTCAAGAAAATCCCCCACCCCAGATTGCACCTTACATTTTTCAAAATTGTTGATGGCTCCAACGATTTACATTTAAGATATCTTTATGACAAATGAAATGTATATCTTGAAGCTTCTGAGAACATTCTTGGAGATTCTCTTCATGCTGGCTGATATATGCACAACTAGTAAATAGCATGTTTCGTAAAAATAGATCTTTTGAAACGCAATTTATGTTTTATGCAATTTTTGGGGGGAATATTGCTTATTTGTCTGAGTTATGCAATACCTTTATAGATATTTTTTATCAAATGAGAGTTCTTTTTTAATTTGTGATCTCTTATTAATGCAAAGAGAACGCAATTTTAAAGCCCTTACATAGCAACCAGCTTTAAAATATTTTACTATCGCTCAAAGTCTGTTGTATTCCCATATTCCCCTTGAAACTTAGTAGTAAGAAAAGTTTTGCAAATGTTTATTTATTAATACGAAGTAGATGAAATAAATGACTGCAAGAATAGTTTGTACTAGAGTAGAGAAAATCATGCGAGATTAACTATTCGGATAAGTATGTTATTCACAGACACACATTCAATTATTTTTTTAAATTCAGGGAGGTTTCATACATGAATTTCCGGTGGTACAGAACTTTTGGTTAGATTGCAATACTTGCTGTAAACTTACTATAGCAAGTAGTAAAGAAAGTAAAATGTCAGTCCAATGTCGTATACCACATGATTTTCTCTACTCACTCATCTAAAACTATTCATCCCAAATCGTATTCTTCTAAGTAATCCTTGTTAATACAAGCAAAATTTCGTTACACATATCTATAGTTGTAAGAAGGATATACAAATCTAAACCCATGGTTACATTTTTGGAAAGCATATATACAATGAGTTTCGGACTTTTTTGATGACCACGAGAAAAAAAAGTCTTTAGTGCTGCACTCAATGACTTTCTCTACCCTCGTCCTAACCATTCATACAAACTCTTATTTCGATATCTTCTTCGTCTTAGTTGAGATAAACATTCGTACAAATTATCTTATTGTTGATCTTCTTGTAGGTGCGTGGAGAATATGGGAATAGAGTAGGTTTCGAGTGATAGTCAAATCTTTTAAAGCTTTCGTTTTTGAGTTATGTTGTCCACAGACTGACAGACATACGCACTGAGACAAAGGCTGACAGACAGAGACACACACACACACACACACACACACATACACACACATACACACACACACGCACACGCACACGCACACACACACACACCTTTTTCTAAAAACTTTTTTTGGATTCAGGGAGTCTCAAAACGTTTATTTTCCGTGAAATCTCGACATCGAATTTTTGGGTGGAATACAAAGGTACTTGCTCTAGTTAGTAGTGGAGAAAGTAAAAATGAACATTGGCTTCCTACTCTTGAGAAGTATTTTATAATTTAGATCTATTACAAAGAGTATCTTGAAATGGTTAATGCAATAAAAACCTTATTTGACATAAATTGTTCTCTCTAATGAGAGAAACCCTTAGGGTTTACCAAATGTAACAGGGTGCACTTATTTTAGAAAATTTGACATGTGTAGATTTTTCAGGCATGCCTCTTAAATATAAGGCAACTTTAATCAAAATCCTTGAGCAGCTTCTGAAAAAAAATCAATAATAGCCATGTAATGGCTAGTTTGGCGTGAGGGGTTTTCTAAAATCTTCGTGTCGCATCCTTGGAAGAATATACTTAATACTAAGAATATACTAGAGGATGGCAACGATAATTATAATCTATCTAGCTGGAACACGTTTAAAAGAAGTAGCGAGGAACATGGATTTAGGGAAACTCGTCACAATTTTCTCGTCCTCGTCAATTAGTCACAAAGGATTCCTAAGACATTCAATATACTCATCACAGGAGTTTATTTGCCACAATTGTTCACTTATAAGAATGCAATTTCTGAAGGTATTTTATTAACATGTGAGTCGGCCACAGGTCACAGGTCATGTATAAATACAGAAAAAAGTGAATCTGCCATGTTGACACAACGTTAATGGAAGCTTCCTGTTATATAACGGACAAATGCATGGAGATAACCCAGAATGTTCCTTTTTTACTTTCTCTACTGGTAATAATTAGAGGAAGTATTGTATTCCACGCAAAAATTCGATGTCAAGATTTCCCCGCAAATATATGTTTTGAAACCCCCTGAATAAAAAAAGGCACTTTTAGAAGGTCTGCGCGCGCGCGCGTGTGTGTGTGTGTGCGCGCGCGCGCCTGTTGACAGCATAACTCAAAACAAAAAGTGGGTTAAACACCAAATTTTATATTTAAGTTTAATGTCTTTCAAGGATGCGCCACGAAGATTTTGAAGAAAATAGCCCTACCCTAAACTACCCTTAACTACTCTGAAATTTTTCTTGTAAATGGCTCTAACGATTTTGATTAAAATGTAATGTTTGAGATATTTGTGTGGCAAATGAAATGTATATTTTGAATTTTCTGGCTATAGCCCCGCTAGTCATATTTACTCTGTTCGACTTTTGCATAACTGGTAAACTGTTCGAGATAGAGCAAATCATACTATACAAAAAAGTAGATATTGCTAAAATACAACTTTTATGTCCAAGTAAATTTTCTTGTAGCGTAAACCATTTCGGAGATATTACTTGTTATGTGTGTGAGTTTCGAAACCTTAACTTCCGTGAAATGGAACATCGCTGTTCATTTCTTCTGTATGTTAAGCGTGCAAAGAGAACGGAATCTCAAAGCTTTAAAACATTTGACTATTCACAAAGCCTACTGTATTCTAATATTCCCCTGCACCTACAATGAAATAGACATTAAGATAATTTGTACAAATGTTTATCTCAACTAACACGAAGAAGATAGAGGAATAAGAGTTTGTAAGAATTGTTAGTACAAGAGTAGAGAAAGTCATGTGAATGCAATAGATCAGATTTGTTTATATTGTGTATAATTCTTTATGATCTGGCAAATACGTGCGTCATACACTGTACAGGGTGTTAAGGATATAAGTGCAGATAGTTTGATTGGTAATTGAGGATAGTGTATGAAAAATATGGTGTTAACAATTGCTCCAGTTGCGAACTTACTTACTTACTTACTAAGAGTAGTATATATTCAAGATGTTCTCGGGCTTCGAGTCAAGTGTAGTGATGAAGAGTCATCGACCTTTCGGAAGTGTACTTTGAAGCGGAATTTTCTGCTTTCAGGATTATTGTAAGCGAAATGCTGCTTCTCAGGTTGGTTGCTGTGCCACAGCTACTCTGCATGGACCTTAATTTCTGGGTATGCGTGGGTGATTTCACATAAAAGCCCAGAATTCTCGTTGAAACACTTTTATTATTGATCGAAGTAATGTTTAAGAATTGTCGATGACTGTTAAGATTATAAGTGCTGAGGCTTTCACGGCCGGCATTATCAACTATGTTAAGTAGATTTTCCGGGTTTGTGGGCCGTGGTCTAGTTGGATTACCTTCCCCCGACGTTTCGCTGGAAACTGCGTCCAGCATCTTCAGGGTCAACTTCTGTTATTAGCGGCTGCACATAAATTAAAGTTCAAAGATGAATATGAAAGTTTGCTGGAGATTTTAACAGTGAACAATATTCCCATGTTAAAATATTTCTTCATTATTTAATACTGCCACTCTTCGCAGATTATTTCAATACCTATTGCATTCATAATTTCACCTTCAACTTCATCACTACACCTGGCTCGAAGCCCGAAAATATCTTGAATATGTTCTTCGGCAGGAAAGCTTCAGATCATACTTTAAGAGTAGTATGTTTTCAGGATGGTTACCATCTCTAAAGAGGCGTGGCACAGAAGACATGACGCAGAATGGGCCGATGCTTTCTTCAAGACCAATTAACTTACAATACGTTGTCCAATAGAACGCTTGTTGAGGGGTGAAAAAAAAAGAATAGTGGATACGTCAGGCGTTGTTCACTTTATAACACAGTTACGACCGGGCGTAAGACATCAGGTAGCCTTTGATTTGGTTTCTGCGAAAATTGTTAGACAAGAGAAAAGAAAGTAACACACTGAAGTGTATTTGACCAATTATCAAAATATCTGCACTAATACCTCTAAGAGCCTGTGTAATTCCTTGTTTTATTTTTTGGATTGCATTCTGCTTACATATCTGGATATATTTCTGCAGTCCCACATATCAGGTAAAGCTGCGGCTTCTGGAAGTAATTCAAGGAGTAGAGAAAGGCATAATGAAATAGCGAACCAGAAGGGAATTCAAACCATATAACGAGACCACAGAATGCAAAATTAGAGTGGTTACATACAGAGGCGAATTATTCATGGAAACAAATCCCTAATTAGCGCAATTTAGCACTGTATGCAGTCGAGATCGGCATTGGATTCGACATGGCAATGTATTTAAAGACTTAGAAACTAGAAATCGATTACATTTGAACAGGAGGTCAAGGAAATGGAAGGAGTGTGTAAAGGTTACACCTATTGTACGCAACACACAATTGTGCAATGAAACAATTACAAAAACTACTTTTGTAGTATTGGGTTGTACTACAAATTAATGAAAAATAAAAAAGAAAGAAGGGAGGGAAGACAATACGATTTTCTCCATCCACTATATTTTTACACAAATCAAGATTGTAAAAATAGTTTAATTGCACATAGCGCTGTTGGTAAAAGGATACAATAAATCGATCGATATTTGGATGTTTTAAAGCTCAGTGCAATATGCTGAAATTCCATGAGCTTTCTGTGATATCGTAAGACTCAACACTCACAAAGTGTTGAAGTCTGAACTGTTAAAAAAGTTAACTATCTGCAAACGACTGATGGAACAAAGAGTTCTCTAATTTTTGTGCGGCAAGTATACATCTATTTGGGCTGCGCCGTGACCATGGTTGTACCATTCGCGTATCACCTAGGTTCAGTCCCAGGGACTTGCATGTGGTATTCTTGGTGGACGAAGCGCGTCATGGCGGATTTCCTCCGGGTTCTCCTGTTCCCAGCGACTGTTCCATCATCGCCTTTCCAATCATCCATTTCGCCTGCATTTCATATTATCTTCTTCTTTACTCTCTTGCCTGGTGCTGGGCTGATTATCCGTTTTCAGGTCTTCACTCTTTCCGGTCTGGTTCGTCTGCTCCACCACAGGCATCTGATCCTAAGTACAGGTTTTTACGTCCTAGGGGGTGTAAGTCTTCCATATAGGGAAGGTAACAGATGCAGTTTTCTTCCACTTAATGGTTTATTTGTTACATAGAATTACATTAAATTCCTCCTGAATAAAGAGAGCTGCATAAGCTGTTTAAATAGAAATCAAGATATACAATTTGTCATGCAAATATTTTGAACACATGTAATTTTACTAAAAATCTGTGAACCGCTCTTTTAAGGAAAAGTATAAAATGATATATTTTACATGTATTAATTCCTTAAAACTACAAAAATAAATTGTCCTGTAACTTGTGTGGCAGTTTAAACATAAACACCCATAATTGTACAAAGTATTGATTTTATACCTGTAAAAATGTAGAAAATTCAAATCACAGTCCCAGGATCCCTTAAGAGACTGCAAAAGAGGAATATCACATCTGTGGATTAACGTACAAGTATTATATTTGGCAGACGAAACAATTCCAAAGGTTATCAGTGTGGTGTTAGCGATCAATCAGATTTTTTTCATCACACATAATAAAGTAGGATTTGAGATCCACGCATATAGAATAGCACAAGGTATAGTAGGAAATGAGGGTAGGAAATGGATAGAAGAAGTTAATGAAGCTTTCTGAGACTTGAAGCGCAGTGGAAGTGAGAGCGTGGCGTGATTCCGTTCGATACGTACCGTGCTGTAATTTCATTGGTGTATTCCCCAATCAGTCAGCATTATTACAGTCAGCATTAAACATTCACGCAGACAGCGGTTGGCAGCTGTAGAGCAGTGGAATTGAGTCGTGCTCCCCTTCTGCTGGCTTTTTATATCCTCTGCCTTATTTCACAGTTGGATCCTGAATGAACAACATACAACATCCCAAAAAGTGGGCATAATAGTGTAAAACTGAAATTTGCTCTTATTCTTTTTACTCTATTACTCATTTGAAATCACTTAAATCTATAAAATATGAAAATATACCTCATTATTATATGCATTTTATTCGTGTATCTACGAATAAGACAAAGACTTTGACTTTTAAAGGGAGGAATCCGGTCAGATAAAAAATAATGATAAATGAGCAAATTTTACAACAGGTATCACACTTCAGATATTCATGCTGTGGTATTACTTTAGTATGATAAAGACAATTACAAAAGCGTTAATCGATCTCAGGCTATTTGAGGAACAATTGGAAGAATTTTAGGGGAGAAAAAAAATACAATGAAAGAAACACAAATTGAATTTTATCAAATTATGGCTGTACTTACTCTAATATATGGTTTCCAATCATGGAGGACAAAAGAAAGGGAAGGTTACCCATACAAGCAGCAGAGATGAAACTCATAAGTAGAAGAGCGGATTTATATGCACTAAACACCATAAATATATGTATGCAACTACGCAGCAAGAAATTTGAAAATATATTATTAAAATTAAAAAATATGCACAAAAATATAGTTTCTTCTAATAATAAAATACATGATTTCCTCACATTTTATTTTTTTTACGAAGCAAAAACTGTAATATTTTTATTCTTTGCTCCTAATTGGAGTTAATCATATCTTATATTGTCATTCTCATCAATAGTGTGTGTAATTAACTAATTCATATGAAATATAAGTCAACCATTTAACCATCTATCACACATCAATTTTTGTTACAATAAATAACCAAATATTTTTTTCTAAATTTTCTAGTAGAAAGCCCTTCCTTCTGTCAGTTAAAATGTGTTAATGAAGATAATTACCTTTCCACTTCACATAAGGTCTCAGAGGAGTATCGCAAAGAGAGTGTCCCGCACAAAATAAGTATTAAATTCTTGTTTCAGATTCACCTGTAGCACACCGTTCACATCCCGAATTAACTTTAGTCCTGGATTCCTGGCTTTGATTTCCCGCTTTGTGTTGTCGCCGTGGTCAACAATAATGTACAATAAAGCTGGCTTTCAAACTTCAAAGAATATCGTCGGTTGAAAATGAAAACAAGGAAATTTCACCAACTGTCCACTGTTGGCGAGCACGTTCCTTTCTTCCGAAATGTTCCTTTTAGAAAATGGTTTAGGTCAGATTGCTTTATTGACCTGTTGAGAACTGCAGACCCCTTCCTGGGCATACTCACTGTTGTGCGAAAAGGTGTTATATACATAGGGATGCTGGCTTTCTATGAAAACAAGATTATCTTTATTTGCAAAAACATGACAATAAACCAGGAACTAGTCGTTTTACAGGGTTAAAAACTAATAATTTAACATTAAATGGAAAAGAAGTGTAGTATATACACCCATATGCACATGTTAGTCAAATATGCGCTAAGCCCGTGAATATGCACTTCTATGCACTATAAAACTTTGCCAGTTGATTCCAAATGACATGAAACGCATTTTCCTCCTTCATGCACATGTTTATATTTGAAGGAATAGAACATGCAAATATGCAGAAATCCGTTATTTAGTGATAAGATAGAAGCAAATAGAATGAAATGAAAGGATCATGTAAACAAATGAATTATCAGCCAATTGGAAAGAGATTTCGGCAGATGTAAGATTTGGATGGATGACAGAAAATGGAACAGCGCATCAAAGCGACCAATTCTTGAAAGAAGAAGAATTTACAATTTCCAAAGTATTCTTTTCAACTTTAACTTAAAAGTTGGTATTTATCTAAGTTAACGAGATGGCTCTGCGGTAATATGTGAGGCTCAAATTTAGGAAGATCCGGGTTCGATTCCCGACGGTCACTCACTGATTCTTTGACGAGTGCTCGAGTGGTACATCTAACAAGAGTTTCTTTCTCATTTCTGTTTCCTTCTCATTTTCAGATGTGTTTCTTGGTTTGGTAGCGTATGGTGGTATGGAACCATTGGCGCAGACACTCGCTTAAAGGAAAGAGAATTCAACGTGGACACCAGAGGGCTGCTTTTTCGAAGGGTCGTTCATCGTCCTCTTTAGGCTGCTCCAATAGTGGGGCAGGTCTTCGAATCTGGAACTGTTAGGGACTTTCGCGTCTATGTGGCCAGTCGGTTTGTGGTCTCTAGTTCCTTCACTTTATCATTTCCTTCTGGACAGTTTTAGTCGCAACAGATCTATATAGATTGCAGTGCATGAGGTGTTTCTTTTAGTTGCGTAACCTATTCTATTCGTTTACCAATTTGGATTAAATTAAATGTTTTGTTTTCTAACGACGCTGTCAATTGTCAGTATCACATCAGCGTCGCCAGTGAGCACATTTAAAAACACATTTAAAAACCATCGGTCTGGGCCGGATTTGAACCCGTGGTCTTGGGATCAGAAGGCCAGCGTCTAACCAACGGAACCACCCAGATCGACTACTTATTTGAACATCTATCAATCTGGAACGTGCCCGCATTTTGTGTAGGCTTCACTACTAACAACAGCAGCAACATCAGAAACACATCTGGTGTAAACAATTCAGCGTTATTTAAAAGTACGTCACTGTTACTCAATTTGAGAACATGCAGGCGATTAGCATGCATAAATTTGAGTGAATATGTGCTATTTCTGATCAATATATATTATATACGTACAAGGAGTACTTCTCAATGATAATAGAAAAGTGAGATTGCTGCAGTCACCTGCCGTTCACTCACTTTTCTACAAACTGTTTTTACAAAGCCTTATCTTATATTTGTTTCTATCGAGATATATCTTCACTACACATTCATATCTTCGTTGCAGGTGTAAGAAATATACAAGAGACTAAAGCGATGATAAGAGTTTTAAATATAGAACTTTTGTGTGATAGTTTCAACATTCCATATCCTCTGCATGACACGAGTAGAAAGTATAAATATTTGAACATTTAAAGCAGTAATAAAAAATAAATCAGAAATAGTTGACGCTACCACATATCTCTGGTGTAATAAATATGTCCACATTTTTATGTAGTAGTGTATTAGCGAAGTCTTGCACTTTCCCAATTATGCAAAGTACATATAAATGAGTAGGCTATTCTCTGGAAACTCAAGATACACATATTTTTGATCATGCAAATGTTTTGAACATAACTATATTAGAAAAACTGTTACAAGCATTTTTGAGATATTAAAAACCTTTCCCAAGTAAAGAGCAGTGTCACATCTTTGGGAAGTGCTAAACGTAAATTCCAAGCTTGATATTTATCCAACTTTTTGTTTTTGAATTATACTGTACACTGTACAGTATACACACACATATTCAGAAATATTTATTTAAAAAAAAATCTTCTTGCCTTCTCTACTGTTAAGTAGGGGAACTATGGTATTCCACCCAAAAATCCGATGTCGAGATTTTACCGGAAATATGTTTTCAGACCCCCTGAAACAAAAAACAGCATTTTTAGAAAAAGGTCCGTGTGTGTGTGTGTGTGTGTGTGTGTGTGTGTGTGTGTGTGTGTGTGTGTGTGTGTGTTTTGTCAGGCTGTGGACAGCATAACTCAAAAACGAAAATTAGGTTAAAAACCAAATTTGGTATTTAAGTATAATGCATCAAGGATGCGACACGAAGATTTTGAAGAAAATAACCCCACCCTAAACCACCCTTTACATGGAGAATTTTCAACAGTTTTGATTTTCAATAGCTGTTACATGGCGGTGCGGTTTCTGGACCGTTCCGCCACAGGCACTCCCGAATATTCTACCTCCAGAACTTTCCCTCTGTCTAAGGACCTATATAAGTCGCTGCCAAGCACCGGGCAGGAGAGAGGAAGAGAGGAAAACAGACGTACATATGCGAAGCGTTGAGGAATCGTGCCGACGAGCAGTTCAGTGCGAGTCTAATCTGACAGTTCTCATTTGTGATTCGGCAGTTGTTCTGTTGCTCTGAGCTTGTACAAAAGTAATCTAAGTGTAACGTTAGCACTACTCTAACTGATTAAAAGGCAATAAAGTGTGAATAGCAGTAACTGGTGTTTTCTCCATTTGTTACAATATTATAATACATACTGCTCAATAGTATTCGTAGCAACTAAATAATAGAGAACGAAGATTTAAACCTTTTCATGGTATTAGAAGTACGCTTTAATTGTTTTTATTTTGTTCAATATACCATAGTGACGACGCTGTAAATTTGGTGTTGCCGCATAAGTAGCTAGTGTTAATTGAGCGTGAAAGCTGATATCAGTTAAGCGTATTTTCCTTCTTGATTGTACTGTGTACAATTTATAATTGAAATAAACTATTCACAGTTCAGGTCACTTCTTTGCTCATATCAGGGTTCCGCCTTGAAAAAGAACTGATGGTGTTGTTACCGTTGATCTATCTTCTGGATACTCTGTGGGAGGTAGAGAATTATACGATTAAAAAATGTCCAACTTCATCTGGAATCGACGTAAACTCTGGGTTGAAGGAGCATATTTTCGTAATAATCTTGATAACAATATGCATTAGTACCTATGTTGGATTCACCGTTGTTCCACGCACTAGTTCCCGATGCGCACGTTTTTTTCAGACATTAGTAACATTTTAAATAACTACTTTGATCTCTTTACCAAACCCTTTTTTCCCCAATCATTGCTGGAGCATCGACTATCGCCACTGATAACAGTCTTCAAGTCTCATTTTCTACTCTATCTTCCAACTGTTTTCCTGTTGTTTTTCCCCCTTAACAGATTCAAAAGCAATTCGTTTATACAGAAATATTCTCGTTGACAGCACAAATGAAGATTACTAAGCCTTATCGTTTATGTCTGTTGTCTCAACCAGTGCTAGAGAGCAATAATTTACAAACTTGTTAACTTCATTCTGAATAACCTTAAATAACTTCTGCAAATTTTAGCACTCTAGTCTTGAAGATGCCAGGAGACATTTATTTTGAGAACCAGAAGCTTATTGCTCTAGACACTCATGACTACTTTGGAGCACAACAAACACGGTTTTACTACACAAAATATATTTCAACCTCTCATTCAGCTGTCAATGCAGTTTTCGTGGTTTTAATAACGTCACTGTTAGGAGAACACAGAACTCAGATAACGGACAGAGCCAACGCCGATAATGCTGCCTAAGCCAAGGGAAGGTTTGAGCGAGGAGAGGGATGTTGTGTCGTGGAAGTTGCGTCACAGTTCAGGCGCTGTCTCGCGAGACAGTTTACAATATGTGCGGTAGTAGAAAACTCTGATGTGTTGCACTCACATGACTTTCTCTCCTCTTGTACTAACCATTCTTACAAACTCTTATTCCTATATCTTCTTTCTTGTTAGCTGAGACAAACATTTGTACAAATTATCTTATTGCTTATTTCCTTGTTGGTGCAAAGGGAATGTTAGAATATAGTAGGCTTTGCGCGATAGTCAAATTGTTGAGATTCTGTTGTCTTTGCACACTTGACATAAAAAATGAACAGCGATGATCCATTTCACGAAAATTCTAAGTTTTCCGAAACTCACAGACATAACAAGCAATATCTCCGAAATGGTTCACCCTACAACAAAATTTATTGAGAAATGAATTGTGTATTTTAGCAAGATCTACATTTTTTGTATAGTATAATTTGGTCTATCTTTAACGGTTTACCAGTTATGCAAAAATCGTCCAGAGTAATTACGACTACAGGGGCTATATCTAGAAAATTCAACATATACATTTCATTTGCCATCAAAATATCTGAAACATATGACATTTTAATCAAAATCGTTAGAGCGATTTTCAAGAAAATCAAAATTTTCGAAACATTTTCCATGTAAAGGATAGTTTCGTGTGGGGGCTATTTTCTTAAAAATCTTCGTGTCGCACCCTTGAAAGACATTAAACTTAAATACCAACTTTGGTTTCTAACCGACTTTTCGTTTTTTAATTATGCTGTCCACAGACTGACACAGAGACTGACAGACTGACAGACACACAGACACACACACGGACCTTTTTCTAAAAATGCTTTTTTTTATTCAGGGGACCTCAAAACATATATATCCGGTGAAATCTCGACATCGAATTTTTGGGTGGAATATAATATTTCCCCTACTTGCCAGTAGAGAAAGTAAAAAGGCGTATATAGCAAACACATCTGATGAGTAATGGTTTAATTAAATATTTAATACTCAACTTTTTGAACCTAGCTAGATGACGCCACGGTAACATGTGTGACTCGCATTGTTCTATTTCTGACCATCGCCTGCTGTCACCAATGAGCTTTCCGTGATTTTCCGGTTCGGTAAGCCAATGCTAAGGTGGTTTCTTTTCGTCAAGGACTTTTCTGTCTCTCATTTTTTGTACCCTTCATAGTAACCTATTTCAGGGTTGTAGGACCAGGCGACAGTGTACGGCGGTTTGCAGCTTGGCGATGGCCATGCGCTTTTTGTAGGCTAGGACTGCCAAGTCAGGTACCGCCTCCATGTGCGTTCCACCAGAGCACCGCTTGGGGTTATGGCTTTGTGTGTGAGCTTGAGCGGCATGGGATGCTTTTGTTTTGGAAACGTTAGGGACCCCATCCATGCTTTCGTCCGTCGTCATCCGCATCTAGCCACCCTTCAGGTCTCATCTTGTTGCCCCTCCCAGGAGTCTAGCTAGAAGGCCTACTAGCCGGATGGCCTATCTGCGGTGCTCTGTAGGTACTTCTACCTTTTACAAATATTAATTTGTTTTAAATGAGTGAACTTTTAAACCTCAGCCTCGCCTTTGAGAAATTTGACACGTACCGGTGACCGTAACAAAGCTTTGTGATACAGAAATAATGGATTTCCCGGAAGTTCAACGGCGAAGAGCACATCCTATACTTAAACTTCATTACGTCGATAACTTGCCAGCTCTGTAGGAAAAGATTTAGAGGCTCATGGAAGAAATATGTTCAAAGGAATTGAATGTGGATATACCAGAAACAGTACAGACGTTCCTGTGTTTGATATACTCAAGGCGAGAGACAAGTGGATATCAATTTAGGTTTTCTGCACGTTAAAGGAATTGTGTTTAAAATTATTCTAAGGATATTGATCAAAACATCACTCATTAAGAGATTACTTTCTCTACTGGTAAGTAGGGGAAGTATTGTATTCCACCCAAAAATTCGATGTCGAGATTTCACCGGAAATATTTATTTTGAGGCCCCCTGAATTTAAAAAAAAAAAAAAGAAAAAAAGCATTTTTAGAAAAAGGTCCGTGTGTGTGTCTGTGTGTCAGTCTGTCAGCCTTTGGACAGCATATGTCAAAAACGAAAAGTCGGTTAAAAACCAAAGTTCAATGTCGTTAAGGGATGTGACACGAAGATTTTGAAGAAAACAGCCCCAGCCTAAACTACCCTTTACATGGCAATTTTTTCGAAAATTTTGATTTTCTTGAAAATAGCTCTAACGATTTTGATTAAAATGTCATGTGTTTGAGATAATTTTATGACAAATGAAGTGTATATCTTGAATTTTCTGGCTATAGCCCCTGTAGTCGTATTTGCTCTGGACGACTTTTGCATAACTGGAAAACGGTTAGAGATAGACCAAATCATACTACACAAAAAATGTAGATCTTGCTAAAATACACAATTAATATCTCAATAAATTTTCTTGTAGGATGAACCATTTCGAAGATATTCCTTGTTATGTGTGTGAGTTTCGGAAAACTTAGAACTTTCGTGAAATGGATCATCGTTGTTCATTTTTTTTATATGTTAAGTGTGCAAAGAGAACAGAATCTCAAACATTTGACTGTCGCACAAAGCCTACTGTATTCTAACATTCCCCTTGCACCTACAAGGAAATAAGCAATAAGATAAGTTGTACAAATGTTTATCTTAACTAACACGAAGGAGATATAGAAATAAGAGTTTGTAAGAAATGTTAGTACAAAAGTAGAGAAAGTGATGTGAGTACAACACATCAGATTTTTTTTGTAATATATTGAATGCATGTCACAAATTTTCTAATGATAGTGTGTGAAGTCCTCTTCATTTTGAATTACTTTTGTGTGATTGATAAACCATAAAAGATACATAGATTGTTACTGTACATAAAGGGCACATTTTTAAAAGAAACATGCGACAAATATACATTTTTAGGCGTTAACAATTTCTTAAATATCCTTTATGATTGGTTTAATTTTGAAATACACTCTTATCCTTTGGAAAATCGCTATTTATGGATTTTCTCGTGGTCAGGCAAAATGAACGTGATTTCAAAGCCACCTCAAACATATCTACTCTTAAAAGGGTTGGCAATTACTTAAGCCTATTTTATTTCCCTAATCCAACAGGCGCTGATGACTAACTATTTGACCAAGTAGTTCAGTCCAAATGGTGAATTTGTCTTCATATTTTCTGTGTCTCTACTAATGACAATGTAGTTTTGTGGCCAACGCAGATAAAATGCTGTAACTGTGTTGCCTTGAAGGACTGGGTTGCAATTTCACAATTCTCTTGAAAAGTGAGGTCTTTTTATTGCATAAAGCAGCATTAGCGTGTAGCATTATTCGCTATTGGCTGTATACCGCAGTATTTATTGATATTCAGGGTCTACATCACATTCCGAATTTCCTCTGTCAATAAAGTAGACCTATCCCATTCCGACCGCATCGCATTTACATTGTTCACAATCGTGTGACCAGTTCTCGTCACGCGGCTATAGCTATGTATGACGTAATGAAAGCTTCCATAGTTACCACTTGTCATTGTTGCATAACAGTATGGGAGCTTCGATAGCCACATGATTAACTGATTTTGCGGTCACAAGGGCGTATTTCCTGAATGGATGATTTCCGGACTTTCCAAAATATATATTCTTAGTGAATTTTGTAACTCATGAGGATGGTTTTCGGATATCTAAAATATGTAACTACGTGAAAACTACAGGATAGTATAGTGCTGCCGAAAATGGCCTTCCAGTCCCCTTATGTGAAGGTTTCACCACTTAAATTGGTGCAATACTCAAAGCACATGTTAAACACCAGGGCTCTACCATATTGCCAATAGTTTGACCCGCTCCTTTTAGGATTATACCGCTCGCAAAAGTTAAAGGCATGTGAACGCTGGCCAATGCTCAAGCAGAGCGCTGTTGCCAAGCGTAGTGCGTGTACCGCCAGAGGGTCTGGTTGTGCGAGATACATGCACCACATTCGGCAGCGCTGGTAGGAGGGGCAAGCGCAGGATTCGCTGGAGTCCGCAGTACGCCCCGCCTTCACATGCCTTTAAGTTTTGCGAAGATTATAGTTGAGAAACTCCTTAGTGCTGAGTGGTTGTTTGAATTCTACGTAAGATTGTTAGTTTCTGGTGGTTTTAAATTTAGTGCAGGTAAATATTGCCTTGTAACATCATGTGGAGACCATGGCAAGATTCTGCAGCAAGCAAATGTGTGGATCCAAGTGAACCCCATCCAGAATGGAATGAAATGCCTTGTTCTTCATCCTCTGCAACAAATGAACACATGAATACAAATGAGTTCCAACCCCAACAGAGTGAAATGCCTTGTTCTGAAGTAAGTGTAAGAAATTCAACACACGACTTGCAAATTAATTGCAAAATTCGGTTCTAAGTGTATATGAATATGTGTGCGGGAAAAGTTAAGCAAACTGCAAGAATTAAAATTAAGCTGACCTACAGTTAGGAAAATTGTTAAGAGAGTTCCGGAAACTCCTCAGAAATTATAAAATAAACAAAACCAGTACTCTAAGATCCATAACTTGTACTGTCACATTATTCGGAATGAAATTTACAAGTTCTTTCTGAAAGAGCCACCATAAACGATCACAGAACCCTTGAAAATTCTCAAAATCTTGATTGACTTCCCTATCATGCTACCACATTAAAAGGAATTCTGAAAAAAAATTGATTTTAATTTTGGCACATTAAATTATAGGTGCGTAATAATGGAGTCACCAAAAATTGTTGCTTGGATATATAATTACCTACAAAAACTAAATTAGTTGCGTTCACAGCATCATTGCATAATTTTCTTGGGTGAAACTTTGACGATACTTGCGCCATGGTTGAAAAGGGTTGGAACGATGAATCCTGTTCGTGTGCATTAATAACCGCTGTATCAAGAGGCAAGCGCATCATTTTCTCCATGCCTGGGATTTTGAGGGGTGGATACCAATCTGTTTCTTTTATCAGCAAAGAATATTGCTTATACCAAAACTGACTATCACGATGAAATGAATTGCTGTATTTATTAAAACTTGTTTCAAAATTCACTTCTACTGAATCTTCGCCAAGGGAAACTGTGTTTAGATAATACCAGTTGTTACTCCAGACTGCTAGTCTGATGTCCCAATAGAAACACTATCTAAGAAAGCATAATACAGCTCACGAAAGACCATAACCTACGTGTACCAGATCCCGTTCCTACAGAAAATAAAGGCTGCAAACGTTAAGAAAATGTACGCAATAGATGCGCTTACTGGAAGAAATGGACACGAAGTTTTGCGTGTTCCACCATCTTCTCCTTAACCCAATCGAGCTAATTTTGGCACAATTAAAAAGACAGTGAAGAAATGGAATGTAACCGCACCTCTTAGTGTTAAGAGTTTGCGAGGCCCTGCGTGAATGTGTATCTAAGACCAATAGTGATTATTGAGGAAAAATGTGTACAGCACGTGACTAAAAAGGAAAGTATGTAATTCCGTTGTGGAGGATAATGAGCGCTTCATAATAAATGCTGCAGAAGACAGCGATGAACAGAACTATGATATACCTAAGAATAACAATAGTGGTGTATAATTTTATATGCTGGAAGTTGCTCATTACCCTTGGCTAAGCATTTTCCATAGACAAGAATTATGGAAAATTAAACAATACTAAATGAAAGAACGAGTAGATGAGCTAAACAATATAATTAAGATTTATAAAGAAAATTGCAAGTTACACTTGGACAAATAACAGAATAATGAAAGCAGCTGTAAATTATAAGCCACAAGGTAAAAGGAAACCAGGGGGGCCAAAGAAACCATTGTAGCAGCAATTTGGAGCTGAAACCCAAACTATGAAGTAGAAGAAGAAGAAAAAGAAGAAGAAGAGGAAAGAACTGTCATGGTTGAAAGCTTTTATAAAAATGTGTACAACTTTTTAAATTACATCCAACTGAAATGTTATTAATGATAGAGTTTAATAAAATATCTATGTATTTACATTGGGTATTGTGAGATACATGTAGGTCGTCTCCTTAGCGCGGTGGTAGCGCTACTGCTTAACAAGCGGAGTACCAGAGCTCGATTCCAGGTACCGGCGTAGGTAGACCGCATAACCAGCCGGAAGGGACCGGCAGTTGACCAGGTCCCACCTCCAGCACTGCACCCCACTCATGACGCCTGTGGTGGGCAGAAGTGGGGGACGCAGAGGTCGGGCGGTGGGGTTTCTGTGCCACGGAGTTTACGGTTATTCTGAGACATTTTTCATGCTTAGATTTTCGGTCCACTATGCCCACTCTCCCGAATAAAGCATAAGGATATTTGTATTAATTATTATTCACCTTCTCTTTAGTGTTCAACTTTCGTCAGAAGGTGCCTCGAACACAATCACTTCTATGTATATAGAATGCTGATGAACTGTTTTTCTCTCTAATGGCTCACAAAATGGTGTGAAACCAACTATCAACGTAAAATATGACTTAGCTTTCAAAAAGGTTCAGTTTTCTAGAAATACTGTAGAACAAGAAGAACTAAATAATTGCTGGCGTGAAAATACTTTGGTACGTCATTTCAATAATAATAATAATAATAATAATAATAATAATAATAATAATAATAATAATAATAATAATAATAATAATAATAATAATAATAATAATAATAATAATAATAATAATAATAATAATAATAATAATAATTAATAATAATAATTAATAATAATAATTAATAATAATAATAATAATAATAATAATAATAATAATAATAATAATAATAATAATAATAATAATAATAATAATAATAATAATATTGATGACGATGACGATGACGATGACGACGACGATAACACCAACAGCAACAATAACAGCAACATCCATTTGATGTGGGATTGTCGCATCCCCACTCTTGGTGAGCCAGTACATCACAAGTGCCATAAATTTGTCAAGCTCTCCCAATAAAAGAACCAAAGAAGCCGAAGTGGAAATGCAAACAACGTTCTGGCCATACCCGCGTGATGTATCCAAGTGGTGGAGTAATGCCAGGGGTAGCGGTTTTGGGCAAACTTGCTGCCCAAGCCTTGAGCCTACCAATCTATTCTTAAGGCCTACGACCCGATTCGTAAATAACTCAACTTATTAAATACCTGACTGGAAATTGCATTTTATTCACAAACTATAAAGGTGCTTGCTGTAACCACAATTGATGTTCAAGATGTTCTGTATTGGGTGGTTTGCTCCTCGTGACCTCAACTTGGTCAGCCTAATAAATATCCTACGATGTGATCGTCAGGATCTGTTTATCTAGATTCATCATGTACCCTAGTTATAACGGTTTCCTTAGTGTTGCCTCAATCAGGTACCTGGGTGTTCCTTCTCCGACCTGGATTCAAATTCTACAGTCAGATTTCTGACAGAAAATACATAACATCCATCAGTTTCTCCGCGTGGAGAGCTCCATGTTGAGAAGAAGCTGATAGCAAGTTTTGTATACCCCCTTCTTTACCTCTCAATTCTCGAAATATATAAATAAGCGTTCGTGTTTATCTTACGTCAGCAAAAGATGTGATCTGTATTAGCCTACTTCAAGAACAAAAGTAAATTCCTCTTAATATGAATTCGCTGCATTGTGCATCTTCACAAGTGTGACTCTGCTGACTTCACAGTTCAACCTCTCTCTCTCTCTCACTCTCTCTCTCACTCTCTCTCTCACTCTCTCTCTCGCTTTCTCTATATCCTACTTTAAAACTAATTATTATGCCTATAACAAATACAGTTATAGTATTATACCACACTATACCCTTCAAATTCTTGCTCTGCATTTCTCTTATAAACAGCACAGCATCATTGTGTACAACAGTAAATGTTCAGTCTCACTATTGATGAAAAGTTGGCAAGACACGTACATTTGAGTGTATAGAGACGTGCCGGTACTTCTGATTTTATAGTGTTTTTCTTTATTTAGAGTTGGCAGAAATTCCTCCGTCCATGCTGTTGGCAGGTTGAGGACAGCCCGAGATGTGTCATATGTGCTCCTGTCCTTTTCAGAGATGTGGAGTTTGCAGGGTGGCAGTTGTGAATGAGGTTGGGGTATTGAAACGAGATAGCAATATTTGTTGCTCAGTGGCTGCAGGTCTGGATGCAAAAGTCGTTGGGCATCGCTGGTGTTGTGATTTTATCAAAATATGAGATTGTTTTCAATTTTGAACTCCAAGTTTCTCTTGGGACTGTATGGGAGCTCAGCTTTCGCTGTTGTTGGATTAGCTCCGGTGATACCGGGGTGCCCGCAAGCCATGTGGGGAACCCGGTGGTGCACAAGCGTGCGTTCTCTGGGATTATAGTCCCCAAGAGACCTAACCAGGGCGCTCCGATGTTATGGTAAAATATTGTAAAATTTTGTAGCCCAGCGCCTAATTTCATCCTCCACATACGGAAGAGACGAGGCCTCGTGCAGTAGTCTCTAGGGGAGTCTGCGGTATACAGAATAGATTATCCGAAGTCCTCTATTCTATACATGCTGCAGACGCAGGAGATGGGAATCTGCGGCCATGCCCCACATTTTGCAGGCCCACGTAAGGACTGGGATTACGAGAGCCCAAAAAAGGCGTAGCTTCAAGGGAATGGGCATTCCAGACCGCAACATGGGATACAGCGAGGCCTGAGGCGACAGTTCATGGCTGTGTTCCCGAAAAGTCAGAGTTTCACTCCCAGGTAGGAGATGGTATCGGTCCATTCTATCCTTCTTCTGAGATAGATGAATGTGGGGAAGTTAGCGGGAAAATGGCGTTTGATGAAGAGAATGGCGTGGCTTTTCTTCGGGTTAATGGACAGTCGTCAACGCCTGCACCATTCTCGGAGGAGGCGGAGCTGTCTCTATGAATGGGGAGGGAAATTCTGCGAGGGTGTCTATTTGTAGAATGTAGCAGCAAACTGGGCTATGCTGACGTGCTGCTCGGTTGGAATGTCGGCCACATAGACGCTGAATAGCGTGGAGAGCCAAGAGCAAAAACAGGGCGCTCGGGTTTACCCGGCCGGGATGTATGCCCAGGTACCTATCCGTTTAGTACGGATTTACCCGTGAGGTATGGTAGCTGTAGTCTTTTTACAAGCTTTTTGTCAATGTCTGCTAATGGTGATGTTTGGATCTCTTTTGCCACCGACTTTGGGTTGGGAATACGATCAGAATGTCTATCCATCCTAGTGCACCCAGTGCCCAGTTCTGCGCACTTATCCGGCCAGCTTGTGTAACGGCAAGTGGAGCAGTGTCAGATAGCGAGAAACCGATGGTGAGGTGAAATGGTTGGTGAAATGTGGAAGCAGCGGAGCTAATTGTCCCAAGACATCCTTGGGTAAACGGTAGCTTTTGCGCCTCTCCTGGGAAGGCGGTGGTCATATTGTCCCAGGGTGTTGATCAGCTGGTTTGGGTGTGGTGTAAGTTTGTCATACATTGTGCGAGCTCTGTCACGCACAACGTCCACAATTTATGGAATGCCAGAATGAGTGTGGAGGGTATGGGATGGGAATCTCCGATCGGTATCGTAGATCATCCTAAGCGCCCTGTTCTGCACGACCTGCAATCTATGAATGGTAGTTTGAGCAACCGATCCCCAGGTCTCGCACCCGTACAGGATCAGGGGAGGGATAATCGCACGATACAAGCGTAGTTTAAGATAGGAGGGCATTGTGGATCGTAGAATGGGATATAACTTCCTAGGGCGGTATGGCCCTGGACAGCTTTAGCTGTGACGTGTGAAGTCCACGGTTGAGTTGTACTCCGACGTATTTAGCCGAGTCCACACAAGGGATTCTCCTCCGACCTAACCTCAGGTCCCTATCCGGCTTCCGGCTTTGCCTAGCAGTAAAGCTGAACTCCACCTGTCGATGGGCCACATAGACGCTGAATAGCGTGTCATTCCAGCATTCCAGCATTCGAGAACAGATCGTACAGGTTCTCCTGTACGGTATGTTTTTCTGCACAGCACCTAGCCAGTTATTGCGACTTTATCTGTGCAGTATATGAGGGGTTCATAGTTGTGCAAGCTTTTGTGTCTGTTGGCATGGTTTCTTCCTAACGTAGAAACTCCTCATCTATGCGCACTACGGGAGTCAATAACTTCAAGAGCAACACCGTGCATTATCCTAAGAACAATAGGCAGGCTATGTGAGTTACTAAATGGAAAACATTGAAGAAACATTTCACCTGAGTGGCTGGAAGGCATGCTTTGGAAGCATGACCCAAACCACGCCCTGGATGTGTGCTTCTCGTAATGGTCTAACACACAAGGAAAATAATGTCAGTTTCAGGTTCAGTAGAGAAGGAAAAATGAGTAAGACAAACATTAAGTAGAGTGATAGAACCAGGTAAGGCGTAGATAATTGGCAATGCAGAGGTAATTTAGTGTTTCCTTACCAGCATATACCTCTGCCCGTTATGGAGCAATTATATGCACTCAAATGTTCATAAGTGAAACACCAACGCAAAAAGCCTTTGTTTCTGTTATCTTAGAGTATTTCTAATGTAGAACAAAGTAACAAGAAAATACAAGAAAGTCATCAGGCTCAGGCAAAGTGAATGTACCATTATGAAGTCAAGTAAATTGGAATAAAATACTTATTGAAATTATTAGCATATTATTCTTGAAAATTAACAAAGATATGCATATTTATCTGATTACTTGTGAAAAATGTGGACTGCGCTGAAGTTTAAAATATCTATGAATGGGGCCAATTTTGGCGTATCCGTTTGCATCCTATTTATACCATTATGTTGGTAAATCAAATCACTGGGAAAATTAACCCAGGAACGTTGGTTCTTTATTATTTGTTTCCAGATGTTTTATCAATTCAAGTATGATGTTTCAAGTATGATATTTGGTATCTCTATGCAGCAAGAGTATCTGGATGGTGTATGTCATCTTCTGTTAACATTATTTTCAGCGTTTAGCACCCATCCTAACCGCATGTGGCAACAAAAGTGGCGAGCATTGCCCTGCGAGGGAGGGCATGTTGTTCCAGTGATGCCACAGAAGAATTTTCAAGAAAATACCTCCACCCCAAATATTTCTTTACATCAAATTCATTACGTTTCTATTTATTTTCTAAGAATGATTAACAATAATGGTTAAAATACTATGTGTATTTTACACTTTTGTGACAAATGAACATATCTTCAATTTTCTGGAAGTAGCTTCTGAAGTTGTGTTCATTCTAGCAGTAGAAGAGTCAAAATCTTACTGAACAAAGTTTAAATCTCGTTGAAGCACATGCTTCATATGAAATAAACTTTTTTGTGGTGTTAAACATTTCTGAAAAATTGTTTATCATTGGTTTGAATTTTCCAATACGTATCCTTATTAAACTAGTCGCTACACGAAATTTGTAAATGTCTAATTAAACAAGCTCAAGGATAAGGTGGCAATATCTAGATTTTTCACTTGAGAAACACCTCGTCGACTATAGATACTTTCAATGTAGCTTATGAATAACGTTTAATATATAAAGTATTCACATTTACTTCAATATACACCGCTTCACATTCTCCGGATAGTAATCAAACTTCCCAGCGGGAAATTCAATCGGGACCACTCAGAGTTGAGTCCCACATACTTATTTCAAAGCATAGGAACTTTCAAGCAGCCGGCTTCTAGATAGCTGCATTCAAACCATGATGAACACATAGATTACACAACTTATGGCAGGTAAGAAACCTACTCGTGATTGATCTGTACAGGCCAAAAGATTAAAGGAGAGATGGTGGTAGTTTCTTATCTATGGCGTCACATTGTAAAGTCCAGCAACAGTTCAACCTAACTTATTTTCCTCCCGGCTTAAAGCTTATAAATTCCTATGCGTCCTTATCTTTTTTTTTCTGTAATGGTAGTATTGTATTCCACCCAAAAATTCGATACGAGATTTCTATACGTTTTGAGACCCCTGAATCAAAAAAAAAAAAATAAATAATAATAATAAAAAATCAATAAATAAAATAAAAAAATAATAATAATAAAAAAAATAAAAAGCATTTTGAAAAACGGTCCGTGTGTGTGTGTGTGTGTGTGTGTGTGTGTGTGTGTGTGTGTGTGTGTGTGTGTGTGTGTTGTATGTCAGTCTGTGGACAGCATAACTCAAGAACGAAAAGTAGGTTAAAAACCAAAGTTGGTATTTAAATTTAATGTTCTTCAAGGATGCAAGACGAAAGTTTTGAAGAAAATAGCCCCAGCCCACGGCAAATTTTTGGAAAATTATAATTTTCTTGAACATGACTCTACGATTTATATTAAAATGCATATGTTTAAAATATTTGTATGACAAATTAAATGTATATTTTGAATTTTCTGGCTATAGGCTATGTAGTTGTGTTTACTCTAGATGACTTTTGAATAACTCGTAAACCGTAAGAGATACACAAAATCTTACAGTACAAAAAATGTAGAGCTCGCTAAAACATACAATTTACATATATTGGAATGATTTTTTTGTAGAGTGGACCATTTCGGAGATATTGCTTGTTATGTGTGTCAGGTTTGGAAAACAAAACTTTCGTGAAATGGAACATCGTTAAGCATGCAAAGAGAACGGGATCTCAAAGCTTTAAAAGATTTGACTATCGCACTGTATTCCAATATTCCCCTCGCACCTACAAGAAAATAAGCAATAAGATAACTTTTGCAAATGTTTATCTCAACTAACATGAAGAAGATATAGGAATAAGAGTTTGTAAGAATGGTTAGTACAAGAGTAGAGAAATTCATGTGAGTGGAACACATAAGATTGTTTGTAAAAATATGTAGTGTTATGTGCCTTCATTGTGTCCACCCAGTACTTATTTAACACACCATAGTCTATAGATACGTCAACCGCAAGGTTAAAGGGTTTCAATTTAAACACACCAAGTCAACAAAAGTAAATGAAGTGGGAAACCCACACTTCACTCTGCTAGACGGGAGCTTTTATGGTTTAGTTCTACCTCAATTATGCCTCTCTTTGTTAGGAGAAAATGACTTCCCTTTTGTCTTTCCCTGTGCAAAGGAGGTATGAGAACTTTACGGGCCAGATTCTACACTGGTCATCCTGAGGAATCATAGAGCGAAAAGGGGATGTTGAATCAAAAGACCTTCTTCATTTTATAATATATGATTTTGTAATTTTTCTTTATTGCAGAGATATTTACTTTACCTATTTATTACAGTACATTAATTCCTAACAGAGTACACCTGCACAAACTCAATTTTTGGTATGTTATGTTCTCGAGTTAACAGCTAATACTCGAACATTTCAACTTCATTGCTTAATTTCATTTGTATAATATATTTGTTCTGCTTTATCATTTATACCCTGTTGTCATATCGGTGACCTTTTCTTTAGAATATATTACCTTCAGGCAATGTGGTTTACTCGTAAACAGTGGGTTTTGGGTCTTTGTCTTTACACACACGCACACACACACGCGCACACACACGCACGCACACACATACGCACACATTCACACTCATTAATTCTTTGAGAGTCTGAGGTAATAGGGAACAATCCTAGCCAGAGAAGTCCCCAATCCGCAGTTGTAAATCGAACCCAGGACCCCTCGCACAATAACCAGGTACTCCACCGACTGAGTTACCGGGCCAGCTTCTATATTTTATTGTTGTTATAACCTACATAATGTTTCTGTAAGTCAAGTATACAATTTAATGACAACATACAATTTAATTAATGTCCTTCCACACAATAGCATGTTTAGGACAGAATTGGAAAGGGTAGAGGAGACTGAAAAAGTCAATGCCGTGAATGTTACCTCATATAAATTGAGATCTCGTAGTGCAGTTTGCCTGAAAAAATACAAGTTGAACAATTTAATGTCGAGTCGACATGTTAGCAATGATAGCTTAGTGGTTAGTGAAGCCGGACGCTAACCTGTAGACCCGTGGCTCAAGCCCCGGTCATGGCATTGAAGTTTTTAGTCTCACACTACCCTTTTCAACATATAATTATTCTAACATTCCAGGGTCATAAACTTGAACAAATTCACTCCATTTTGTTTTCAAATATTTATATGTAGTTTATGGGATATTTGTCTTCTGTTTATTTCTATTTATTTCAATTTCTCTACTACTTAAATTAATTAGTGGAAGTATCTCATCTGATTGAAAATTCAATACGAAGTGTGTGTGTGTGTGTGTGTGTGTGTGTGTGTGTGTGTGTGTGTGTGTGTGTGTGTGTGTGTGTGTGTGTGTGTGTGTGTGTGTGTGTCACTGAATAGTGCAACTCAAAAGTGAAAAGCCAGTTAAATACCAAAGTGGGTATTTAAGTTCAGCTTCTTCCAAGGACGCGACAGAAAGACGTTCAAGAAAATTCCCCCACTACAAAGTACCTTTCCATCGAAAAAGTTTCGGAAATGCTAATTGTCTCAAAAACTGCTCTGACAATTTTCTTTAAATACCGTATGTTTACAGTATTTTCATCACAAATCAAATGTTGTTAATTTTCTGTAAATAGCCTCACAGCTTCTCTTCATTCGTGATGACTTTTGTACAACTGAAAAAGCATAAAACTGATAAACCTTTACTACCCCAAAATATGGAATTGGTTAATGAACACAATTTATTAAAAATAAAGTTTTTCGTACCGGCAACCTTTTTGAAATATTTATTTTTATCGGCTGAATTTTCAGATACTTAACGCTTCTGAAGTGGTAAGTGTTTTTCTCGTGAGCAGGCAAAGAGGATGGAATTTCAAATACACCACATGGCCATTCCGTTTTAAAATATCTGACTATCGCAATAGCGTGGTCTGGTGGTATGGGTTTACGCCTACAAAGAAATATGTAAATGCTTAATGAACCTATATTTATGTTAACAAGAAGAATAAACGTTTATAAGACTAGTTTGAATACAGTTTAATCTTTGAGCTACTTTTGGTTTTTAGGTTAAGCTTTTGCTGTTCACACACATACACACACACACACACACACACAGACACAAACACAAACAAACACACACCTCTAAAACTACTTTGTAGTGTTCAGAGGTGTTCAGAACTGAATTTTAGGTGAAATTTTGAATTCAGCTTTTGTGTACAATGTAATATTTCATCCTTATGCTAGAGAAAACAAAAATATTTTTTAGACAGTTAACAGTAAAA
This sequence comes from Tenodera sinensis, assembly GCA_030765045.1. Taxonomy (NCBI): domain Eukaryota; kingdom Metazoa; phylum Arthropoda; class Insecta; order Mantodea; family Mantidae; genus Tenodera; species Tenodera sinensis. The sequence goes on from CM060971.1 coordinate 29,283,406, forward strand.
GTTGTCCCGGTTTATGGACTGGTGCAAGCTAGAAAACATGCAAAGTAATTACACTAAATATGTGTTGTTTTTGTTCTTTGAAGAAATAGCTAAAGTGTGGGTATCTTATATTATTTTCATAGTTTTATTTCCACTGTCTACCTTATGTAGAAGGTTGTGGTTTTGTAAAATTCATCATGTTGTCAACACTTTGCTAAGCAAGGTAACAACTGACCATCGCAGCGTGATGATTAGGTGCTCGTATTGCACCTACTCACAAAAAATCTTCCTTTTAACCCTTGTAATATAAATAATATAACATGCAAACTTTTCGTATAAGTGATCTTCGATCGCTACGATATATAACGACGTTGAGGTGTTAGTAATATAATTGCAATTGTTTACGGCCACTGTGTACCACAGGTTAGATATTACTAATGTCAGGGCAAAGAGCAATTCCATACAATACGTTCTGTAATCACTTGCAGTATAAACTATGCAAACATTGTTAATTGATCAATAACCCAATTACTGTATCAATGGTAACGATGAGCAATGGAAAATGTTCCCGCTCTTTGGCGAATACAACTGATAACTGATAATTGCTTCAGAAATGAGTTTGTACGAATTCACACGCATTGAAATTTCTGCTGGGTCACAGGTGGCATCACTAATAAACAATATGGACAGGATCATTCATGCATTTTATATTACTGCCAAAAAATGCAAATATTGGCTTTCCCTTAAACTTTGGGCGCGTTCGGTTTTTTATTATTGTTCCGTTTAACACACCTTTAACTTCAATGGTCATATCGGTGGCCCTTGCTTTGGATCATATTGCTTATAGGCAATAGTGTAAACTTATACAGTAGGTTAGGTGTCTTGTGTTTTGAGCACATTGCATCACACATTCAGTCACATTCATAGTTCCAGACTCTAGGGACGACAGGGAATGATCTTTTCTAGAGAAAATTTCCTACTACCTAGCTGGAAATTGAGTCCGGGATCCGTCGCACAGCAGGCCGGTGCTCTATTGACTGAGCTACCGGGCTAGTGGATTCCTTTTGTGACTGAAACCTGTCTGATGATCATTTACTTTATACCAGGAATGTCCAACCTTCTCTGTTTGGAGAACCTTGCGTAAAGAGCGGCCACTCCCACTCTACTCATTTAGTCGGAGGAACGGACAGTCGGTATCCAGTGACGGACACAAACAGGCGATTCCATTTCCGTTTCTAAGTCATACCCGGAATTTTCTGGGAATGTCCTCAGACTTTCTGGATGATTTTTGCATAAATGGTAAACAGCAAGAGACAGACAAAAGCTTACTAAACGTAGATCTCGTTAAAACACAAACTTTTATGTCAAATGATTCGTGTGGTTTTTCTTTTTTTTTTTTTTTTAGTGAGCCATTTCCGAGATATTCTTTCTTGTCTAAATTTGCCAATACTTATATACTTATTGTTTCTCATCCCAATATAAGAACTATATGTTGTTTAACTACAAATGGTTATTGACATGTGTGCGAAAACCAAAACAACAAGAGCACTTTTTCTATGTAAAGGATAGCTTAATGCATGGGCATTTTCTTAAAAATAGTTCTGTCCCATCGTTGCAACATCTTAAACTTGAACTCCAAACTTGATATTAATCCAACATTTGGTTTTTGGATTTGTTCACAAACACACACCTACACGCACGCATTTCTCCAAGTCCTCCGGCTTCCTGTACCACTCATTCTACCAATTGCTCCATCATTACCTTTCCCTTCATCCATTTCGCCTGCATTTCCTATCATACTCCTCCTCGCTCTTATTCCTGGTGCTTGGCTGACCACCTGCTTCTAGGTCTTCACTCTATCCGCTCTATCTGCTCCCCGACAGGCACCTGATCTTAGGCACAGGCTTGTAAGTCCTAGAGGTTTTAGACCTTCATGTGGAAGGGGCGAAGCGTAACCAGATACTTAGTGCTTTTTAGGAATCTATGTGCATGATAATCAATTATACGAAACATCTATTAGGAATAGGTAAATAATTCTATGTCGCAATATAGTAAACCGTAGTTTATTTAATTATAAAAAGTCACGTGTATCATAAACATAAGATAATAACATGATTGAGCCTTAAGCAAACACTCAGGAGGAGCATATTTATGATCACTAGCGCTCAGTAGCACAAAATGAATAGCGTAGGGGGAGTTCTGTTTACATCGAGTAATTGAACCTTTACCGTTTACAGTGGCCTTTGCCATTTTCTTGATGATATTACATTCTTGTTCGCGGCTAAGCAAACAGCATTTGGCCCCTACGGCCACATTCCCCAAGGAATGCAATTCCATCATCCAGCTCCTCTTCTTTTCAAGATTCATGGAATTTTAAAGATGCTGGAAATTAATAATGGAAGGAAAGAGATAACTATGAGGAGATGGCGTGCTTAACCTTTCTCTTTTTATCTTATTTTACAGAAAGTGATTCAGGGATAGAATAAAAGCTCTCCCTGGACACGTGTTTTCACTTACTTGTTGGCGTAGATAATGCACTTAGAAAGAAATCTGAAAATATTGTGCTTCGTTACTGGATTTGACGTTTTATTTTATGCAGTACACCTATAATAATACTACAAATTGCACTAATATTATAGTCAACAAAGTAGAGCTAACATAATGTGCATTGTAACCAAGTAACAAAATCAAGTCCTGTTAGTTTTCACTTTATTGTCTTCTAAAATGTTAGCACAAATACACCATTTTCTTCACATCGTTAATACAACGTCCTCGACGCCCGTCAATCTCCTTACGACGCACACACGACGACACATACACGCACAGCTGACTCACAATCGCCGACTTTGGCCGTAGCTGTAACTCTAAAATTAAACTGACTAATGATCTGCTTTCTTTTTGAAGGTCTGACCCCACAACCGCCAGCCCTGGTGACGATCACCCTCAGCACATGCAGTTAGTACACTAAACATGCAAGGCAGAGAAAGACAGGGCGCTTGTTAGTGAAACGATACATACAGTAGGTCGGGTTCCACGATAGCACCCCGGTTAGTAAAAGTTAGCACCTAGCTGGCATGCAATGCATCCTGGGAGTCAGCACACACCAAGGTCCATGCAGCACACAGCGTGTTAGTAGGGGTTAAATGGTGTCGTAAACTAGAGTGTGTTAAGGCAATATTAAGGGGCTAGTAATATGCGTGATTTCATACTAGTACTAGTAAAATGGCTATTTACATACAATGGAATGCAGTGGTGGGGCAGGATCTTGTGATCAGAGAAGTACCTGTTATTGTAAGTTCAGTACCCTCGTCTACCTAGTCCTGTGTGCAGTCTTGGATATGGTCTAGACTTTTAACGGTCTTAACCTGTTGGCAGAGAGTTGCATCACTCTGGCATCTACGGCAGTTGTGTTAACCAGTGAGCGTTCAAAAAGGTGGAGTGGTGTTTTGTGTTTGGTCAATTCAAGGTGATATTTGCCGAGGTTGGCAATGAGTGGGTTGTAGTAGCGGGAGTTTTTGGCACAGAGGTCGGAGGCAAGCTTTTTAATAAATTCTTCAGTAGTGTGCATATGCAGTTCCTCGTGCAGTTTGTAGGCCGGCGCTCGCCTGGATACGCCGGTGATAATCCGTAAGATCCGGTTCTGAAAAGTGTTCAATCGTTTTATGTGGGTGGCTGTCGCATACCCCCAGACCAGGGCTGCGTACGTGAGTATAGGTCGAACTAGAGTTTTGTAGAGCGTGAGCCCTAATTTCGGGGAGATGTGTTAAACCGTGCGAAGGAGGGGGGTAGAGTCTCCTCACTTGCGCTTGCGCTTTGCGGCAGTAAGGTTGGATGTATGCATGCCAGGTGAGGCCTTGGTCCATTGTGACACCAAGGTAGGTAGTCTGGCTGGTCCAGTTGATGTTTTGTCCAAACAGTGTTAGAGGAGGGAGTCTGCGTGCTGTGTTTCGATGTGTGTGGCGCTTGGCAAGAGTATTCTTGCCATAGCCGTGCCAACAAACGCAGGGGGTTCAGTATCTTGGGCGAGGGGGCAGTAAATTATATGTATTAGCCTAAGAAGAGTGGGGAGCTTAGCCTAGACAGAGAAAGAAGAAAGAAGTAAGAGTGATAAAGAACGGATAATGGGTGCGTATAAGCACGAGTATCAGCGGGCCAACTCAGGAAAGGGCGCCAAGGTTCCAGCTGTAGGCTGCGGCCTTGCTACTCTGCCCAAGTATCACTTTGGTGCAGCAAACACTGTGCCCAGGTAGCGGAAATGCCGCGGTGTCTTGCCGGTCCCTGAGGAACTTGCTGGGCCGCTCATCGAAACCGGTTCTGGTCACCCCAGGTAGCTCCTACCTCGTCCGCTGCCAGGTCCTGAACTACTGCCTCATATCCTTTTGTGCTAGGGATGACGTCACACCGACCTTACTAGCTTTCACATACACACACACACACACACACACACACACACACACACACACACACACACACACACCTGGAATGACACAGCTAGAAGTCTAGAGAACGCTCTCGTCCCCTTTCGTTTAGGGTTTCATCAGTTGAGCCCAAGGAAATTGTATACCTGATTTCAATACATTAGTTGCGCCAGGCGGTCAGTTGTGCGTACTCATCATTTGCGCCCGATAGTTCGTTGTGGCTACTCATCAGTTGCGCCCGAGTCTCTTCCTTTCCAACTTTTGAGCCTTGGAACCTTCTCACTCACATGTTTCTTGCCAGTTTGGAGACTTAGGACTCTGCATAGGTACTGGCAGGTATGGTTAAAATGTTGCTTCTTTTCAATTATTATTTAAAATGACTTGGTACACTTCAAATTATTTTAAATACTCGTACTAATGATTGGCACTGTTCAATTTACTTAAAATGTTCGTACCAATGACTTGGTACTCGACAAATTATTTAAGATGATCTCAGATAACCTTCTAACGATTATAATAATATGAAACGGTCTTTCAGAAATCTAATCTGCTGATTCCCATATTGTTGTATTTATTAATGAGACCATCTATGTATACTTTTCTTTTTTTAAATGTTGGGTTCATCTTACAAATTCCTTTACTATTTATTTTCGTGTATGTGCTTATCTGAGTATCAGCAGTAGCATTAATGAACTTATATAAATGTGGATGTGCACAGTTAAAATTAAGAGGAAATGCTTTATGAAAAGCTTCGCAAGCATTAGTTGTTCTACAGTATCCGTAGTCCAATGTCAGGAGGAAATAATGAATCACGTGTAATGAATGATCCGCAAATTGTGTTAACATTTGATTGGCTGATTGAATACTCATTAAATCTTGAACAGAAACATCTCCAACTTCTTCTGGTTTAAGAAATAGAAAACCAAATACCCAGTCGAGTCATCTACCAACATGAGTGCTGCAAGTGATGAAAGTGCTAAATTCTGAATCTTTCGCTACGATGCCTGTGTTAAATGGAATCAGCCCACACTTGTGAGTAAGAAGGTCTATATAAAAGTTTTGTAGAAAAGACTCCGTGCGCCACAACAAACAGCTGGGCGCAACTGATGAGTTTATAAAGTAACGGTATGGGTGCAACTGATATGTTTACCTTGAAGGGGTTCGGGTGCAATTAATAAATTTTAATCCTTTGGGGCGCAAATGATATACACCTTTCGTTTCTGCTACCTGATTGTTGGTCACGTACACAGGGCAGTCACACTAGGCAGCCTAACCTTGAACATCTTGCCCGGTTGCCAGTACGTCACGTGATGCGAAGTAGCCCAGACCTGAACGTACTTGCCCGGTCGCCGGCACGGCACATAAAGTAGCTTCGCCCCGCCCGTCCATTGTTGTACGCCGAACCCAAAGTCACAGTATCAATAAAAATCTGATGTGTTGCATTCACGTGAATTTTGATACTCTAGCGGAAGTATCTTCTTACCAACGCTTATTCTACTATCTGCTTCAAGTCAATCTAGATAAATACTTGCAGAAATTGTCTTATTGCACATTTACAATGGGAGTAGGGGAATAGGGCCGGCTTTAAGTGGTACTCCTATATTTTGAAGCTAGTCGCTATGTGGTGGTTTTGAAATTCCGTTCTCTTTGTATGGCCAAGAAATAAAAAGAAAGCGAATAACGACCTTCTATTTGAGAAAAAAGATAAGTATTTGAAAATTCAAACCACTAACAAGAATTTTGTTCGAAATAAACATTTTGTCATACAGTCCATTGGTATTCGTTTCGGTCAGGGCTTGAAGGAGGGGGAAGGGGTTGGGGTAACTTGACCCTCCCAATACGTCAGGTAAGGCACGTGGTGGTCGTGTGCCAGGCGTGAGCTGTTGAAATATCGGCGTTGCAATATGACCGCGAACTTTATTTACAATATGCATTTGGCTGAAAATTGATTGTATTTTATTGTGCTAGTTACGCCATGAAGATAACGTGCCATTATTGGTCATATTTTGAAAATGTATCGTCGTCGTGTCGTAGATGATTACCAAGGGCTGGCTATTTTCCATTATATCTTCAAAGAAACGATATTTGCTTTCCAGTTCAATATGCTTACGTACTAATAATTCTTGTTTTCAATGTTTAGTATTTTGAACCACGGTTCGAACTTCAGCAATATGTTTTCTTCCGAAGACATTATTGCTTGCAATGTTTCTGCTTAGTTCTGACCCTACAAATTCTATGGGAATCAAAGTTCAACGATAAGGGGCCCTCTAACAAATACTTGGCCGTGCTTAGCAGTTAATTCATCAACAGCGTGCATTTTGTATTTACTGTACGTTTCTTCTATAAGTTTTTGCAGCTGTAGTACTGCTGTTGGTGGTGGCCTCTTTCCCCATTAACTTTTAATAGAGAGTAGAACGTTCAACATCGCCTGCAGAGTTTACATATGAGTACATATGTACTATGTGTGACGCTTACTGCACCGACCTGTCCTTCCATTCCTTACCCCACCTGATGTCCGTAAAGAATGCGAATAGATTGTAAATAATGTGCTTTAATGAGATCTACACCTTTTGTATCAGAAAACGACACCATCATAGTCTGCAGAAAAATGTGAACTCAGGAGGTAGTTTTAGAGGAAGTATTTGTTTCGATAATTACATTAAATTGAATTATCTGAGAAATTATTTAAGCTAACCTTTATCACAGTCATATTTATTTACTCTCATTACGTATGCCAATTGTCAACTAAATAGCTATAAAATTGAGAAACAAAATTCAGTCTCAGTTTCTTTAAATTGAACTTAGGAACTTAATTCCAGGTGCATATAATGAAGATTGCAGCTATAAAATAAAACTTATGTCTGTAACTTACCTTGTTTTCAGTAAGAATTTAATTTGTTGTATGCTTTTATTTATGCATTTTAGGTAATTTTACATCCGACATATTTGAATCTTGTCATCTTCTATGTGAGTATTGTTTAAGGAATTCTCTTTTTCTAATGCTATTTTTGCTATAAAATCAATGTTCGTGTTTCATGTTTTGAATTTTGAATATTATAAACAATTATATGTTTGTAGTTGATATATTTATCCCTCCAAATCGTGTTCGCTTTTGTTTATTCACGCAAATAGCATAATCTTAATAGTGTTTTATTTTTATGCTATCTGTGAAACATTTGTCCATTACTTTGGAATGCCGTCCATGTCAATGTCAGATTCTGTTTGATTAAAATTCCAACTTCGGAAGAGGCCCTTTGGTTCATTTGAACGCGATGCGCAGGGTAAGATTGGTGGTAGGGCAGCTACCTTAATGTTTCCAATCAAACATCGCCGTGTACAACGAGGGCTCTCCTCCCGCTCATCAAGCCGTTCTGTGATACGTATATCCACGTCACTCTGGTGATCGTTTCAGTCTTCACGTGTAACCCTGTGCAGGGGGTCTCAATATACCTTGAGACGCTGGGTCTCCAGCAGAACTTAGCCACCGTTAGGAGTCAGGAAAGGACTATTGTTCATACCTTGATTTCAGAGTTGCTCAATCCTCCGAAGAAATTGCGGAGTACTCCAATTGAGGAGTGAACTGTCGTGAGATAAGAGAAAACGTTGTCACAATGCTGTTTGTGCATGTCACAAACGAGGAATGACCTGCAGACATGAGAAAAGCAGTGTTTCCAACTACTGTTATCCAAAAGTCTAGAAATTCTGAATTAAAACTGCCAGAAACTTGCTTAATCAAGGTAAGTGTAATTAAATTAGAACTTCTGAAATTCATTTATCTGGTCAAAAGAAGCGCATTTCATTTTTCCTCTGTAACACCTGATCTTAAAGGTCGCACAAATGATTAGATAATTGGTTCGCGTGTATGGTGTATTATACACGCTAAACACAAATTTTGAAAAAATGGGCATGTATTTTAAATGGATCAACAAACTTAAATGCTGATATTTTTTATTCTCATGGAAGCTAGGCACCTTCCAAAGATTATCCGGAGCAGCATCACAGAGGGCCTCATGTGGGGTAAGAAGTGTACTTCGTATGTTAAATGAAACCATAGTGTAATTTTCAGATATTTTCAGCGTTATCTGGAAAAGATTACGGCTATCAATGCATCAATAAGGCTTATATATTTTAGAAAATATATATTCCTGTGCTAGAAACGCTATTAACTAACATTTCAAATGGTATGTCACTATTTGCAACTTTTCGTGTTCACACAAGGATCATGGAATTTCAGAGGCATCATACAAGTCTGAATATTGGTTTGGCCCACTGCATCCTCATTACCTGCACGAAATGTTTAAATACATTGTCACAAACGCGACAATTTGAAAATCCCATTCCTGACACCGGTGTGACCAAATGATAATTTGATAAATCCAGTTGCTTTTTTCTCACTTTATTTTTTCCAAAAACGTTGCACAACAATACAGTTCTTATCTACTGAGTTAACACATTCTACAGTCTTTCGTGATATTAACAAGTCTCAACTGTTTTCTTCTCGTCACCTTGACTCGCTCCTTTCTGTCTTTCTTCACTTTCTCTATCTCTCAAGCAGCTTACATTGACGATGCGATCACTCAGCACTCATTAACTGCTTCACCATCTTACCTTCGACCCGGCGGTTCCCTCACGACGCACGCAGCTGACACACACACACACACACACACACACACACACACACACACACACACACACACTTACTAACTCCGTGACAACTCATGTCTGTAACTAACTCCTCTACTAATTGCCTCGTCTCCTTATATAGTGCGGATGACGTATCACTAACCTTTCTCAAACTTCTACAAATACGCCGGCTGCTGGACACTTCTCAAATAATCTGTAAAACTCTTTTTGTTATCACTCTTATTGCTGCCACGTGCTCAAAACAGTTGGCAAGGTAGCCTGACCTTGTGCGCCTTTGATACACGCAACACTAGTGGGGTGGGAAGACCGTCCTTTGTTACGCGCCTTGGCTGACGTCATAATATAATGACATTTTTATCTAGAATAGAATGATGTAGATAAAGGAATAAAGATTTTGTATAAGCAGGTTGTGGAAAAATAAGTAGAGAAGGTTATGTGCTAGCATATCAATTTGATTTAAATAAAATGCAATAGCAGCTCTAGGCTGGAATAAAATCTTATTGTACGCAAGAGCCAATTTTAGCTTCTAGAAAGCAGGCGGTCATTGTTCTATCGTCATCGCGCTAGTAAAATTTGTTAATGCTTCATTTATTATATTCTCGACAATAATAGCCAACAGATATAAAGGGAAAATTTAAGTTATAACCTTCAGCAAGTGCTTTCGCTATACCATAAATTGTCTCTAAAATATTTGCAATGAAAGTAGCGAGAATAGCTTTCCGTTTTGCTTGAGATCGTATAAACGATAATTACTCTTTTCCAAGAATAAAAAAGGAATTGATTACGAAAAGTGTAATTTAACGAGAGTGAAATGGACAGCTTCAAGGTAACTAAAAAAAAATACATGCTATAGCAGATCATATATATGCCTATCACATATCGAATAAGGGAAACCTTTGAACTGTGATTACCTGCTATTGTAAATTTCTCTATCAAATTTCATTAGCATCCATTTTTGCCTTTCGCATAAAGTGCGCTTTTGTTGTGGGAAATGGCTTTTTCCCCTTTTCGGTTAACGCAGCTGAGTGCCGCGTATGGCAGCAAAACTGAGAGAAATGGAAGAATGAAAATGGTAGAGGCGAGAAAGTGTTATTCAAAAGGAAAAGGGAGGGAAAAACATTTTCCCGGTTCTACAATGTTGACGACTATGCAGACCCCAAACCTGACGTGCAAGTTGAATTCTATGACGAAGCGGGTCCGGATAGACGTGAACAACATGCGAGCTCGAGATATCGATATACATCGAGTTCCTCTTATTCATATCACGCTTACGCAGAAAAAAGGAAAAAAAAAAAAAAAGTAACAGCGATTTTTTATTACTAGTATTACCTTCCTAGGCTAAACGTTTCCAATCAAGAATATCCTTCTGTGCTATAAGTAATGAGATAAATAAACTTGAGAAATAGTGCGCTATCGTTTTCCATTACAAAAGATCATAAATTGGCTGTGTTCTACTTCGTATCACAAAAACTCTCTGGGTTACCATGGCAACTGTTTACTGTCTTCATTTCCAGCTCTTAGTTTGAGTTTATCGCCTTCATTCCCAGCTCTTAGCTCCAGTTTACTGTCTTCAACTAGTCATTCCCAGTTTCATTTTGCAAACAGCTCACGTAAGTTAAAACTAAATATGTACTGTGTATATACTGTGTGAAACAGAAGTTAAACAGAATCTGCATTTCTACTTTCTCTACTAGCTTAACTCCAGTAAGCAAAAGGAGGTATAGGGTGTCCCATAAAGAACACAATTTTTAATTTAATAATAAAACAGAATTTACTTGGAAACTGCCAATATTATGTCAACATGAAGCACAAAACTATGATTACACATGAAAAAATATTAGACAAATGTCCTCCATGGCTTCGTCTGCATCCAGGCACTCTGTGAACAAAATTTTCAATGACTCTAGGGCAAAGTAGCTTGAATTTGACCCATGATACATCTAATTTTTGCCTTGAGTTGGTTATGGTTTGTGGATTGTTCACATAAGCACAAGATTTGATCTACTCCAACAATAAAGGTCACATGGGGTCAAATCACATGATACCGGTTACCAGTCCTGTTCGCCGTTGCGAGATATGACACGAGAAGTGCATCATTCTTTCAGCAATCTTGTTCCAACAAGTTGCCCCTTCCTGTTGGAACCACAAGTATTTCACATTCAATTCCTTCAATTACGATTATAAAAACTGAACGGACGAGAGCGACATTCTCAGCAGATAGATGAGAACGAGGACTTCCTGTGATTTGATGGTCATTACCGATCCTCAAATTTCCTTACCACTCCGTATGGTGATACACTGGGTGCATTTCGTCTACCAAAATTACACGAAGGATTCGAACGGTCTCCGCATAGCATTCACAGTACTTGCAATTTAAAAATCTGCATGCATTGATCCCTCGTATTTTGCACCACTTTGGCTGACAACAATACGCATAAGTGACAATTGACAAATTACAGTCGGTAATCGTAATACAAACGGAAGGCAGTCGCTTAAATTTCAGGTTCGGTAAACCAATAAGTTGAAAGTCGCTGTTTATGGGACACCCATTTTGTATACCCAAAAACTCGAGTCCAGTTTTTTTTTTTTGGGGGGGGGGGGGCCCAGAATTTAAAGGAAAGAACAGGTATGTGTGCAAGTGCGCATGCGCGCGCGTATCTGTGTCTTAAGTACATTACAACTCAACAATCAAAACTTGGATGAATACCAAACTTCGTGTTTAACTTACATCTTAAAGATGTAACCCTAAAGGAGTTTGGTTAAAATATATTATAGCATGTTTACTTAAATATGTATGAATTCTCTAGGAATAATCTGTGAAGTCCTCTTTGTTTTGAATGACTTTCTTATAACTAGTAAACCATAAGATATGGACCAAATCTTACTATTAAGCTAGTGCACATAGGTATGGCTATAGATGCAGTTTATATGAATTAAAAATGTTGGTGACATTAACCATTTAAGTTATTATTTGTTATTGATTTCAGTCTTGAAATACTTCTCACCTCTTCAGCAAATAGTTTCTCTGGTTATGCAAACAGAACACGATTACAAAGCCATAACACAGCGACACGTTTTAAAGGATTTGACTATAGCTTTAGTTTACTGTGTAATTAACCACAACAAACTGTATAAATGTATGAAAGTCTCTTAACAAGTTGTAAATATAACAACATTTTGTATGAATGCAACACATCAGTGAGTGAGTGGAGTTTAGGGACCTGTTGACCTGTTGAGGTTACTTGGGCCGGAAGTCAAATTTTAAATTCTGAAACACCCAAAACTTATGCCGTTAAACCAGATTAAAATGGTAAGATTTGAAGTTTTAAGTGAACGAGGCTTTTACTTCCTATAACATATAGCTGCATTCTATTACACCCAAAATTGGATTTTGCGTTTTCACGGAAATTTAGCAAAGCCCCTTGAATGCCCCCCCCCCCCAAAAGAAGAATAGGGTGCACACTTTTTCTAAAACGTCCTGACATTTCCCCACTCCCAAATCAACGGTGCGTAATAGCACTGAGCAATCTACTTGCATAAAAGAGAAAAGGGAGTTAGTCTTCTAGCTGCCGCGAGAATGATAAGTTCATGCGTTGTATATGTAACTGCCTCCAAATGCTGATAATTGCTCCTCACAACTCTCATCACTTCTCTGCATTTCTCCTCTCTTGCGCATATGGAGTGTCTCGATGTTTTAGACAAACCGTACACGCGCGTTTGTCTGTCTCTACATCTGGGGTTGCGAGCAGCATAACTCAAAAACAAAGTTTCCGATAAATATCAAACTTAGTGTTTGGGTTAAAAACCTCCCAAAGACGTAACACAATTTTTTAGAAAATTCATCCATATATATTATATTTATGACAAAAGGTAGCCTGCAAAATCCTCTTCATTTAAAACGAATTCTGCATAACCGATGAACTTGTAGAATAGATACAAGCGTACCGCACAAAACATTGTTGAGAGCTTTCAAATAAACTTTTTGTGGCATCAGTCATTGCCGAGATATCCTTTACTATTAGTTTGAATTGTTCAATGCTTTTGTCACATTTCAAAGAGCTGTCAATATCCAGTAGTTATAAAGCGATCGGTTTTTAAGCTGTCGATTCAGTTTCGACAATCTCTCTTGTACCTACAAAGGAATGTATAATGAAAGGTACGCTTGCAAAGGTTTATCTTGCTTAATACGAAGTAGTGCGAGTGGTCCATGAAGGTGTTGGGAAAACAAACTTTCTTAAACTGGTTTACATAGGAACAAACGATATTTCATGCGAATGTAACATCAGAATATTTTACCTGTGTACTGCAGTATCTTCAATCTACCAATTACAAGGAAGTGTACAATCTAGTGGACTGTTTGTAGGCGTGAATGTTGATTGCAAGCAAATTATAGACAATTATAGACAAAGTGATACATTGCCTTTAAAAAATGTGATGTGTTTCACTCACATGATTTCTCTACTCTTGTACTAACCATTCTTACAAACTCTTATTCCCATCTTCCTCGAGTTAGTTAAGATGAACATTTGTACCAATTATCTTACTGCTTATTTCCTTGTAGGTGCAAGAGGAATGTTAGAATACAGTAGGCTTTGTGCGAGAGTCAAATGTTTTAAGCTTTGAGATTCTGTTCTCTTTGTACACTTAACATATAAAAAAATGAACAACGATGATCCATTTCATGAAGGATTTGTTCTCTTACAAGGAATATCTCTGAAATGGTTCACCCTACAAGAAAATTTATTTAGACATAAATTCTGTATTTTACATCTACATTTTTTGTACAGTATGATTTGGCTTATCTCTAACGGTTTACCAGTTATGCAAAAGTCGTCCAGAGTAAATACCTACGACTACAGGGGCTATAGCCAGGAAATTCAATATATACATTTCATTTGCCATACAAATATATTTAACATATGATATTTTAATCAAAATCGTTAGAGCCATTTTCAAGAAAATCAAAATTTTTGAAAAATTTTCCATGTAAAGGGTAGTTTAGGGTAAGGCTATTTTCTTAAAAATCTTGGTGTTGCATCCTTCAAAGACATTGAACTTAAATATAAACTTTGGTTTTTAACCTACTTTTCGTTTTTGAGTTATGCTGTCCACACACTGACACACAGGCACACAGACACATACACACACGGACATTTTTCTAAAAATCCTATTTTTTTTTTTTTTTTTTTTTTTTTTTTTTTTTTTTTTTTTTTTTTGCATTCAAGGGTCTCAAAGCATATATTTCCGGTGAAATCTTGACATCGAATTTTTGGGTGGAATACAATACTTCCCCTACCTACCAGTAAAGAAGGTAATTACTTCTATCAGCAAAAATCATGTTTGTGCACGCTAATGCACAGTTGTGAGACAAATGCGCAACATCTATCATAGCTTAACTCCTAATAATTTATTATTAAATGTATGATAACCTGTTAATATAATTAAAGTTTTAATTTCAGAGCACCTAAAATAATAAAGGTGGTAGCATGGGTCATTTACCTATAAATACACACACTTTTGTTAGCAAAGACCTCATCTGCTCGGATAATTTAGCCCTTTAAGCCCGTTTCGCCTACTGGTGGTCAGCATTAATTATTTCCGTGTCGCACATTCATATAAAAACATTGCCTTTCCTTATGAACCACTCATAGATAATTATTATCTACGATGCAATACGCAATTATGAATCGTGCTGCAAAAGACCTTACAGTTTATGTTAAGCTTAACTTTTACATGCTCTGTTACCTATAATAAGTAGACGAAATGTTCTACTCAAAATGCTATACTGATATTTCGCCGGAATTATATATTTTGAGGCATTCTGAAAATTGAAAGAAAGAAACAGCCAAGGAATTATTAGAGCGAGGAAGTATGTGGAGTGAACAGCATAAATATAAAGATATTTTGTTAAATAATAAACTGGGTATTTAAGTTTAACGTTTTCTAAGGATACCAGACGAGGATTTACCCACCACAAATCAGCCTTTACATGAAAAGTTTTCGTTAGGTTCAATTTTCTCAAAGACCTCTAATAATTTTGATAGAAATACCATATTTTAAAAATACTTTCGGTGCAAGCTGTGTATCTTTAATTTTATGTAACAATTCTGTGAAGTATTCATTTTCAATTATTTTTAGTAACTGAAAAATCGTAAGAGAAACTGTACACTTTTGGAAGTTTATAGTGGGTTAGTTTTCTTTTCTTTCTTTCTTTTTTCCCCCTTTCGGTAATGGAAAGACCAAGTAATCTCATTGCTACGCATTTTTACTTTCTCTACTGGTAACTAGAGGAAGTATTGTATTCTACCCAACAATTCACCGGAAATATATGTTTTGAGACCCACTGAATCCAAAAAATGCATTTTTAGAAAAAGGTCGTGTGTGTGCGCGCGTGTGTGTGTGTGTGTGTGTGTGTGTGTGTGTGTGTGTGTGGTGTGTGGTGTGTGTCTGTGTGTCAGTGTGGACAGCATAACTCAAACACGAAAAGTAGGTTAAAAGCAAAAGTTGGTATTTAAGTCTTTCAAGGACACGAAGACTTTGAAGAAAGTAGCCCCACACTAAACTACCCTTTGCATGGAAATTTTTTCGAAAATTTTGATTTTCTTGAAAATGGCTCTAATGATTTTGATTAAAATGTCATATATTTGAGATGTTTTTATGACATGAAATGTATATCTTGAATTTTCTGGCTATAGCCCCTGTAGTCGTATTTACTCTGGACGACTTTGGCATAACTGGTAAACTGTTAGAGATACTATAAAAATATAATACTATATATAATACTAATATAATACTATAAAAAAGGTAGATCTTGCTAAAATACACAATTTATGTCGGAATACATTTTCTTGTAGGGTGAACCATTTCGGAGGTATTCCTTGTTATGTGGGTGAGTTTCGGAAAACTTAAAACTTTCGTGAAATGGAACATCATTGTTCATTTTTTATATGTTAAGTGTGCAAAGAGAACGGAATCTCAAAGTTTTAAGACTATCGCACAAAGCCTTCTGTATTTTAATATCCCCGTTGCACCTACAAGGAAATAAGCAATAAGATAATTTTTGGAAATGTTTATCTCGACTAACACGAAGAAGATATAGCAATAAGAGTTTGTATCATTAGTACAAGAGTAGAGAAAGTCATGTGAGTGCAACACATCACATTTTTAAAATTTGCTACGGTATATTCAGCCTCCTGAAAGAGATGGAAGAATAAGATTTCGTTTGAATAGTTTGTAGAAGAAGGGATATAGAAAGCCATCGAATCAGATTTTTATTCCCTTGCAATAGAACTGTCAAACCTTTTAACGTAAAATTCGAATATAATCAAGTAAATATTATACATTTTACCTTCTTTACACTACGCTATTCTTTATATAAATATGTTCACAGTGTGGAACAGCAAACGTATTCACCTGTTTGTTTCGTAAATGAAAGAGTTCTAGAAATGCACTATGAGCACTGGCTTCTAGCCCCGCAATTATAATACGTACTCGTATACTAATTTATGTTTATAATTTCTTAGTAATTATTATGGCATAGGTTAATGGCTATAAGAATTGTTTGAGTTTTTTCATTACGCCACAGATTTATGTAGTGTAGGAAGATGGTTGATTTTCAGTTAAAGGGTATATTAAATAACGTCCTGGAATATAGGGTCGTACTTTGTAACAGGAAAATATGTATCGCAATTGTGTTGTTGTTAAGATAGAAGTTTATGCAACATTTACATGAAAAGAAAGTAAGAATTATAAATTATTACACAGCTATATCTTCTAAAGGTTTCTGTTGTTTTTCTCATGATGTATGGTTCAAAATAATTTGTTCTGCCATGTGGTATCATTCTGAGAGTGACGTCTTCAGGGATGTTGGCATCGTGTCACTGAAGATGTCCCCAACAAAAGGATGAAACATGGGTGGAACTATTTTAACCTACAGACCACAGGTCTATAGTCCGGAGATTTTCGGAGGTAAGGTTGTGGTCACTGGCCCTGAAACTTGATTATTGAATTAAGAACATTCGTGTATAAATACCGACAAATATTGAACTTAGAGCACATTTTGAAATACTGACAAATACGATGTGAATAATATGGAAGTAGGCTAAACAAAATGAAGTAGCATCGCACTCGTTCTGGGCTGCTTGGACTGCGCGATTTTGTTTTAGTATGCTGGGGCAGTGGTAGAGCATGTGTCTGTTGTGCAAGGGGTCGCGGGTTCGATTCCCGGAAGAGGGGTTGTAATTTTTATATAGCCAAGATTATTCATCAACCTTCCCTGAGTCTGGAAGTATAATGGTGGCGCAGTGGCTGAGTGGTTAGACCGCACGCCTATCACCTAGGTGACTCGCATGTGGTATTTGTGGTGGACGAACCGGTGTCTGAGCGGGTTTTCTCCGGGTTCTCCGGTTTCGGCCGCCATTCATTCCACCAATTGCTCCATTATCACCCTTCCCTGCATTTCATGTCATCCTCTTCCTCAATCTCATACCTGGTGCTTGGCTGACCACCTGCTTCCAGGTCTTCACTCTGTCTGGTCTAGAAGTTTCTCTGCTCCCCGACAGGTGTCTGACCCTAGTAAGTCCTAGGGATGTAGTCCTACATAAGGGGAGCGTAATCAGGGAAAGAAGAGAGAAGAAGTTAGTCTGCTGGTTTAAATCAAACTTTTTAACCTGCAAACTACTGAAATTGATTAATAAATCAAAAAGATAACGTTAATATCTTAAACCCAATGTTCATAAAAATAGTGTACCATATTGGCGTTGCGTTCAGAAATTTGAATTGTTGTGAGAAATGTGTGTAACCCTTAAATTCCATTAATGTAAGTTACTGTAAACGCTCTGATGAAGATTGTGTTACTGCAGAAGACACTGACGAAAGATCAATATCTACAGGCGTCACTGCAGAGGTATTGCTGTCAATATTACGGAAGAAGATATATGGACAGCTTGCCAAGTGGCGACTTGTAAACGTTGTGTATCTATCTTTTCGACACTTCACCCTTTAAAACAGTACCTATCTTCATAAGAGAAATGTCCCTATATTTTCACGATGATGTAAGAAAAATATTGCCGGAACTGTGAACATATTTAGATCCAGGAGTATGGTTTTCTAGTAACTAAATAAATTTATAAATAAATATTGTGAATTCTATTTGAGAAGTTGCTCTGGATCTTAGGAACTCTAAAAGTACACTGCTCCTGCTTTATGTGCTCACAGTATTGACTTAGATTTTTGTGAATTAAAGTCAAATTTTTTTTAATGTTTTCCCAATAAATCGATTTTAGAGCGTCAGATATCTTTGTTACAACAGCTCAATACTTGTCCTGTTTTAACGTTTGATGTGGTTACTTTCACTGACAATTTACTAATTCGATCTATGGGTTCTCCAAAATTATCACTTTCATTTTTCTTAGACTTTAAAGTGCAATTGTCTAAATAAAATATAAGAGTATCGATTTGACATTGAAACTGATTACCCGTGCTTGTGGGCCGTGGTCTAGTCAGGAAACTCCTTCCAGACGTTTCGTCCGAAGCTGCGTCGAACATCCTCAGTAGCGTTGCCTTTACACTCTCTTAGTCTCGGCGATGACTGACGAGAGAGTGTTAAGGCAACGCCACTGAGGATGTTCGACGCAGCTTTGAACGAAACTCGAAGGAGTTTCCTGACTAGACCACGGCCCACAAGCACGGATAATCAGTTTCTATATTATGACACCGGCCGTGAAAGCTTACGCAGTTTGATATTGTTTCACAGTATATGTTTAAATTATTTTAGAACAGACGGAAGTGTACGTTTGCTTTGGAAGAAACTCTCTAAATGTACAATAAAGAACGGCGCCAATCTGTTGCCCTTTGTAAGCTTGGCGGACATGCCAATTACAATAGAGCCCCGGATTATAGGCGAAAATTAAGGTTTTCGTGAGAGAGCCTTGGGAACGTTATGTTAAAAGTTAAAAGTTGTAAAGAAGGCTAGCTATATGTGGATGTTACAGAAATATTTTTCCACCAATGAGAAATTTGAATTTATGTTGAGGAAATTCTATCCGTGAACAGGAGTAAAGTTCCCGGTAAGATTTTGAGGATAAATCGGTAAGGTCATAAGCAATTTGGAAGTCAAGAGCCGGACATGTAAGCTAAAAGTACCCGAATATTTGCATATTCACAAAGTGTGTATAAAAGAATATATGATATTAGCATCAAATGTCTAAGCGTCGATAAGGGGCTTACCATGAACAGGCCGCAAACCACAGAATACACAGCCGGATACGTAAATGTTTGCGTGGTCGGGATCGAACCGCGGAAATCCGGCTGACAGGAATAATACAAAGTGTGTGATATCAATGTTCTTCAGTCCCAAACAGGACAACACTAGACGCATCTACTCTGTTTCTCTCGTGGAGGATGATTTACTTGATCTGCTATGGTTTCCTTTATCTTAAATCTTTAGTTACGCGGAGTAAAGCTAACCCAGATGGTTCGGATTTTCTAGTGTATCTCTTCCACTCCACGGAGGTCAGCTCGCGTCCCCTGGATGTCTTCTTGCTTGCCACTATTTCTATACCTACATTGCTAATTTTTTGTGTTACTAGATAATACAGTTCTGGATATTCTCTCTGCTCTTGTAAATCACCTTTTCACTGTGGTTTCTATTCCTGTTTCACATTTTAAGTTCCTTCTTTTGTTTATTGAACCACAACCTCCGCTGCCATTTGAATTATAATCAACAATAGTATAAATTTATTTATTTTGAGCATTGTAAGTTGATTTTTGTGGGGGATATTTGATATCACCGTAATTATAGACTATTAACTTCCCTTTCATTACTTTGGATGTGTACAATATATCTCATCGCTAAATAATTAAATTTTACTCTTAGCTATTCTTCATAATTCCATGAGATTACTGCGTTGTCATCAATGTATGTCATCTATTCAATTCTGAGTTCACCTATTACATTTGGAAACAAGTCCGCCAGATTCACGAATGCTTCATCAATAGACCATTTATCAAGGAAAAGGTTTGGCTGTTTGTAATGTTTTTTCACTATGGTGCGTTTGATATCCAAGAATCGTGATAACCGGAATGTTGAAATAAATACTTCGTTAATGAAATATCTTTACTGTTTCCGTAATACTACGGGTAGTTTAGTTAAAAATGTGAAGAGAATGAATATTATTTATACAACATTTTCACAATTTTTCCTTTCCCGCAATCTGTTCTTTATAAGCTAGAGAATGGTTATTTTCCAATTATCATTGTTTTGTAATCCATTGTCTTAAACAGCCTTTTCTAACATTCTCATTCTTTGTTTTGCTTCGGTAATGGAATAATGGAGCAGGCAAAAAGTTTTTGTGAAAGATACCACGTAGATTTGGTAATATTTGAAGGGTTCTGTTGTTAGAAGTAGAAGATAGGACAGGAAAGGATAGGACTAGGTGAAGGGGATTCGGCTCGTCGGCCTTGAAGATATCTTGCGAGGTACCCCCAGGAGGAAGGATGAGGTGAGAGGAGATAGGGCGGACGACCCAAGGAGCCATGCCTGAGCACAGGTACAGATTGAAACTCCCTGGTGGCAGCCCACCCACCAGCGGTGTTAGACATCCTAAGGAGACCGCCACGCCGAAGGACCGTGAACAGCATCCTTTTTCCTTGCCATGCAACGTGGACACCCCTGCCACATACTACTCTGAAAGAGACCGGCCAGAGGAAGTGTAAAAAGAAATGAGAAGTGAAGTGAATTAGAGAGACTGGAAATTCGGGGGATGTAATGCATCTACCTGGCAGCTTGGGGAAACTCTCAAAGAAATCAAAGAAATGGGTCCGGTAGGCCGGCCGCTGGGATTGAAACGGCGACCTTCCGAATGCGGGTCGCAGACGAAACCACCAGAGCCATTCCCCTCGTTTGAAGTTAACCTCAGTCTGTTATGTAACGTTTGATATACAGGCTGCTACGGCTATAGGTGCGCACATTTAGATGTGTTAGTTGTTTTTCTGTTCTCCTAACAAACCAATCACGTACTTCACTACCCTCATGGTCGTAACTACGCCTCAAAATGAACAACTGAACGGTTGTCGTATAGGATACTTCACCGCTCAATGTGTGTAAAGTCACACCATTCAAACTCACCCCAATGCAGCTTTCGTTATCATGGGGCCAGCTCACTCTGTCGTACGCTTTCTGTGCCTCGAAGAGGCACTAACCAACCTGAAAACACGTTACTCGCAATAAGTAAAATTACAACACCCCTAAAAACCTGTATATAATTTAATTGTATAGTTATTCTAATATTGAAATATTCTATGTTTTAATTCACGTTCAAAGCTAAATTTCAACAATATTGTGTTGCTTGAACTCTCTTATGCAACATATTTGATGTTTCAAATTTGTTATATGTAATAAACTAAGCATTTTAGTAAAGGACTTGTTCTCGTTCTAATGTATGATACCAGTAGACTTCCTGTCACTCCGTGCCTAGTACAGTGTAACAGTACTTAATTTTAAGAAAAATTGAGTGAAGAAAACTCCCGTTAATAGATTTGCAATCTATTGCCAATAACATCAGCCATTTTAGCAAGTTAATTGCAACGGAGATTATCGTCAACAAAGCATGAAGACATTGGAACATTACATTTTATATTTGGTGCCTGAGCTTGTATTCCAAGAACATCTTTAAGAAATGTAATCCTAATTTAATTTTGGGTGAATTTATATGATTTGGGAATGAAGAGAGAGGTCCCAATGCATGATGTGGCGGATGAAACGCCCTATTTTGAATGAGATGTATACGAATGGAGGAAAACAATATTTGACAGTTTAATCTGTGCGTTTTTTGTGGTCTCTGAAAACAGGTAATTAACTTGTATCTAAACAAACAGTGTATAGATATCCACCAAAATCTGTTTAGGGTTTGAAGTTAATTCCATGTACGTTACGCAGTATAAGAGCTGAGTGTAGACTATGATAGTTTTCATAGTAGAATTGGTCAGTTATTATTCTACCAGTACGTTACCAGTACGTTAGGTGTGTGGCATCCTATTGGATATTACCCCATATCGATCGCGTTACCTACTTAAGTTATGTAAACCGTAGTTTTGGTAGAGCGCAAGTCTACGCACGCTAAATGAGCTGAAAAGATGTTTATTCCGAGGACGTGTTCAACTTATTCTTTACAAAGAACACGACTAAGACTAAGACACTGCAATCCTAACTTTTCTCTGCCTGTTAGGAAGTTTCTCTAGCTATGAAGTATATTTGCTTATATTTATTTTGTGAAGCACTTCATCAGAAGGAAGGAGTAGCAGCCTCAGGACAAGAACGTGCTCTGTTTGTGCGACAGCTCTTTGTAATATCACGTGAAGGTGCTGCAGTAGTCCGGATGATGGAAGGGTAGCTTATTTCACATTTCACACTTGGTCCCTTTCCTGAATCCCGTCCACGATTTAGACCCTTCCTCTCGGTGTACGTGAGATGTAAGTGGATTAGCAGCACCGACTCATCCCTATCCAAACTTCATTACTCGCTAGGTACTGCAAATTTGGCCACTGTACAGCACCTACACAAATATTCACAAAGCCCATCCGGCGAAACTTAGCCATGAGTAAGTCTCCAACAAAAGTTCTGCACCTTCCTCTCTCATAAATAATTGCTTGTACCATCATGGAAATATTAAACATCAGAGAAACGATTCATCAGAAGCAGTCCGTTTTGTATTACTAAATTTTACGGAAATAGTCTTCACTGTTGGCTTTATAATTCCAAGCAAATAGCTATTCAAATAAATATTGTCAAACCATTGTTCTGTCATCTTTTTGAGGACGAAATAAACTTTTGTTACACGTTTCGTTGTAAATATATACGAAAAGGTTACAGGCGATAGTCAGTTTTTCGAAAAGCGGGAAACTATGTGACAAGTTTGAAACTGTATAATCTTTATATGACCGCGGAAAAAATTGAGTTGCGACTTCCCATCTGAAAGAAATTAAATATAGAAAATTAAAGCCAATAAAAAGAAGTGCCTCTAAAATTGTGTGTTTTAAGGACATCTATATCGTTTGCAATAGTTTCACTACCGTTCAGTCGTTCTCTGTTGCCATGGGGTAACATGCTAGCCTCTGGTTCCCGAGGTCGTGGATTGAAACCCGGTGGAGAGAGATACCTACTTTTCTTAAAATAAAAACAAAAAGATAAAATTCCTTAGATTAGCTTCTTTTGGAACGGAAGTAACCTCCCCTAAAACGAAATTTTACGTCCAGTATAGAATGGGACGCTGAGACTGATATTAGCTACAGAATGCCTACAAATAAATCTCAGTTCAAATTTCTTAAGATTCACTAATTTTACAAAAGTAATTCATACTTCATAGGCTATTTTCAGAATATTTAAGATAAGTGTTTTATTCTCATGAAAATATATATTTAAATAAACCTTCGCTTTTTTGTTCAGGGAGCCCTATAATGTTTATAAATCGAAAAAACGGTATCAATATTTTGGGTGGAGCGCAACAGTTGCTTCCCCTACTTTGTACTGGCAAATAATAGACGAAGTACTATATTTATAAGTATAATGCTCGTCTGCTGGTCAGGTCCCATAGTTTAATGAATGAGTAAACTGAACGTGAGAGCTAAGGCAACTAAACATTAAAGCTGTTCTTAATAGTTCTTAATAGGACAAACCACTTAGAACAGTAAATGAGCTTTAGCCAACGTAAATTCGAAACTGGGCTCCCTAAGCAAGGTAACTCCAAATGCAAAATCCTCATCTCTTCTCAGCCGATTTATGCGTAGATTGAGGAAAACATGATAAAAGTAACTCCGCTAGTGCGAGATGTGATTCGAAGCGTGAGTTCACATATAGCGCTCTGGTACGTACCCCGACTTGGGCAGTACGCTATGTTCATACAATCATGCTAACGCAATAGTTCTTGTAACATTCATTCTTAGGACCACCTCTATCACTGACCTTAGCGGTCATGCATGTCGTGTGGATTATGAAACATTATACAAACATCAAGATCTCAGCTTTTTCACATTCATCTTCACTACACACTCAATGTGCAACACGGAGCATTATTTCGAGGACGTTTAGACGTTCAGAAAAGTCTGCCTGTTTTCCAGTAATGTACTCAGAGTTTTGCCAAGCATATCTTTCAAGATTGGTAAACTGCCATTTCATTAGAAAACCTTTATCACACAGTTGTTGTTGTTGCTTCCATGCCTAATGCTTCATTCCGAACGATTCTTCTGGACTTAGGATGAAAATGTTATACTTTATGCAGACATGTATCTATTTGTGAGTTGTGTTATTGTTTAATCGGGGTTCATTAGAAGTGGAAGCTGGAGTGATATGGATGACTGTTAAATGTTGTACATTGCGGACTTTCTTCGTATCTCGAAATCCTTTGGTTTAAATATGCCGCGCCTCTCTTGCGATATTACTGGGTTCTTCACGGGTACCTGCGAAGTAATTGTTGCATGTTCTTAGTGTGTATGCGCGGCGCTATGTGTAGGAAATTATTTTAAAATTGCCCGGTTCTTTCTAAGAATTCTGCTTCCTGATAGCCGTGGAAATATTAGATATTTTCCCAGGCTTCCGTGTTTAGAAATTACTTTACAAATAAGTAAAAAAGAATTTAATGGTTTTCTCCTTGCAGTTCTTCAATGTATTCTATCATACCACTGTCCCTCCTCCAACACTTCTTTCTTTATGATTTTATATATACCATCCTTCCTCGTTTGTTCCAAACAAAATCCGACCAACTAATAACCTTCTTTGGTAGTCTTTCTTCGTCTTTGTCTGAACGTGGCCATACCATTGAGAGCTCTTGTTTCCAGTCTGTCAACAACACTTTGTTCTGTATCTATTTCTGCCCTTATATGTACATTCCTTATAAGCTCCATTCTGGATATTTTCATACTTCTCAGTCCTCCATTTCTATCGCCAACTATCTTCTCTATGTTTCACTCACTGTCCAACTTTCACTTCCATATTAAAATACTCTCTTCTATAATTCTTAATATGTTTAACTAAATATGTTTCGCTTGTATCCGATTGGTCTACAATAGATCCAAGGTATTTAAATTCTTCTACTCGTTTGCTGATTTTATTATTTATTTCCAGATCGTGCCTTTCTCCTCTACCATATATTCTGTCTCATTATAATTAATGTTCAATCCTCCTGACTCAAATTCACAAGCTTACGGGTCATGAACTCTTTCTTCTGTGCTCTGCCCTACAATTACTTGGTCACCAGCGAATACTAGACTGTAGATGGTCTCATCATTCACTTCCATTTCCATTTTGTGACAGGCACTAGTCTATTTTCTCAATACATCATTCAAATAAAACGTAAATAATGTTGGCGACATTATTACAAATAAATACGGTTGATAAGCTTTCACGACTCGTGTGTTATTTGGCCACGGAATGTTCCCGGGTTCGATCCCACCCTTTGGCAAGTGGTGCATAAAACCAGATATTCTTCCAGTGTTCAGTTTACTGCACTCCTAGTAGGAGATAGCCAAAGGAGCTTTAGGTTGAGGCCATTCCCTGAATTAGAAACGGACAAACTTTCCATTTGCCCAGAGCGTCAGTTTTCGAGGGGTGGAAGAAATTGAGGTACGAAATAGGACAAAAGTTTTAGGGACGAGAATGAGTTTTTTAACAAATGATAAATAAGAAAGAAGATAAACATCCTGTGACTTCAAACAAACTATAGTGTGAAATTATATAATATCTTAATTTAAAAATCTGATGTGTTGCACTCACTTGACTTTCTCTACTCTTGTACTAACCATTCTAACAAACTCTTATTCCTATATCTCCATGTTAAGATAAACATTCGTACAAATTATCTGATTGCTTATGTCCTTGTAGGTGCAAGGGAGATATTAGAATACAGAAGCCTTTGTGCGACAGTCAAATCTTTTTGACCTTTGAGATTCCGTTCTCTTTGCACGATTAACATATAAAAAAATTAATAAATTTGTTGCATTTCGCTAAAGTTCTAAGTTTTCCGAAACTCACACACGTAACAAGGAATATCTCCGAAATGGTTCACCCTACAAGAAAATTTATTGAGACAAATTGTGTATTTTACCAAGACCTACATTTTTTGTACAGTATGATTTGGTCTATCTCTAACGGTTTACCAGTTATGCAAAAGTCGCTCCAGAGTAAATACGACTACAGGGGCTATAGCCAGAAAATTCAAGATATACATTTCATTTGTCATAAAAATATCTCAAACATATGGCATTTTAAT
This sequence comes from Tenodera sinensis, assembly GCA_030765045.1. Taxonomy (NCBI): domain Eukaryota; kingdom Metazoa; phylum Arthropoda; class Insecta; order Mantodea; family Mantidae; genus Tenodera; species Tenodera sinensis. The sequence continues at coordinate 29,309,708 of CM060971.1, forward strand.
CAAAATTGTTAGAGCTATTTTCAAGAAAATCAAAATTTTCTAAAAATTTTCCATGTAAAGGGTAGTTTAGGGTTGGGCTATTTTCTTCAAAATCTTCGTGTCACAATCTTGAACGACATTAAACTTAAATACCAACTTTGGTTTTTAACCGACTTTTCGTTTTTGAGTTATGCTGTACACAGACTGACACACAGACTAATACACAGACACACACACGGACCTTTTTCTAAAAATGCTTGTTTTTTGACTCGGGGGGCCTCAAAACATATATTTCCGGTGAAATCTCGACATCGAATTTTTGGGTGGAATACAATACGTCTCCTACTTCCCAGTAGAGAACGTAAAAATGACAACAAATGAGCTTGAATTTCTAACATTTTGTAATGTTTAGGAGGAACTGAAAAAGAAAGGATGGCTGGTTAAAATGTAAGTAGCTACCTGAAATCGGGGCTGGTCAAGGTGCGGGGACCAATCCCCAAATATACTGTTACTGCTTCTGTGATAAGAAGGCTCTTGTTTCGTGGAGCTCTACAGTAACATCTGGAAATAAAGGGCGACAAGCATTTTAAAAGAATTACATATGTACATACATACATAAGCCAAGGTTTTACAACAACGAATTGAGCTTTAGAAAAAGGTAGCTTTCTTCCGCTCTGTTGTATGCAGATGCATGAGAGGATTAGTTGCACGAGCCTTTAAAGCACATTTTAATACCTTCCATTACGCATCAAAACACATCTGCGACAGAAGTTGATCTTATTCTCTTCGCTGTGAGTGACTTCACACCATCTCTTTCAACTGTTTAACTCCCTTTCCTTAAACATTTAAATGGGTCTTAGAGATAGAACAAATGAAATATATTGTACTGGTCAGTTAGTAAAAGTTTAAAAATGTACCAACAATTTGTAAAGTTAAAGTAATCCTGGAAAGTGCTAATGTAAACCTCAGGAGCTCTTATTAAACATCCTGAACATCAAAGTCATGTTTTAAAAATAATTTAGTGAAAAACTAGTATAAGTTTACAAGGCAAAATTTGTTTCATATAGATATTGCCTAGTTGTATTTAGAGGCCTTAAAATAAATGTTTGGTCAACATTTTTAATATTTAGGAATTTAGCTGTGTATGTGATGCATTTTGAAATCAAATTACTCATACCTGAAATCAAATAATATTGAGATGAATACTTTGTTGTGTTTACCTTTATTACTGTTCTTCCTTTTTGTGAAACCTTCTAAGACCGAAATATCTGGGACCTTTTTTTAGTAATATATTTGTAAATGATAAATAATGGGGTTTAAATTTACTCCTTATTGTATATTTTTGCTTGTTTGCACGATAATGTTTCAGCATAGAAACCTAAGGTTTAAATTTTCCCAATTCTACCTAGACTTTGATTTTAGAGTTCCAATAATTTATGTTTTTCTACATCGAGAGACAAATACTGAATTATGAAAGATAAGCAGTTAAATTTGGAATACACTCTGTTGAGACGTGGGTTGCAAGGGGTTTGGCCGACGTAGACGCGATGAGCACTATCGCTGGATAACTAGAACCTTCCGGATTTTTCGATTTCTCGAACCTTCTGGCACTGCGCGAAATTTTCTACGACTATATATGAGAGCGGTCTCCTGAATGAAGTAAGTCTTGCGGAGTTAGCGAGTGAGGCAGTAAGTAAGGTAGTGTGTTAGCGAGCGCGTTTCTGGTACCACTGTTCTGAACGAGTTTGCGACTAGTGACTTGCAGTGAGTGCTGTTACTGCAAGGGAGTAGGACCTCCAGTGTTCGACTCCCAGAAAGTGAACCGTCAAGAAGAAAAGGCTACCTCTTACGTACGATGTCGCACGTAGTCTCTACGCCGCTATATCCCGAAGAAAGTACACAGTGGAACTAATTCACATTAGTTAAGAGATAGAGTGAACTAAGCAGAGTCTCAGAAAAAAGTAAAATTAGGCTATAAGTGACAGTTGAAATTGGATGAAATCAAATATACTATTATAAAACGCTTTACTGAGTAAAGATTCAATTTCATCCTGTTAAAGATATGGTTTTCTCCTGTGAAATCCCTTTAAGAAACATAAAATTCTATTTCAGGTATGAACAGAATTATTTAGAGCGGATGGAACATATTGACTTCCTTGTAGACACAATGGGAATAAGATAATACAGTAGGCTTAAGCGACAATAAAGCCTTAAGAAGTGGTCGCTATGTCTAATGAATGACCTTGTCTTTCCGTTCTATTCGCATAGCCTGGATATTGAAAAACCAAATATCAAGGAATGCTTTGGAAATGGTTTACCCCACAGTAATGTATTTTATACGCATTCTGTGCTTTAACGAAATCTATATTTTTGTTACGTAAGCTTTTGTTTTTATCTTGAGTGTTTAAAATATTTTAAACATGTATTATGTTAATCAAAATCGTTTGTCATTTCTTAAGTTACGCTGTTCAGATGGATACACCGAAGACACACAAGGACACACACGCACACGGGCCTTTTTCTAAGAATACATTTTAGATTCAGCGCACCTCAGTAAGTGTATTTACATTAAAATCTCTGTATCGAATTAGTGAGTACCGACATTCATATGAATGTAACAGATTTTTAGGTACTGTCTATTCAACAATATTTGTTTCTCGAGATTCAACGGGCCCAATGATCTAGTTGTTGATGACGTTCCTGCGCATGCGTGAAATAGCCCCATAGAGTCTTTGGTGCCCATCCTACTGCGTTACTTGTGCAGTTTCCAGTAAACTAACGTTTTTAACAGTAGTGCGACACGTACCAGCTGCTGAAATGGCCGACTTGAGTTCCAGCACACTTTTATGTAACTGTGCGGAATCACCTCAACGTCACAAATTCAAATCGATGGATTGCTAGAGGAGGACCAGTTCTATGGACAGTACAGTCGCCAGATCTGACACCTCTCGGCTATTTTCTGTGGAGTTATGTGAAGCTTATGGTGTATAGCACTCCTGTAACTTCAGTGGAGGACCTTCTTGCTCGAGTCCACAGAGCGATTGAAAATCTTCAAAGACAAACGCACGTATTGTGTCATTTCCATAAGGCTCACCACCACCGATAAATGCTCTGCAATGATGTAGGAGGTACACAGTTCGAAGCCCGTTTCTAATGTAGGCAGGTCGATGTTGGGTTTATTGATGAAATATGAACGTATAGCCGTCTTACTTGTCAATGCGCTACAGCGTTCAAACCGTGCATTTCTGGACAGGGGTTTCTGTTTCAAAACTGATCAGTTTGCCGTCCCGCACAACATAATAAGCGTAGTCGGTGTTTTTTGGGACACCCAGTATGCATTTCACTGTTATGCGTTACCTTTGTTGCTGTCCTCTGGCGTTACCATTCCAGTTTAGTGGCCGAGTGGTTAAACCATTCGTCTTTAACCGCACCGGGTTCGATCTCAGACGACCGCATGTGGGATTTGTGGTAAACAGGGTGGCTCAGAAGTGGGTTTCCCACGGATTTTCCAGTTTCCCGCAAAGTTCATTCCACCATTGCTCCATCTTCATTCTATATATCATCAGTGCCATCGCCTCCGGTGCCACATGTAGTAAAAGTGGGCATTAAACACTACCAAAAAAGTTCCAGTTTACTTTTGTGTATTACTTTCGTGTTTAACTAACTCAAATCAGTTATTTTAAGTCATAAATGCCTGAACCAGATCAAGCATCGACACCACAAAACTCCTGCAAATAGTAAAAGATAGATTCAGGTATTTAAGCTTTTACTTTAGCCCTTGGCAAAATTGGAAAAACAATTGCGGAAACTGCAGCTCAAATTTAAAATACGACTGCGTAAGAAACAAATGTTCTACTGCCTTCGTTCACAAGGTCATCTGAGAAGCCAAGATGTGCGAGTAGCATAACGAAATGTGTAACGAAGTTATTTCTGTAAATGTTTATGTCCATTAACTGAAGCAGATAAATAAGGGTTCCAAAGAATAATTTGGGAAAACAAATGATGACGGATAGGGAAAATCATGCGTAGACACCACATGGTTTTACTCTCTCTCTACCACGTACATACGATTGGTAGAGGTATTGTGTTCGATTCAAAAACCTTATACAAAGATTTCACTGGAAATACACGTTTCGAGCTCTCCCACATCAAAAAATAGCATTTTAGAAAGATTCCCATGTGCATGCTAGTGTGTCCGTGTGTTTGTATGAATGTATGTGTGTGTTCGTGTGTTTATGTGAATGTGTGTCCGTCCGTCCCGTGTGATTGTGTGTGTGTGTGTGTGTGTGTGTGTGTGTGTGTGTGTGTGTGTGTGTGTGTGTGTACATCTCCGTGTGATTGTGTGTTGTGTCCGAGTTTGTGTGAATATGTGTGTACGTGTGTTTGTCTGAGTGGGTTTGTGAGAATGTATGTGTGTTGTATGTGAATGCTATGTCTGTAAACGGCATAGCTTAAACGAGCAGTCGACGAAATACCATGCTTGGTATTTAAGTTTTACATCCTCCAAATATATTCAAGAAAATCCCCTCGCCACAAGCAACCTTTGATATAGAAAACTTTTTTAAATTTTCATTTTATGAATCTTTCAAACCAGAATCTATTTTTTAGATATTTTCACGACTAATGAAATGTATATACTGAATTTTCTTGGGATAGACTTAAGTCATCTTCATTCTGCATGACTCCTCCATAAGCGGTAAACCTTAAGAGATAAACCGAAAAATGTGTATGCTGTTAAAGTACACAATTTATGTCAATAATTTTGTTTTGTGAAGCTAACCGTTTACGGAGTATTCCTTGTTATGGTTTTGAATTTTCGATTACTTATTGTCACCTATAATAGGATATCCTTATCTTTTTAAATCTCTTGGATATGCAAATGGAATGGAGTATCAAAGTGAGTTAACCGCTGTTAATGTCGGGATTAACAATAGCTCACGTGACGGGAACTTCTAGTTTATTTATGAGGAATATTAGTTTTATTTATATACAAACCGAACTCTATCAGGACCTTTACGTAAATGAATATATCGTACGTCCCATTGAAATACAACGGCTACCCCTACTACAACAAAAATGAAAGTCCAACACATTGTATTAAATGGAGCTACTTAGGGTTAACTTAACGTGATGTAACGTAAGAGTTTGGCAATGCCAAGCTTTTCCTTCACGTTACGTCAGGTTTGCAGGTCACGTGACGGATTTCAAACAATCGACGAGTAGCGCCATGCTTGAATTTATTGTGCTTCTCTGTGGAATTATTTACATAAAAACACTCTGTTTCCTTTGTTTTGCTCCTAAAATACGTTTTTGCCATCTCCATCCCTTTTTCGCCGGTTAAAAATTTTATAAATCCACGTGTTAATATTCTTTTTCTTTTCAGTTTTGAGAAACCATAACCTCTAATTAGAAAACAGAACTGCTTCGAATATCCACCATGTTTGCCGAGCAAAAGAATATCTAGTCAGAATGATTCCCGTTACGTTAAGTGCATCCTAATACATTTTCTATTTTCTTACTTCACGTTACGTCTCGTCGCGTTAAGTTACGCTAAGTAACGGCATAAGGCCTGCTGAATTCCCTTATTCTGTTATACATACAAGGAAATGTGGAAGAAGACAAAAATATGCAGGTGTAAATCTCAGCTAATATGAAGTAGAAGAATAAACCTATGTAAGAATACTTTGTACAAGAGCACAGCAAGTTATAATAACCCTCATATTTATTTTCAAATTATTTACCAAATGAAGCAGCTAATTTAACAACGAATTATATGTGAAAGGATAACAGTATCATTGTTCATAAACATTGCTGTTATGTAAATATGAGGAAGTATCTTAATGTTTGGTATTATATGAGGTGATATTAATGGTGTATCATCACATTAGTGGTCTCCATATATTTGCTGTAGAGGTTCTGAATCATCCTGTATCACCTGCTCCATGTTAGACTAAGGGCTTTAGTGGGGACACATAATCCATGTTACATATGTTGAATCCAGAACTGGGTTGGTAGACGTGTTCTGCAAATCCACAAGTAATGTCGCTTTGCGTTCAGCAAAAAGTAGGGAACAACGAGGTAACAAATGTGATATATAACAATCATATCATTTCCTCTGACATTACAATTTCATTGTGGTTCTATAAATGTAAAGGGTTATTTTGATATACAGTTTGTATAAGTCGAAATTTTATGCTACTATTACGTTCAATAGCAACAAAGAGATGCACTCTTAAGTTTAAAAGCATGCTATTTATGAACAAACAACTTTAAAACTTAAAATCCAAAACTCCTGAAATAACAAGATGCGTTGCAGATGAGCCTTTATGATAAATTTAGACATTTCATTTCAAGTATCAGATATTAAATGTTTAAAAATGCAGTTTTTCCTCTTTGCACTATGTATTAGAGTGCGTAAAATATTTTATTTCAACAAACATTTTGTTACTACGGTTTCACCGGAAAAACATGTTTTGAGATTCTTTGAATAAAAAAAATTGTGTGTATGTGTGTGTGCGCTCATGCCTCTGTATCTGAATAGTATAAGTCAAAAAAGAAAAGTAGATTCAATACCAGACTTAATATTGAGCATTTTTCAGCATGCAATACGAAGAGTTTCAAGACAATTCTTGAAATTCAAACTACCCGTTACGAGGAAAATCTTTCGAAAATTTAAATTTTCACAAGTGTGGCTCTAATAATTTTGATTAAAAGACAATATTTTTAAGACACTTTTATGATAAATAAAATGAACATCTTGAATTTTCTGGAAATGGCAGATCTAGTCCTTCTTCGCGTGAATAACTTTTCAATAACTGGTAAATCATAAGGGATAGACAAAATCTTACTGCACAAATATTTTGCATCTCGATTAAAGCAGGTAAGTTATGTTAAATAAGTTTTTTGAGAGGTGAACAATTTGTCTGCTAAACGTTTGTTATAGGTTTCAATTTTCAAATACTTATAGGTTTCTCAAACAGGAAGTCACTATTCTATTTTCTCTACTATTTAATTGCTTGCAGTAAGCAGAGGTAGTTTGTGTTCTACCAAACATTCATAACAATATTTTACTGCAATTATATATTTATAGGCTCTCTTAATCCAATATATATAAGATATTCTCACTATGAATGAAATGTATAGTTCTAAGTTTCTGGGAATAGCATCCGAAGTGCCTTCCATTAGGAATGACTTGCATAAGTGTAAATCGTAAGATATTAACAAAAACTTACACAGCAGACGTGGGTAAGGCTGCAAATAAATCAATGTTCGTGAAGCTAACCATTTCCAAAATAATTCTTGTTATTGGTTTCAATATTCAAATTTCTACACTTTCTTTAAATATGAAGTGGTTATTCGTTTTAATCTGTTGGTCATGTGAAGAGATGGAATTTCAACTTCATCACATAACTCCATCTTTTACGTATATTTTCCTATTACCACTGTGCATACCTATAAGGACATACACACTAATACTATTTCACAAAAGTTTAGCTCGATTAATAATGAATTAGATAGAAAAACCTACAAGAGCAGAGAAAATGATGTGACTGCATCATACAAGATTGTGTGTGTGTGTGTGTGTGTGTGTGTGTGTGTGTGTGTGTGTGTGTGTGTGTGTGTGTGTGTGTGTGTGTGTGTGTGTGTGTGTGTGTGTACGCGCGCACTTGTATTCCGAGGTCTCAGATGTGTATATCGGTTGAAATCCTTTATATCGAGTTTGTTGTGAAATGCAATATCTACTGTACATAGTATAAGGCAGTAATAGAGAAAGTAAAACCTCTGTGTGTACCTGAAAATTCCATCCTCCCACAATAACGAGAGAAGGAGAGAGAGAGACAGAGAGAGAGAAAGAGTGAGAGAGAGAGAAGCAGCGCCGACAACCACTTACCACTTCAAATATGAGAGGGAAACACATTAGTAAAGTCATGCCAATAACATCCAATGTCTCGAAAACAGCTGTCAGAAGCACTTTATTTAACACAACATTGTGTCAACGAGATGATTTTGTCTTTCGTTTATGGTTTTGTCAGTTACACAAACTACATTCATAATAAAGAGGCTTCATAACATATTCCCAACAGTTTAACCTATTTTATTTGTCATGCAAGTATCTTACGAGTAAATATAAGAACATTTTAGCCAAAATCGTTAGTCTTTGAGTCACTGAGAAATAACGAAATATTTCATGTCTTACGATTATTTTGAAAATTTTCATGTTTCATCCTTGAAGGACGCTGACATTAAATAACAGCTTTGTTACATAGTAAACTTCAAATTTTAAACATTGTTTTTGTGTACACACACACGCACACACATGGAACTATTTACTAAAAATACTTTCTAGAATGAAAACGTGCATTCTCAGTAGTCTCGGTGTTGTGACATTGTTCGTACAACAATATACGTACGAGAGGGGAAGTGTGTTATGGGGAGCAGTTGTGTGTACGTGACTGTAATAATGGCGGTAAAACACAAAAGAAAGGAGCGGAGAGCCTTCTCCAATTCTCGCTGTCATTGCACGTGTGTATGGAGGGTTCTTGAAAGGTTACGTGACATCGGCTCGAGTATAAATAGGACCACACAAGTGAGTGATAGCGTTGCAGTCGTGAGATTAGTTGTTTTAGTCGTCGTGTACAGTTAGTTTTTAGTTACGAGAGTGATTCGGTCAGTCTGTCAGTGAGTATGTATTCGTCGAGTGACTGTATCGTGATAGTCAAGATATAAGAGACAGAGAAACAAGATAAAAACATTGAAAGATTGAGTAAGATTATCAAAAGAACAATTGTGACAAACTTTGTTAAAAAGAAGGAAATTATGCATTTGTAGTAAAATGAAATAACAGAAATTTAACAGGACTTCAAATCATTCACTTTTGTTACAGTATCTGTGAATTAGTTGAAGTAGTAAAACAAATATGCATAAAATGTCTTGCTGAAGACATTAAAATTTAGGGGCCGGAGAAGGGATTACCGAGCGCAAGTAACCGCACCATCTGCAAATAGCTGCGCGAACCACTGCGATGATGACAGGGGTAAGGAAGGAAAGGAAACCATGGGGTGAAATCCTGGGGACTTTCTAATGCGAGCTGCACACGTTTCCACGTTACCGCCCCGCTGGGTTAAAATTAAACTTAAGTTATATAGATAGTTGGGAAGTTGTGTTTGAGTAGCAGGGAAGCTAAAAATGTGTTTGTTTTTCAACTGGAATAGATCTTTTTAAAGCACTCTTAAAATATATTTTATTCTTGTGACCTAACTACTTCAAATTCATCTAAGAAACAAAATAGGGCATTGCTGTTAAATCTTAAGCCCTACCGGCGGATGTCTTCTGCAAGTGCGTAGCAGGACACGAAGTTCTGAGGTGGAAATGTAGTGGCTGCCAATAAGTCCAACTCAGCGTATAGCACAACCTCGTTAGGAAATTTACCAATTTCCCGATTAAAACGAGGTGAAGCATTATCGTGGGGTAAAACCAAGTCAGCGAAAGTATCGACTGGTTGCGAATACCCGGGTCACTGAGAAATGGCACAGAAAACTTCAGGGGTTTGCTATTCCCCTTCCGTTCAAGCAGAATCTCCCTCCTCATCTGAGGAAACGGAACCAGAACAGGAATTATAGCTTTCTGCGTTCAACTGGAAGCATTGAACCTCTATGCTTGTCCTTGAATTATGGAGCATCATACCTTGAAAAATTGTGTGTGTTCCATTCATATCTAGAAACTATTCTTAAAAATCGGATGTGTTGCACTCACATGACCTTCTCTACTCTTGTACTAATCATTCTTACAAGCTCTTATTACCATATCTTCTTTGTGTTAGTTGCGATAAACATTTGTACAAATTATCTTATTGCTTGTAAGAGGAGTAGGTGTAAGAGAAATATTAGTAGGCTTTGAGCGATAGTCAAATATTTGAAAGCTTTGAGATTACGTTCTCTTTGCACGCTTAACATATAAAAACATGAATAACTATGTTCCATTCCACGAAAGTTTTAAGTTTTCCGAAACTCACACACATAACAAGGAATATCTCGTGAAATGGTTCACCCTACAAGAAAATTTATTTGGACATAAATTGTGTATTTTACAAAGATCTACATTTTTTTGTATAGTATGATTTGGTCTATCTATAACGGTTTACCAGTTATGCAAAAGTCGTCCAGGATAAATACGACTACAGGGGCTATAGCCAGAAAGTTCAAGATATACATTTCATTTGTCATAAAGATATCTCAAACATATGATATTTTAATCAAAATCGTTAGAGCCATTTTCAAGAAAATAAAAATTTTCGCATAATTTTCCATGTAAAGGGTAGTTTAGGGTGAGATTATTTTCTTCAAAATCTTCGTGTCGCATCCTTGAAAGACATTAAACCTAAATACCAACCTTGGTTTTTAATCTACTGTCGTTTTTGAGTTATGCTGTCCACAGACTGACACACACACACAAACACACACACAAACACACACACACACACACACACACACACACACTAACACACACACACACACACATACTCGCGCGCGATTTGAAATAAGTTGGTTTCAGTGAACCTGAATAGGTGTATTCCGATGCGATTTCGTTATCAATTTTTTGGATGGAATATAATTTTTTCCAGTTGTTATTTGCAGCTGAACTTACAGAGTATACAATACGAAATAAATGTATATTGGTTTGCGGTATTTTATTATTTTATTCACATTTCTATGTGCTGCTAAGCAGTGGGATAACTAGGATATTACTGCATAAACTGATGAACAAAGAGCGTGAATAATTTCATTTATTATGAAGCAGAGGTAATTGAGTTTGCAGGGCACTACATGTATATTATGTTCCGCTTAAATCCAATTTAGTTATATCTAACAGTAGAAACGGCCATGTTTCATTTTCGTATCTTTTAGTTCTCTAGTTGCTCTGTGTCATAACGATTTTTATATTTAGTTGAGCAATGAAAACCTTAGAGCAAATAAGTATAAAATAAGATACTTATCTCGATAGATATTTCATATTTGCAGATACTGATTAAAACTACACTTAAAATAGTGCAAGTAGAATGCGAATGGTGTAATCGCTTTCCCCTCTATGTAGTTAAAGCTGGCGCAACTAAAGCTTGCAGTCTGCAGGATGGGCAAAAGACAATTTCTGTGTGTATAAGAGTCTTACATTACATTCTGTACATTGTGGTAGTTCGATCTTAGTGAGTAGATATGAGTATGTGAGTCTGAAGTGACCTATCCTCAGACGGGAGATTAAAATTTGCCCTGTTCTCTTGAGGAGTGCGATGGGATATTGGGTTATTGATTTTCTAATTACATATTTCGAATATTTTTTGTGTATTTTCTGATAATCATTTTGATGCCAGTGTTCCTGTAGTTTAGTTCTTATATTCCTGATGACGTCTTGGTGAGGGGTAGCAATAGTTTTATCTGATATAGGGTGATTTGTAGCTTCTTTCGCTGCTTGATCTGCTGCTTCATTTCCTTTAATATCCATATGTGATGATATCCATGCCATTGCTAGTTCTGTATTTCTTTTGTGAATTTCGTTGCAGAGGGTGTATATGTCTTCAATGAGGAGGAGAGACGAAGATTTACTTTTCAGGATCATCAGCATACTAATCGAGTCAGAAAACACAATGAATGTTTTGTCATTTGATTCCAAGATGTATTCTAGTGCCTTTTTCACTGCATACTGTTCACAAGAAAACACTGAATAGAAGTGTGGTAATGATATAATGTGGTGCTGCCAGGTGTTACAACAGCAAAAGCGGCTTTTCCATCTTCAGATTTAGATCCGTCGGTGAACATTTGTTTGTGCTAACTTAATTTTTGGCAGAGTGCCTGGAATATTTGGTGGTATATGAAAGGATTTGTTTGACTTTCTCCTTCTTTATGCAAATCTAACATGATTGCTGGGATACAAAGGTTCGAAGGGGGTCCTGTGTCTTTAGTGTCTATAATATGAACATGTGGAAGAATGAGTTTTAACTCTTTGAGGTATATACTGGCTCTTTGACAGAAAGGGATCGAATGAGTGTGTTAGAGGTAAGTTGGATACTTTAATAGTTATATAAGGACGCATTCTTGGGTGAGGTGAAGCCATAGCCTTTACTAAATACTTTAAAGTTAGCAGTCTTCTTCACATTGTAAGCGTTATGTCATCTGCTTCTATTTGTAGGCTTGAGATTGGGCTGGTACAGTAAGCTCCCAAAATTATTCGGAGGGCCGTGGCTTAGATTACATCGAGGACTTTAAGTGCTGATGGTCTTGCAGAATTATACACTATCCATTTTGGTTCTTATAATGGCCTTGTATGTGTTATTAAGTACAGTGTAGTCAGCACCCCAATTTTTGCTGCTAGAGCCTTCAGGATGTTTAGTCGCCTCTGGTAATCGTTCTTCAAATCTGTTAGGTGAGGGACCACTGTTAATTTCCGATCAAAAGTGATTCCTAGTACTTCGGGCTTTGCTCCATTTCATTACTTATACTTGTTTTGTATTTTTATTACATGTTCTTTGTTTTCACTGAGGTTTCTTGGTGAGCTCCTCCATTCCTTCTCTTCACGAGGTTTTCATTATTATCCTTGTTTTTAACACGGTTTCATTGACAAAGCTAATGATGATTGCAGCTGATGCACTCCATATCTCTTACTTCACCACCGCCACCGCCACCGCCACCACTACTACTACTAACACTACAAGTGTCCCGTTGCTCTATAACGCAATAGTGCTTTTACCTTAAGGTTACTACTTTCAGGTAGCCAAACTTTGTCTCCACTAAACACTATGAGTTTTGTAATTGACTGACCTAAGAAAATAAGAACACCAAAGCAAACTAATGGACAAGTCATAATTGATGCGAAATGAACAGGTGGTTCGCATATCGCTTCCCTGGAAGGAAAAACTGAACCATATATGAGAAGTGACATAATGTGTAATTCCCCTACGTCATACGTTTAATCCCGTCCACTCTGATACACACGGCAAGCTACCTGGCCACGGCCCCCGTTGCTTTCTATTTACCTCAGAGAAGAGGTCAGTTCCTCAAATTGTGTCACTGGTGAAATCATGTCACATAACAAGTTAAAAAATGCTTCAAAGCCCAATCGGGATATTACTATTTTTGTGTTCCTAGTAAAAATAAAGCATTGTGATTGCTATGCCAAAAGTAAATGTACCTAACGTACTCACAATCACATAATCACAAAACCAATACATCATGTTTCTACTCCATTCCGCCACTGCACGCCTTGACACTTACCTTGTTTGTAAAGAGTGTGTATCCGTAAGGAAACAGAACTGGGAAAGACAGACTGGCAGCACTTGGTGATGGGTAAGTGGAGAGGGTAAGTGCTCAAATGCATTCCCGTCAACCCTCTTCCCCGTGCTTGGACTAGACGAATACAACATAATTTGTCCTTCTAGTGAAATAGATAAATAATTTTCAAGTGCTGTTAAACTGAAAGACATCTTTCATGAGAGCTGTCATAACAACACGGAGAGAAAGTTAGTTATTGTCACTGTTGAACTATAATAACAAAGCTGCAATTTAGAAAATTCTAGTATAGTGTGAAAATGCAATTTTTTGTGTGGATTAAAACAACAAAAATAAAGTTGTTAACTTCCATCTTTATTTCTATGTACTTGTTATGTTATATTTTATTATTTTTTCTTTACCTGATTACCCCCTTATATAGTACTTACACCCCTTAGGACTTACAAGCCAGTGTCTAGGACCAGACGCCTGTCGGGGAGTGCAGGGACCTATGAACCGGACCGAGTGAAGACCTGGAAGTGGGCGAAATCGATGGTTTAAAAGATGACAATGGAGTAATTGGTGGAATAAGTTGCGCGGGAAACCGGAAAATCCGGAGAAAACCCGCCCAGATGCCGCTTCGTCCACCACCAATATCATATGTCGGTCACTGGGATCAAACCCAGGCCCCCTATGCGGTAGGCGTACGGTCTAATCGCTCGGCCACGGTGCCACCTATATTTTATTCTTGGCATAAAGTTCTACGAAGCATTGGTGAAACGGTAGTGCGCTATGAGAGCAAGGGCAGTGAGGGTTTAGCTTCAAACCCAGTAATCCCCACTTTTCATGATTTTGCTACGGAGGCAAAAGAATTGGCACACTAATTTTTTAGACTTTAATGGTGTCATTCAGCTTCCAACCATTATTTGGACCAACAAAAGTACTTCCAGTAATGAAGTAAAATGTAGTTAATGGAAGTAAAATATTAAAGATAGAATACGCACTTAAAATATAAGTGTAACGATTTTAATATGTTGTTGATGTTAATGTGAGACGAACATACAGGTGCTAACCTTTATTAATCTTCGTTGGAATGAATGTCTTTACGAAGTTTTATTAGTTGCGGTCTAACATCAGTGTGAGAACCACAAGATTCAATTATTGTTGTCACAGAGTGTAGTAGGCATCTATTTTATAGATGAAACAATCAATATTGATTTAATGAATGCTTTGCACAGCTTATTAACACTTAAAAATCATTATAATTCTCCTGAAACACTTTTACAATTATTTATGCCGACAAATGTTGGTGTTCCCGGCTGTGGCACTGCGTTTTCAGTTCCGATTCTACCTCTCAAACATTTACAATTTGCTCGCTAAATATGACGGACTTTTTCGCTAACAAATCGGCTACGCACAGCAAATGATTGTGAAAAGTCAATGTTCTTCTCTGCTCTCACCGCGTTCAATTTATCTCTATCAATTATAGACATATAGTTTCTTTTTCTGAATATTACAAAATTTCACAATTAATTACTCACTTTTCGATGTGGGATTATTATTGCTCATCGTTATAATGTTGATCAAAATCACTTCTTCCTCCTTTGTTGTTTCACACATAAACAGAATTCAACCTACACTGCCTATATTTTAACATAGTTATTTCAGGCAGCTTTCTGTTGCCTCTGTGTTTACAATTTGAATTATTTCAGAGGGCTTACACAAAAATACTGCCTCATTGCTGAGTTTCATACAACAGAACGAAGAAGGCAAGTTTCACTAGTGTCAATTTTACAGGAAAATAAAATTTCACTTAATAACTCAATTATAGTGGGTTTATTACCTTATATTATGGAGAGCAAATTCCATTCCTCCCAACAATTCGATACAGAGATTCCTGGAAATACATGCTTTGAAGTCTCCTGAGAAACAAAATTTGAATGGTCCTTTGTGTGTACCTGTGTATCTGTAAACAATAAACTCAAAAACAAAACGTCTGTTACATACCAAACTTGGTGTTTAAGTTCAAATTCATCTAGAGATACAAAACGTACATTTTCAATAAAATCCTTCCAATCCAAACTATGCTTTACATAGAATAATTTTGAAAGTCTTGATCTTCTGAAAAACAGCTCTAGGAAAATTGATTAAAATACCATTTGTTTAAAAATGCAATGTATATAACTTGTGTTTTCTGGAAGAGCCTTGAAGTTCTGTTCATTCTGGGCGACTTTTGGTAAAGTGTAAGATCTATACAAAATCTTACTATACAAAAGTATAATTTCCTTTCCGCATTATTCATACCAAATAAAAATATTTGGAGTAATAATTTCCAAGCATTCCTTGTTATTGGTTTGGATATTTACACTTTTGTTAAAGAGGACGTTTTATTCTTTTTATGACCATGCAAAACGAACGGAATTTGAAAGCCATCAGAGAGCGACCAGCTCTTAAAACATTACAGTATCGCTTAAGCCTATCGTATTGAGAGAATTCGCATTACACATAAGGAAACATGCAAAATGACATTACCTACAAATGTATATCTCTATTAACATGTAGTAGATAGAAGAATAAAGTTTTGTAAGAATAGCTCATTGATGAATAGGTAGAGAATGCCATATGAGTGCAATACACCACATTTCTATTTAAAGAAATATTAATTTTGCTAATTTTGTAGGGAAGTGACATATGAGATATGTAGGATTGAATGCCAACTTTAAGCCAGCACATGTAACTCAATTTGCGATAAAAGTGC
This sequence comes from Tenodera sinensis, assembly GCA_030765045.1. Classification (NCBI taxonomy): domain Eukaryota; kingdom Metazoa; phylum Arthropoda; class Insecta; order Mantodea; family Mantidae; genus Tenodera; species Tenodera sinensis. Next base: position 29,325,701 of record CM060971.1, read on the forward strand.
GGATTGTTCGTTTGAAATCAGTTCCCTCAACCAGCTGCCATATTACCCTTGGGCAGCTACGTCATATTTCGGGGGAGGCAAAGGACCTTACTAATCCAGCGGCTAGAATTATGCTCTATAAACAGAGGAGGTCACGCTGGCAGAGATTGGGACCAGATTTGTCGATGCCCACATAAACAGCTTATGGGCCACGTCAGTGTAGTAGAAAGTAGCATTCAAGAAGCGAAACTACAATGATGCACATAATAACATACATAAGTGTCAAGGTATGTGTAGAATTTAACAAAAACTTTTATAAAATAATAAAAAAAGTATAGGCATCTTAAACGTTACAAAATAACGACAAAATAATGCTTTATGGGATTAGGTTCTAAAGAGCTGCCAAAATAAGATAAGATTTAAGGAATAGCGCTATAGGAGAAATTACAGTAAATCATTAGCAGAATGGATATAAGCAGGTTACCAAGAAGGGTTGGTTTACACACCAAAAGGGAGATGATCCATAGGAGACCTATGTGGAGACTGAGACTGCCTACGGCCTAAACCATGAAAGGAGGAAGAAATATGTAGAATGGAACTGATAAGCGGGAATAATATAAAGTGTGGGACTAGCGTGTTTGTCTCACTTTCAAGAGGTCTCGAGTTCGAATCTTGGTCAGGGCGAGTTATCTGGACAAGGTTTCTTGCGTTATTCTGGAAGACGAGTTTCGGCTATTCTAAGTTCTATGGACCCCGGACTTGAGCATTATTTCACCTATTTTATTGATCGTCCATTATGACCCAACCGGTTAAAGGACGTTGAGCTTTTATAATTTATATTGTTTTACACGACACTCCTCTGCAAGTAACAAGTTTTCAATATTTAGATACTCATCTAACGTACAAAAGTGACTGTAAACACAAACTCGACATGTTTCAACACATATGTGGTACAATAAGCTGAACTATGAAAAATAAAGCAGGAAAAGAAAAGGAAATTAAATTTTATAAAGTGATGAGAGTAAGTTTGGATCAGAAACATGGGCAATGACTGCATTTGACACCAAAAATTTACTATATTGAATAAAACTAGAAATGATACAGCAAGAGAAGAGCTGAAAATATTTTCCCTTGAAGAAAAAATTACAAATTATAGGAATCAACGGGAAGAACATGTTAATAGAATGGCACTAGAACGGGTTATCGAGAAATCGCTCCGCATTTCTCGTGTAACCAAGATTGCCCTTAAGATGAGAACTCCAGTGGCAGCACTGGTTGCTGTTACCTTATACGCACTCAGTAATGTCAATACTAACATCACAATAACTCCCTACTGATAGCCAACGATTACGTGCGATAAACCAAGGCCTTCTCTAAGTAACAGGCCTGGATATGCGATTCGTGACGTCACAGCGCGAGGCTGACGTTCCAAGCAATTCATACGGAATAAACACATGTTTTACAGCATTTCTGCGCTGGAAGAAGCGTGCATTCATTTATATTTTCACATTTCGTATTAAAAGTTAATGTCTATTAGTATGTTAGTGGAAAACATGCTTTGCATAGTTGTTAATGGCAGAGCATGCTTCTTACGTTCGCAATGCGAATTTATCTCCAGTTTCTTTCTTTCTTTTTCCTGTAGATAATACCAAACTGCCTTGTTTAATAATGCAGTAGTTTTTCAGGAGGATGTTGGTTATTACTTTTATGATTTTCCTCGTCAAAATAGCACCCAGTAACTTGCAATCACTAGCATTACAGTCAACACCGATATTATTAATGTCACATGTCTCAGCACCTAAATGTAGAATTAAGTTTCTCTGGTTTTCTACTTTAAGAAATTCTTGTTCATATGTCTTAACAAATTTACTATTTTTTCGTGATCACCAAGCATTTTCACCTTCTCTAATAAATATTTTAAATGCAAGAGTTTCTATCAGGACTGAGGGGTTGAGAAAGTTGTCTGAGGTTATCAGGATGGGGTAAAGAAAGAACATTGGAATCACGTAACTGTCTGTAAGCTGCTGGGTAAGAAAAATAAATTGAGTACGTCCATAACAGAGTATCGGGCGTATATTTAATTTACTTTTGACTGACCAATTTTACCTGCTCTTTTAGGAATTTAGTTTTTAGATGTTCTATGGAATCTTCATTCATGTCCTCCCAACATTCCTTTAAAATGTTGGCGGCCTGAAGTAGTTTATGTTCTGTTTGTTCACTTGCTATTGTGAACCAAAAGAGCATCAAATTTATACCATTTATCCAATATCATTTGTTTACCGAGTATCCATTTAAACTTACTATTGGGTATTAAAATTTTTCCCTATAGAACCTAAATACTAAAATTGGAATTAATTTTTAATGCTGCTACAATTTTAGGAATTTCTTCAGTATCAATTTTCACAAAAATTACATCGTTTTCTTTTATGATGACGGTGAATCCTTCTAATTTTATGTCACTAATTCTATTTTTAAAGCTCTGAAAATCAACATTTTTTTCGCCTTCGAGTCATTTTCGAAATGCTATGGATTTTCAGTAAATTTAGGAGTTGTTCTGGGTGCTACAAAACGCTTTCATCATTTCGTGTAGCAGTAAATTCCTTCACTATGTGCTGTTCCTGGTTCATAATTATCCCTTGAATAGCACATACCCACTGGTCTCTCCTGTGTGGATACTTTGGAAACGAAAACACTGTAACATACTTTTCTACACCTGTTTTATAGTTTGAGGTATAACCCGGCACACATTTCCTAGGCATTTTGTATTCAAAACTACACCACTTTGTAATTTAATTTTTTGCTCACTTAATTTTTACTGACACGTTATAAGGCACAAGCAACTTCTTAGCGTTCTAACCACGTACTGATGTGTTGCATTCCCGTAATAAACAAATAGGTGATAAACATAAGCCTCTCGTGATGACGTCATTAACGTAATCTCTTTCCGTATACAGGCCTGTTAGATAAAGATGGCCTTGGATAAACATGCTGGAAGCAATAACAATCGGTCGGTCGGTCACTTGGAATGGGGAAAATCTAGGAGTAGCAAACTTTTCTCGAGAGAGAGAGAGAGTTTGTTTGTTTGTGTGTGTGTGTTTGTGTGTGTTTGTTTGTGTGTGTGTGTGTGTGTGTGTGTGTGTGTGTGTGTGTGTACTGGAATGCTCGATACTGCTACCAAATCTATCATATACCCTATAGTCTCACACATCACTCCTGTGTGGGGTGCAGTTAGTAAAACTCGCTGGACTTCAGATTACACATTACAAATTTGTTCGCACGATTACAAAGGCTCTACGGTACATAAGAAAAAATCTGATGTGTTGCACTCACATGACTTCCTCTACTCGTGCACTAACCATTCTTACAAACTCTAATTCCTATATCTTCTTCGTGTTAGTTGAGATAACATTTGTACAAATTATCTTATTGCTTATTTCCCTGTAGGTGCAAGGGGAATGCTAGATTACACTAGGCTTTGTGCGATAGTCAAATGTTTTAAAGCTTTGATATTCTGTTGTCTTTGTACATTTAACATCTAAAAAAATGAACAACGATGATCCATTTCACGAAAGTTCTAAGTTTTCCGAAACTCACACACATAACAAGGAATAGCTCCGAAATGGTTCATCCTACAAGAACATTTATTGAGGCATAAATTGTGTATTTTAGCAAGATCTGCATTTTTTGTATAGTATAATTTGGTCTATCTCTAACGGTTTACCAGTTATGCAAAAGTCGTCCAGAGTAAATACGTCTACAGGGGCTATAGCTAGAAAATTCAAGATATACATTTCATTTGTCATAAAAATATCTCAAACATAAGACATTGTAATCAATATCGTTAGAGCCATTTTCAAGAAAATCAAAATTTTCGAAAAATTTTCCATGTAAAGGGTAGTTTAGGGTGGGGCTATTTTCCTCAAAATCTTCGTGTCACATCTTTGAAAGACATTAAACTTAAATATCATCTTTGGTTTTTAACCTACTTTTCGTTTTTGAGTTATGCTGTCCACAGACTGACACACAGACACACACGGACCTTTTTCTAAAAACTTCAGGGGCCTCAAAACACATATTTCCGGTGAAATCTCGACATCGAATTTTTGGGTGGAATACAACACTTCCCCTACTTACCAGTAGAGAAAGTAAAAACCAGCTCAATCAGGAATTTAGAATGTTTTCCAAACAACGGTACTTCAGATTCCTCTCGAGGAAACTGTTCTTCAGATCGACTGGAGTACCAGGCCCTGTAGCACACCATATCGGACATAGAGACCACAAAACAGATTAATATCTAAAAGAAAACTGATCATGACTTCCTGCTTACCGATTCTGAAAATTGTAATCTGTCACTTTAGTCCGCCTCTGAAACCTGGTGGTAGCGCGTCTGCCTCACGTCCAAGAGGTCACGAGTTCGAATCTCGCTTAGGGTGAGCTATCCGGATAAGGGGTTTTCCAAGGTTTACCCTTATCCTAGAAGACGAATGTCGGTTAACTTAAAGCTCTATGAACCTCGGACTCATTTGAACATCATTGAATACAGAATTAATAGACCATGAAGTAATTATAAGTGAATTAATACACAAATTTTATGTAATGAATAGAGAGAGGTTTCACCAAGAAATGCCAGCCTTTGAAAATAGCTCAGGAGGATGGACTGCATGATGAATATTGCTGGTCAATCGTGAAAGATAACCCATAAGCTGTCCATAAGCGTAATCGATCGTTCAACAAATAAATTTTAATTTAGTGTTCTTTGCAATTGTTATGTTTTTCATGATCACTATCCTGTAGAATTAAAATATATCATCAAAACAGTCGGTTGTTGATGGAACATTTTGGATTTCAGCGTTAAAAACATTGGTATATAATAGAAAATTTTGGATTTGAAATGAATAGCGCATCTCAATTAAAATTACATAGTTTCATCTAAAAGACAGAAAATGATTTAAAATTTATTGCACAGTGATAATCAATTGATTGTATTTGTTAACTTGTTTAATAGCTTTTGCTATCATGTTTAGGCAAATGTAATTATTAATAACATATAATTGTATTCATTATGTATTTTAGTGTTATTTTCCTGTTGTCTATTGCACATGGTAGATCCAACACCTGAGTTTGTTATATGTAAATTAGTTGCTAATCCTATTTATGAGTGGTTTATACAGCAATTTTGAATGGATCGGGGACCCACTCAAACCTTGAAGTGAAGATGTTATTAATGACAACACATCTTCAAGTGATGAAACACATATTATTGTTGTATCTTCTGTAAAACAAATGTCGCTCTGCTGAACTAGGACGATCGCCTATTATTTATTCAAATCACATTTAGTTGAAACACGGGGTGAAGGACATTAGGTAATTAGCAGCATTTTCAGCTACCATGTACATGTATTTATCAAAGTGAATAAGTCAATGAAGCCATCTGCCTTTAAAACCACTAACGAAGCGATAGCGTTAACTGGACAGGCAATTATGCCCTTTATATCCTGACCAAACCGCTTGTTTACGCATGAGGGTTTATGCAGAAATTAATCAGAAGCAATGATTTAGTGATGAGTTTATCCTACACAGCAGTGACCATCGAAGCAGCCATCTTGAACTCGCTCTGAAATAATAACTCTCTGAATGCATTATTACGTCATCGAGTTCCAAAGAGGAACGGACCGAATACATGGCGCGAAACATACATACATACCCTATATCCTGACTTGTAGTACTTTTTATTCTTTCACTATTGCTGATAAGGATAAGGGGTGTTTATTTGGATATTCCTCACAGACAGTCAGCGCTCTGGTTAGTAGCTTCATACATAAAGTTTAACCCTTTATCTGTTCGTATGAGAAGACAGAACAACTGTGAGTTGTAAGGTCACGGATAATTGCATTGAAAGTAACTGCACTTGTCATTTTTCACAATCTGTTGATAAACCGTTGTTGTTTTAACAACTATTGTTATATCAATTAGTTTGTCATCAACTTTTGTGAGGAATACCGAGCGGGATGGCTCAGGTGGTAAGGCCTGTGGTCCGCGTTCGGGAGGTCGCGGGTTCAATTTCCGTGACGGCACACTCTGACATGGGTGTTTCCGTGGCTACCCCATGTCACTTAGGCGAATGCTGGGATGCATTATTTCATGCCACGGTTTCCTTTCTACCACTTTCCTTCATTTCATTTCCTTACCATCTTTCAGGTATACTTTCAGGTGTACATTGTTGGCAGTGCCGGGCAGATGGCGTGGATGATTGCGCATGGCAACTACTGTTCTCGGCGCTAGGTGGCGTTTGGACGGTCTTGTCCTCCTTTGAGGGTGACGCTCAGTACGACACCGGATCCACAGGTGTTGGGTTGCTTGGCGGAACCTGGCGCCGGGATGAAGGGACTTGTTAGGGACTTCCACGCGTCTCTGTAGGCTCTCTAGCTGCGACCCTGTGTAGCACCTTTGGTTCCCTCATTTAATCCTGGGCTCCTGGGGGGTGGTAGCCACAATAGATCTGTGAAGGTCCCAGTGAGCGCGGTGTCCCCCAATGTGCCTGTACCCTTTACCCCTTTTTGTGAGGAATACACTTCCATTTACTGCAAGTACAAATTTGTCCGACTTTCAGCTTTACAAACTAAAACTGTTTGTATTACTTTATGCTCTTTGGCTGATATGTTGATTGCATCAGCTTTGCATTTAACGTTAAACTAGATTTACTGACTGGATAGTCTTAAAATGTTGTCTCTAACGTCTCCCATATGATCTATCAACTTTGGTGGTACCTAGAATCAGAATGAGGATGACAATGGAATGAGAGGAACAAGAGGTTGCGCAGAGGCGAGGCTCCTTATTATAAACAAAGAAGGTAGTGTGATTTCTCCGTGGCGCTTTCCTTAGGGTAATACCTGGAATCTAGAAAGCCTCCCCCGCATTAGATGGGTCGAAAGTGGATACATCACTTTTCCGCGTCTCTCCAAATAGAAAGACTACCTAATACTTCGGCCGGGGAGACAGCGACCTAGCGGAACCATCTCCAAGCTCACTAGGCTGGTACTGAGAACATCGGGGTGTCTTACAATCCCCCTGGGCAACACCGTACAGTTTCTCATGGGTATTAGGACCACTACCCCGTGTAGTCTAACCCAATCTGAACAATTCCCTTACGGGAGTGGCCCGACATACACTAGTAAGTCAGATGTAGCACTAGTGTCCATACTACCCACACCACAGTAGTTGAAGGGGATCAAACCCCCTAAAAAGAAATTATAAAGCACATTGCGCTATGAACCCCAGTCATACATGCCGGTGGCTATTATTTGGAGCGCTACACCAAACAAGTAACAAACTAAAGCTGAAGCCATCGGCTCGTGGTCTTCTCAAAAGGTCACCTATCCAAGCATTGACCATACCCAATGCTACCTAAGTGCGAATATCGCGCAAGAGCCTGTGTTTTCAGCACGGTATGGCCGTTGGCAACCTGTTGCTCAACGTGGGACTCGAACCCACGACCATGAGATTAAGGGACTCATACTCCCCTTGTTTTCTGCGCTCTCCTCGCCGCGGACTTCGAACCATGTTGGGTATTCAATACTGGTGGAAGAATCTACCTCACATCTAGGAGGTCCCAAATTCGAATCTCGTTTAGGGTAAGTTATCTGGATAAGATTTTCTCCAAGGTTTTCTCTTATCCTGAGAGAATGAATGTCGGGTAACTTTAACGTTTATGGACCTCGGCTCATTTCTGCATCGTTTCACCCTTTTCGTTCATGCATCGTTCCATATGGCATTATTTGGAGGACGTTAATATATAAAAAAAGAAAAAAAAAAGACTTCCTATGCGCCACTGGGAGGTGAAGACCTAAATAAGGTCGACTTAAAATCACCACCCTAGAAGCGCGTATTGAACCACGGACCCTCAGCACGAAAGCACTGATTCTTAAAATACTGTAGTATTAACTGGTTCATTGACGCCTCTTTTGGTCATGCAGAGCCTGTTATTCCAGTTCAATATAAATAAACACTGCGCAGTTGTGAAGAAATTCCAGGGTGTTTTAAACCCATACAAATGCTTAGGAGGAGCATTTCTTCCCACCCTTTGCTCTGTGACCTCCATTTCTTCCGTATTCGTCTTATTCTTTTGCGGCAAAAAAGAGAGAATAAGACATGAAGAAGGTTTTTATCCCCACAGAAGATGGTGTTAGGAGCCCACTAGAAGACCCAAATAGAGACAAATGGCGCGCAATAACACATACTGTGCTGCCTTTGGAGTGGACAAATCGCCATTCCGCACAACTGAAGTTTTATCCGCATGGATATTTACTTTCGCCATTCCCTGCAGACAGAGCGATCTTGCAGACAGCAGCTGGATGGGTTCATAAAACCAGTCGAATCTATCTCGGGATTCTTCACTCGTGCTTAGTCATTCCTCCCTAGTTATTGTTCCAAGAAAATAAAAACAAAGAGATAGGCAGTATCCTTTATGATTTCAGTTGATTTGATAACATTAATTCACAATGAGAAGCTTCTGCTTATATCGTTCTTTGTAGAGCAACAAACTTTGGACATTTGTGGAAATTGGTTAATACCTAACGCATACATGAATTCACAAAGGCTGATTTCTACAGGCTTTATCTTAAATTGTAGCTATTATGCTCCGTAATCCAAGTAGGATGGCACCGGCGGTTACGTCTGTGGTACACATTTAAGAGCTCGTGGGTTCCATCCCCGTGGCCGACCTTCTTGGCCGATGGATTTTTTTGAGGTTTCTCCGGATCGCCAGGCGAATGCTGAGAGGGATTCTTATATCCTCCTAATTTCTTGTGCATCAATTTTGTTACATAAATAATTTCATTTCACCCTTCATCCCGTTAGGTTTCTTTCAGGGTTAGAAGCGTCGGCGAGCATCGCGGCTGTAGCACGGCTGTCGGAATAAATGCACACTGGAAATCTCGTCCCTCGAATTGAGGCAAGCGACTGGGTTCCGGGATAATAAGATAATTATGTACAAATGTTTATCTTAACACGAAGAAGATATGGGAATAAGAGTTCGTAAGAATGGTTAGTACAAGAGCAGAGAAAGTAATGTGAGTGCAACACATCAGATTTTTCTATTTTACCATGTTCGGGACAACATGAAACGAGAATATCTAGCTTATAGCAATCTGTTTATTGTTTATCTGTTTATTTGTTTATTCTAAGTTTACCATCGCACTGTGCCTTATTGCATAGCTTATCTGCAATGAGACAGTAAAATATGCATTGAAGCAACTTTAGCAGACGTTTAAGTCGAAAAGATTTGATTGTAATGTTAGTATCTCTAGGCTACATTTCCTAAAGCTTCCTGTGCGTATTTGAAAGGGCTACGTGAAGGTATTGATACCAGTTAAACAGATTCCTTCAATTACGTATATTGCACGCACACTTACTGTTTCCGATACCGATAGACGTTTCAAGTTCCATTGTAGTGTTAGATAACCTCCCCTGGGGCTGCAGGATGCAAAAACGTCTACTCCTCAAAATCGATTTATTTTAACAACGATGCGGCAACTACTTTGGCAGTTGAGTCTTGCGGGACTGCATCCTCAAAGGCTCAAGGCGTTTCCAATAAGCACTGTGTTTTGAAAGCATTGGCGGCAAGTGCTTTGCACACCTCTATCCCACTTATGTAAGCGACGCGCAGAACAGGCTTATTTTCCTTCTGCAAAACCACCTTCTGAGTAAGTAATCAGTATGATAGTCTTCCGCGGCAGGGTGACCCACAAAAATGTCTATGGAAACCATTCTCGAGTTTCCTTGTTAGGAGTTTTATACTCGCTATGGCTGTACGATTACATTTCACATTTAGTTACTTGCAAATAAAACTACAAATAATTAAATGCTTTCAAAGTCCTATTTTAAAATAAGTCTATAGGTTTTACAACTCTGAATGTATTGAATTATAACGCATTAAAATACTTTAAATTCTGAACTAACATAATTTTTTCCAATTTCCTTATTGCTTATATATAATCGTGGGTCCATTAGATACTTCCTGAGGGCTTACACTATCACATTTCTGTGTTACTCAATATAATAAAACCTTTGGTCATATGTAGTGATCTCATTTAATGATGTGTGTATTACACTATAACAAACCGTTTATCAGTTTTAAAAAGGATACCCGAAAGGTAACAGCATGTGCTCTAACTGTAACCGCAATAATGCTAATTCGTTAACACTAAAAAGAAATTAAATAAAAAAACATGACCTCTCCTAAATATTGTCTTCGCTATCCCTTTAATTTGTTTCAGGCATTGTTTGCTGTACGTCCTTCATGTACTGCTATGATTTTACATATTTCCAGTCATTTGTTTCTGGTTTTATAATCTTTGTTTTGAATCTTACAATATTTGATGTGGCTTATAATTGGAAATGAGGAGGTTAGAGGTAGCCATGCAGAGGTATGCCTGCTCCTCAGTTTATTTATTTGTTTATTTATTTATTTGTTTATTCGTTTATTTATTTATGTATTTATTTACTTACTTACCTTACCTTAACCTTAACCTTAACCCCAACCCCGACCCCGACCCCGACCCCGACCCCGACCACGACCCCAACCGAATCCAGGCCCAAACCCAACCTAACCCAACCTAACCTAACCTAACCTAACCCAACCTAACCCAACCCAACCTAACCTAACCCAACCCAACCTAACCTAACCTAACTTTACTTACTTACTTACTTGCCTACTTATTTTTGGTTATATATGTTTTAGTATACAATTTACATGACGTCTTTATTTTTGCCTCGGGTGCAATTGCTCAACAGCACACGCCCTTTCTGTTTTGGTCTTAACATTTGGGTTTGTGTTAATTTTGGTTATTACATTAGGTGCTTTTCTTCTCAACCCGGTGGTAGCGTTAGTGTCTCCCCAAGCTGAAGAGCCGGGTTCGATTCCCGGTGTCAGTGTGGGAATTTTCTCTCGCTGATCGGGTTGCCCTAGGCTCGTAAGGTCCCTGAGGGCCCAATTGAAGAGCTACGTGATTGAAAAGTAGCGATCCCTGGCTGCAAAGACCGCGCGTAACAGGCCGGAGGGACTGGGACGCTGACCACGTCCCACCTCTAGTACTGCACCCCACTCACGGTGCCTATGATGGGCAGAGGGGGGACTCAGTGGTTGAGTGGCACAGAAAGAGCTGTTGGGCTTCGGGATTATTGTTATTACATTAAATTCAAAACATACATATTGGTACTTTCATGCTCTAGGGGTATGGGGGGTATTCACTCTCCAAAACTAAACCCGGGACCTCTGTATTTGAAGAATTTTTCACAAGAAAGAGTCTGCATACATGCATGTGTGCCATATTCAAATTATTTTCTCTTAGCTTATTTTTCTAATTGTTTCATGCTAATGGAGATAAACGTTCGCAGAAATGCTTTTATTACATACTTTGTAGTAGTTACAGCTCCGCATAATTGTCAAAATGGGTGGCTGGACGACTGCTTTGAAGTTCCGCTCTTTGCACAACCACAAGAGAGAGAAATCCATAGACGTGGCGCCCTATCAGTTGAAAAATATAAGTATTTCACAGTTGAAAAAAATATATAAATCATTCCTCGCAAAGAGTTATTCCCAAAAAAGGTTTATTTCACATTAATTGTGTTTTAACAAGGGCTACATATTTGATCAAGTAAGCCTTTGTCTATCTTTTATGCTTCTGAAGCTGTGCAAAATTCATGCACAATAAAGTGAACTTCACAGGCTATTTCCAGGAAGTTCAACATATACTTTTTATTCATATACATTGAAATAAAAATTGATAATAATAATAATAATAATAATAATAATAATAATAATAATAATAATAATAATAATAATAATAATAATAATAATAATAATAATAATAATAATAATAATATCAATAACAACAATAACAATAATATCAATAACAACAATAACAATAATATCAATAACAACAATAACAATAATAAAAATAATAATAATACATCAAATGGTAATATAGTAATAACAAGAATAACAATAACTAGTAATAAAATACAACAATAACATTAATAAGAAAGGAACAAGTGCCAATGAAACATTGCGCACCCTCATGTTTGCACTTTACAATCTGTAATCAGTAATGTTAGATAATATCCGAGAGTGAGTGAGTTTATTCCCTGGGAAGTAAAGAGCAAAAATTATAAAAAACTTTTCGGTTGTTTATAGTGTATTATCACGGACTACACACAGTAGTTCAACCTGGGAACTATCATCTCTCGTCTTCACTAAGAGGCAGAATGAAAGTCGCTCACGCCACTTCGTCTGTTACCTCGGTGCATTCTACAACTCTTTTAACGCACGAAGGGTTATCTACTTACCCCTACTCCGGATGAACTGGGCCACCTAGTATAATATAGTGGCAGCTGTACTTCTATAGACTGTACAAAGATATCAGTGTATAAAGATAAAGATAGCCCGACATATCCCCTTGGACATAGGCCTTCCACAGCTTTTGAGTCTAGCTGTATGTAATTCACATTGTTAAGGACACTGTCATGTTTGAAAGTGGTATCAATGCGTGGAACAAATCTTCCCTTAAATGATAAGCTAAAATCTAGCGTTATACTCTTAAGTAGTATAGCAAGTATTATATATTCTATGAAGTTGTGTGGAATTCAAAGTACAAAATGAGAGATTCACAACGATGTTAACTTATTTACTCTTTATGTACAATAAGGATAGGAAGTATTTCACTCAAACTAAAAGTTCAATACTATGATACTAATATTTCAGTGTGTACGCCCTTTTTTCAGCCTATGTGTATGTGTGTGTGTGTGTGTGTGTGTTAACAAATTCGGCATATTGAAGTATGCCGCATGGAGAGTCTCAATAACATTTACTCACTCCAAGCTACTTGGACAATTTTTCGAAAATTCAGATTTACTCAAAATAGCTCTGACGATTTTGATACAATATATTCTAGACATTTTCATGGAAAATAGAATCATGAAGGCATATACTGAATTTTATGGAAATAATCTCTAAAGTCCTCTTCATTATGAGTGACATTTGTATAATTAGAAAACCATAACAGACAAATCTTACTAGACAAAAACTAGATTTCATTAAAAAAAATTTTGTAAGGAGTACAATATAAATTGAATTAACGATTTTCAAAATATTGCTTGGCATTGGTTTGCATTTTCAAATATTACTGTTTTATCACCTGGGGAGTCACTATTGCTCTCTCTCTCTCTCTCTCTCTCTCTCTCTCTCTCTCTCTCTCTCTCTCTCTCTCTCTCTCTGTCATACAAAGGAGTGGATTTTAAAATCCAGACAGAGCCACATGCTTTCTAAAATATATTCATCCCTCTAAGTACGGTATTTCTACAATAAAATGCCTTGAAGGGTTCTCTGGATTAACAACAACATAGAGCCCACCTCTGTGTCTGCCTCGTATTCAAGATATCCCGAGTTCGAATCCTGGTTATGCTGAACTTCTCTATAAAATTTTCTGGGGTTTCCCTTATGTAGAAAAACCATACGCTTATTTGAGCATTTTTACTTTCCTTACAACGTATAGCAAGTAGAGGAAGTATTGTACCCACAAACTCAACGCCAGTATTTCACCGGAAATGACTGCTTTGAGGCCTCTGAATCCAAATCGAGGCATTTTTAGAAAAAGGTCCACGCGCGCGTGTGTGTGTGAGTGTACATGTGTCAGTGTGTCAGTCTGTGGACAACATAACTCAAAAACGAAATTCGTTAAAAACCAAAGTTGGTATTTAAGTTGAATATTTCTCAAGGATGCGATACGAAGATTTTGAAGCAAATTCCTCTACTTTAAACTACCCTTTACATGGAAAAAGTTTTGAATATTTTGATTTTCTCGAAAATGGCTCTACCGATTTTCATTAAAATGCCATATGTTTGAGATATTTTATGGCAAGCAAAATGTATATTTTAAATTGCCCAGCTGTAGCCTATGTAGTACTGTTTACTCTGGATGAGTTTTGCATAACTGGTAAACCGTTAGAAATAGATCAAGTCTCACTACACAAAGTATCTAATTTGTTGCAGTCACAAGACTTTCTCTACTCTTGTACTAACCATTCTTACAAACTCTTATACCCCTATCTTCTTTGTGTTAGTTGAGATAAACATTAAATTTTGTACAAATTATCCTATTGTATATTTCATTTTAGGTGTAAGAGGAATATTAGAATATGCTAGGCTTTGTGCGATAGTCAATTATTTTAAAGTTTTCTGATTCCATTCTCTTTGCACGCTTAACATATAAAAAAGGTCTGATGCGCAGCACTCACTTGACTTTCTCTACTCTTCTGCTAACCATTCTTACAAACTCTTATTCCTACATACAATCTTCGTGTCAGTTAAGATAAGCATTTGTACAAATTATCTTCTTGCCCATTTCCTTGTAGGTACAAGGGGAATATTAGAATAGGCTTTGTGCGATTGTCAAATCTTTTAAAGCTTTGAGATTCCGTTCTCTTTGCACACTTAACATGTAATAAAAATGAACAACGATGTTCCATTTCACGAAAGTTTTAAGTTTTCCGAAATTCACACACATAACAAGGAATATTTCCGAAATGGTTCACCGTACAAGAACATTTATTTGCACATAAATTGTGTATTTTAGCAAGATTTACATTTTTTGTACATTAAGATTTTTTCTATCTCTAACGGTTTACCAGTTATGCAAAAGTAGTCCAGAGTAATTACGACTACAGGGGCTATAACCAGAAAATTCAACACTTACATAATCATTTGTCATAAAAATATCTCAAACATATAACATTTTAATTAAAATCGTTAGAATCATTTTCAATAAAATCAAAATTTTCGAAAAATTTTCCATGTAAAGGGTAGTTTACGGTGGGGCTATTTTCTTCAAGGTCTTCGTGCCGCATCCTTGAAAGTCATTAAACTTAAATACCAACTATGGTTTTTAACGGACTTTTCGATTTTGAGTTATGCTGTCCACAGACTGATACACAGACTGACCCACATACGGACCTTTTTCTAAAAATGCTTTTTTTTGTTATTCAGGGGCTTCGAAACATATATTTCCGGTGAAATCTCGACATCGAATTTTTTGGTGGTATACAATACTTCCTTCTATTTAGCAGTAGAGAAAGTAAAAATGTAGATCTTGTTAAAACAGCTATTTGAGTCCTTTTTTTTTTCTTTTGTTTTTGGTAGAGTGAACCATTTTGGAGACATTCCTTTGTTATGTGTGTTAGTTTTTGAATACTCAAAGCTTCGTTCAGTGGAACATCGTTGTTCATTTTTTATGTTAGGTCTGCAAAGAGAATGGAATTTGAAAGCTTTAAAAGTTTTGACTATCGCACAAAGCCTTGTACCTACAATAAAACAAGCAATAAGATAACTTTGCAAATGTTTTTGTCAAGAAGGAATAAGGTAAAGGAATAAGTGTTTGTAAGGATGGAGAAAGTTATGTGAGTGCAGCACATCAGATTTTTTCGTCTGTGTATATATGTGTATATTCGCCACATATCTATCTAAACAATCCTCTTCCTGAAGATTTCTGTGACGTAACAGGGATGATGCCCTTCTTCCAGATTGTCACTTTCTTCTTTCGTTTGGGATACACTTCATAATTATATTCGACAGTCTTTCTTCTCCAATGCCGCTAACTAATCGTTTTTCCTAAATTTCTCCTTAAATTGTTTGTTCTTTATCGAGTAATCCAATTTCTTCACTTTTTCACCTATGTAATCTACATTCCACTGCATATCTCCGTAGGAGACCATTTCTGTTGGCAATAGCTTGTTTTTAATGTTTCCATTCATTTGCCAGACTTTACATGCATATACAGGTGCACATCACGAAGTTATGTATATCACTATTTTAGATTTACATTTGATACCTTTTTAGCCATAACAGCTATTTTTAAACATTTTATTTATCATCAGATATGAGTATCAGGATAAAAGATGCTAAACTGTTAGCAAGAAATGGATAAGAAGGCTTGGTAAGAACCATTCTGTAAAACTGAGTAGAAGTCATGTGACTTCAACTATCATATTTTTAAAAACAAATTTAAAGCTAGTGTTGCACTAGCACTGACAGAATTGATATTAAATTAAAGAAGAAATTTCAATTTATAAGAGTAAGAATTATGCTTTCTCCATATCTGGAAGAAATTTGGGGTGGAACCATTGCTGGAGAAGCTAAAGAGAAACAAAAGAAAACGGTGTTAACACCTACAAAGGATCCCGAACTTCAGACTACCAACTTTAGCAATGGGATATACACCAAACGGAAAACGAGATGTTGGAGGACCAAGAACGAACTGGGCACCGGAACAGGTTCAATATAAACCTAATCCTAGAAGTGAGGAAGAAGAAGAAGAAGAAGAAGAAGAAGAAGCTTTTTTGCCTAGTAACTAGGAACTGATTGCACTTTTATTGGAAAATGAATACAAAACTACACAATTTAATTTTTTTCAGGATCAAGAAGAAGTAGCTACATTATGAGGAAAATATAAAAAGGGAATACCACAAATGTGTGATAAAATAAGTTATTCAATCAATGAGCAGTTGCTCAAAAGCAACGAGCAGTTATAACAGCAGAAAATCAGATTACAGTCCGTTTTGTAGCTTTTTATCCACCCTGTACTCCTGTAACGGGAGAACCAATGAAGCTAGAGTGGCTGGGAGAGGTTGAAAGCATTTTTGTTCTGGAGGAATTGTTTCTACTTCTCTTTTGTTCTATAAGAATTGCTTGCCCCATTTCATACGAACTGCACTTGAGCTCTCGGCTTCCCCCGCGCTCTATATTTATACAAGTGAAGTACTATCTGAATTTCATGATGCCACTCACGGGTCACTGCGTTTATAAATACAGCCACATAAAGCTTTGTGGTGTTTAGCTGATGGAATGCTCAATTTGGTTAATTTAATGAAACCTAAGAGGATTGATTCACTTTTATTAGCCCTTTTGGAAATTTGCCATTGATGGTATCAATGATTTATGCCCAGGAAATGGGATTCTGAACGCTGGTTCTTCAATAACGTGCCGCATGGAAATTAAAGCATGACAGGGAGTTGGATCAGCACTAAACATTACACAGTCAAGTTTAATCCGCTCTGTGCAGACGCGGTAATAACACCACCGCAATCTTCACACACTAGACCTTAACTGACTCAATACTTCCTTAATAAGTTAAATCCACTAGGGAGTGCCGTAGTGCGACGTTCGAGAGATATTACACGAAATATTACCCAGTGTAATACGAGCAAATATTGTAATATGCCGAAATATTCCCTACCGAGATTTCACTGAAAATGCATACTTAAGCCCCACTGAATTCAAAAGACCTTAGAAAAAGACCTGTGTGTGTGTGTGTGTGTGTGTGTGTGTGTGTGTGTGTGTGTGTGTGTGTGTGTGTGTGTGTGTGTGTGTGTGTAAGTTGCATAAATCAAAAATGAAAATACCAAACTTAGAACTTATATTCAATATCTTTCAAAATTAAGATTTTCAAGATCTGCTTCCTTAAAATTATTATGACGTTGGGCTCGGCGCACAACAATGGGCGGATGCGGATCAAGCTGCCTCACACCACGTGCCGAGACAGCGAGGAAAAATAAGCGTTCAAGTTCAGGCTGACTCACGCAATTGTCTGTTTGTTGCAGAAACAAAAGGGACTTTTCTAGCGCCTTCTCGAGACTTCTGAGTCATTGCAGTGCATATAAATGGTTATTATTTTGTTACTGTATAAGAACAGAGGAACTGCTTTCATTAACTATTTTAAATACAGAAATTGAGGTTGTTTTCGTCTAGGATCTTGAAGGTAAGAGCAGTGAAAAGTGTTTCAGGTAGAAATGAACTCTGAGATGAGTGATGGTATTGCAATATATTATTCATAAGCCAGATTTACAGTTTAAAATTTCATTCAAGGTACCTAATAAGCGCAAATTAGATGCTTTAAAGCGTTAAATAAAAGACCCAATTTTGTCTCATACCGTATCAGTGCAAAAGAAAAACAGTGTTTTAAACAAAATAAAAAATGCGTTAACGGTTTCTGAATGTTTCTTAAAAAACTTGTTTTTCCCAAACTAACTTTAGAATTTTAGATAATTTTGAAGTGGTTAATAAGATGGTTAATTTTTAAAAAAATATGATAAATTGTGGTCAAAATAGTGTAATTGAGGAAAGCAAATCTTATATTTTATAATAAACTTACCCATTGAATAAAATCGCAACAGTGAGCCTTAATAGGCATTTATCTACACTGAGTAAAAAATTCAATCTCCTATGTGAGGTAGTTTCTGGGATAATGGGCCATGGACCAGACTTGGCATTAGCAGGTTGGAACTTTTATCTCCCTTTAAGCACTGTAACAAATTATACGTTCAGTTACTTTTTCTGTTACATTATTTCTCTTCTAAAACTAAAGAACAAGGCCCTCTTTGTTTTATCATAAACACAGTTTACAACTCTTCGTGACTTTGCTACCCGTATCTGTTCTGTCCTCTCGTAACCTTGACACTAAACACAAATACTCGATCGTTCACACAAGCAACTCTGACGCTTCACTCACTAAAATTGTTCCAACACTGCCAACACCGACGTGACGATTAAATGTTCAAAGCTGTCTCTGACGACACACGCTCTAATTTCTCCCTATGACGACACACATACACACACCCACACAGACACACACACACACACCACTGCACCACCACAACATTTAAAACTAACATCTGTCTTGCTCAATATGTTAACGACTCTGAAGAACTGTTCTCTCTCTGTTTCTCTCTCTCTATCCCTCTCTGTCGCCACCGCATTCACTTATACAGGCGAGAATGACGTAGCAGGGATTTTTCTCGAAATTCAACCTTTCTCCTATTGTACATAAATACACCAGCAGCCGAAAGTTTCCAAAGCAGTGAGGAAACGTTTTGCTTTGCCGCTCTCATAGTCGTCTTTGTTCTGACTGCCTCACTGTCCTCGGACCACGTATTTACAAGCAGTGGTTTGAGGTAGCTTGACCTTGAGCGTCTGAGGGCTGCTGGCCGGCATCAATGCTAAGAACGAATGCGTTTATCATCTGTTTATCTTTAAGTTGTTAAACGCGAAAATATATGTGAAAGCCGCGCCGTGGCGGAGCGGTTATACCGTTTGCCTATCACCAAAGCCACCTGGGTTCGATTCCAGCGACCCGCATGTGGCATCAGTGGTGGACCAAGCGGTGTCCGGGCGGGTGTTCTCCGGTTTCCCCTGCCACTCATTCCACCAACTGCTTCATCATCACCTTTCCATTCATCCACTTCACTTTCATCATCTTCCTCACTCTCATACCTGGTGCTTCCTGACCACCTGCTTCCAGGTCTTCACTCCGTCTGGTCGATAGATTCGTCTGCTCCCCGACAGGTATTTGACCCTAGGCAGCAGCTTGCAAGTCGGGTGTAAGTCCTCCATACGGGAAGGGTAATCACATGAAGAAGAACAGAAAATATGTGAAACAATAATTTAAGCATTAATGGAAGTACATCGTACCCGAAATATTAAGTTAAAATTTTTCCTGTCTTGTTTCCGCTTGGAAAGTAGGGTTCCTTTTATTTAATTATAAGGAAAATTATTCTTTCGTGCACTGAAGCACACACAGGAACAAGAATGGCAAAAGTTACGCCTCAGGCGATGAGTGTTGTAATGTTTATTTCATGTTACCAAGTAAAATGTTAAAGTAGCTTGAAGTTTAATCAAACGAAAGAAAAGGAAGTGCTTTTAAAAGCCAATGCAAATTACTTTTCCCTTTATGTTATATATACGAACGCGTTCTGTGTGCATGGCATATGACCTAAGTAGTCATATACTGTTCCTTCTATTCCACTTTGCATCTCATTAGCATAACAATACACCCCCCCTTCCCCCTCCCCACCTCCCCCTCCCCTCCCCCCTCCCCCACATGTGGGAATTTCCAAAAGGCAGTATGTTCCTTCTGCCCCACTTAGCATAAATTCCCCATTAATCAAATCCTGTCACGCCCCCCCCCTCCCCCCTCCCCCTCTGACTGTTGACAGATTCTCAAGACCAGCGCAGGTGGTCTTCGCCCTCTCCCGCCAAATTCTGAAGGTCAGTGGGGGGTGGTCTTCGCACCCTTCCAAGTGAGGATGAAAAAGATGGTTATCTGAATGGATCCTTTGAGAAACTGACATATTTATGTGACAGTTGGAAATGTTCCCCTCTGGACAGTTTTGAAAAGAACAAGTTACAACTTGCAAGGGGGGGGCAAGTATAGACGTGTCTGCACGTGTTTTCGAAAGAAGAACGCGAGGGTAAGAAACGCTACAATGAATGGCCCCCTTTCAGATCTTGATATATTTATGTGACAGTTGGAAATGTTTCCCTCTGACAGTTTTGAAAAGAACAAGTTTCAACTTGGAACGTCGAGCATAGACATACACATTTTCCTGTCTGAACAGGCCTAGTGTTTTTCTCTTAACATAACAGTCAAAGACCGCCCACCTGCAGGATGAGATCTTTTCACAAGCGAAAGAATATTTCTGCATTGACACGGGGACCACCCATGTGGTCCCCACACTATATTAACCACACAAAGACCCTTTGCGGGGGCGGGGTTACCTGCCTTCCCTCATAATGACTGTATTGAGCGGAATGAGCTGCAGTGGTCTTGGGCACACTTGAATGACATTCCCTACTCAGCATTCTACAAACATTTCTTACCAGCTCTTATGCCTATATCTTCACTTTTACGTTCATAGAGTTCTCTCTACACACGTTTCTTACTGTGACATGTTTGTTTGCATTCTGTTAATCCTCATGAAAATACTGGCTTATACTCGCATTTAATTTCAGTATTATTTTATAAATAACGTTATTTTATACTTGCAACATTCATTTTTGTGTATAGAATCATGTTCGACGATCAGAGAGGCTGTTTCTCGTTTCTTTCAAGCAAATTTAAGCTTTGACAACATGTTACTTAAGCTGAAAATATTGTCTCGTCTGTTACCCTCACGCAACTTTCTCTACTCTTGCCCTAACAATTAATACAAAATGTTATTTGCACTAACATCTTCGTGTTAGCTGAGATAAACGTTTTCACAAATTATCTCCCTGCTTATTTCCTTTTATGTGCAAGGAGGGATATTAGAGTAAGGAAGGCTTTGTGTACTGATCAAAAGCTACATGCAATTCTACTGAAAAAAGCATTCACAAGGAATTTTTTGGGTCCATCCACATCTCTTGACTTCGCATTTGTTTATGTTCCCAAACTCAACTAATATCATGGAAACATCTCCAAAAAATCCTACAGTCACACTCACACACCTACACGCGCAGACACCCACACTTACACGCATACACCCACACTTACACGCATACACTCACACACACACACACACACACACACACACACACACACACACACACACACACACACACGCACAAGCTTTAAGCTTTAAAGTCTGTTCTCTTTGCATGACTATGATATAACAAAAGAATTAATATCAAGAATACAATTAACTGAAGCTTAAGTTTTCCGAAACTGTTAAGAATAAGTGTTACTTCAAATCATTTCATAACAAAACGGAATATTATTTTAATAATTATTTCCTGTGACATTTCTGCTTGCATACAGGTCATAAATATTTACAGATCACAATATCTTATCACAAAACATCACGCTTTCACCTCGGGATCGATCGGACTATCTTGAAAACTAAACATTTCATGGAACCTGCTTTTGTATGCCCATACAAAAGGAAACCTGTAACATAACTCTTAGCAGAAAAACAAACTGCCAGTTCGACATAACGAAACTTTTACTGACCAAAATCTACCCCCCGCACACGCATTCTTCTGAAGAAAAACCTATTCTCACTGAAATTTTCGGACCGCACACATCTTTGACTTTGCACTAGCCATTAAGCGGAAGGGTAACTCATTCTCCCTATTGTACTTGCAGCGTGGCTGCTTCAAGCATTATTTAAGCATTGACAATGACGACAAAAAGTTAAGGGGTTTCTCTTACACATAGAGGCAAAGACAGCAACAGTATTGAATTGAGAAAGGACAATGTTGTTTGCTTCTTAGGGAGCATCGCCCAAAAAAGATTTGGTCTTCTCCCTATTGTACTTGGAGGTGGCTGCTTCAAGCATTTTTAAGCATTGACAATGACGACAAAAAGAGAAAGGACAGTGTTGTTTGCTTCTTAGGGAGCATCGCCCAAAAAAGATTAGGTCTTGCACACACTCCCACGATATTCTCTACTCAAGTACTAACAATTTATGCAAAAAAAAATGTTTTCAACTAAATTATCTTATTCTTTACAAACTGTAGTGCGAATACATCAAATCCGGGATTATTGTCAGACATTTTCAGATTGAAATTCTCTCTTCCAAAGCACATCGCATATAGAACAATGGAAACAATCAGTTATTCCGGCAAATTTATGTTCCAATATTCCTCTAATAACATGGAAACATCTCCAAAAAATCCTACAGTCACACTCACACACCTACACGCGCAGACACCCACACTTACACGCATACACCCACACTTACACGCATACACTCACACACACACACACACACACACACACACACACACACACACACGCACACATGCACACAAATACACATGCACACCTACACACACACACACACACACACACACACACACACACACACACACACACACACACACACACACACACACACACTCTCTCCATCACAGCCACGCACACACACACACACACACACACACACACACACACACACACACACACACACACACACACACACACACACACACACACACACACACACACACACACATACACCCCACACACATGCACACAGTAGATACTTTCTTAGTTCTCATAACATTTTCTACACTTATTAGATATCTTTAACTTTGAACATGTAATTCACCTTTTTATGTCTGTCAACATTTTTTGCTTTTATTAGACCCTAACGAAGAAGCATTTATATATTTGTAAGTAGAAACGAAGTATGTATAGAGAATCCAAGAGCAAGGGATGAAGCGAAAAAAAGCTATAGATAATTAACCATATGTAACTCAACCTGAAGCTAAAAAATTGATTAAAGTTCCTATACCTATTCATCTCAGTTTTATATTACAATCAGATGTCACGAGTCTCTTCAACGCTAACAGAGATTGGTGTGTTAAGAATATAAGCGATTAATCAGTCACTGTTATTTAACAAATTCTTTATACAACTAATCGATTACATTACAAATTCATGCTTAATTTTTAAAATAAAAATAATCTGAAAAATATATACTGCGAAGCTTCATTTCAATAAAATTACAATAGTATATGTATAATTTATACAAAGGGTTATTTTTTGCATCTATTAGCTCATTCTTCTACGGTCATAATCTATTTGTAAATATCAAATCAAAGAGCTTACTAATTTATTTATTTATTTTGATTATTAGCTTATTTATTGTTCCTCTATTTGCTTATTTATAGCAGCTTACATGTTTAGATGCTTGCTTATCTGTATTAAGCATTGTTTTTTTAAATCACGCCAAAGAATTGCGATAATGCAATGCAGGAACTTGAGAGGCCTGCGGAATGAACATGGATAATTGAAGAAATAGCAATACAGAATATTTTTGTTATTACATCATAAAATAGGTTCAAATTTTTTCAGTTCCTATTCAATAATGAATTACATAATTTCTAACAAGAACTACCACCAATCCCCACTCAGGCTAGAAGAGGAACTTATACCATTCATTTTAACCCTACCGAAGAGTAACCAATCAGGACAACGAACAGCGCCTTTTCAGTATTCTTTGCCCAAACTCTCCCCTCCCCCATAGAGTGACCATCCATATATATTTCACCGCTTCTGCAAACACAACATCAGTGTTTATACCCATCGTGGTTGCTATTGTTATAACCCAATAGATTCGAGGATTTAACGGGAGTTTGTGTTTTTTTCTTCATCATGCCAAATATCGATGCAGTTTTCGCCTCTGATGAAAGCATGTGTAAGTTTAAAACTTATTAGACATTGTTGGTTAGGTGATATCATTTATGTAGCTCTAATTAAAAAAGTTGTTCATTATTTTTTTATGTTTAATACTTACAGCTGGAGAGCCTCCAGAGACCATTTTTATTTCATCCTCCTCAGAATCGGTGGAAAGCATGTGTAAGTTTAAAACTTATTAGACATTGTTGTTTAGGTGATATCATTTATGTAGCTCTAATTTAAAATGTTGTTCATTTTTTTTTTTATGTTTAATACTTACAGCTGGAGAGCCTCCAGAGACCATTTTTATTTCATCCTCCTCAGAATCGGCAGAAAGCATGTGTAAGTTTAAAACTTATTAGACATTGTTGGTTAGGTGATATCATTTATGTAGCTCTAATTAAAAAAGTTGTTCATTATTTTTTTATGTTTAATACTTACAGCTGGAGAGCCTCCAGAGACCATTTTTATTTCATCCTCCTCAGAATCGGTGGAAAGCATGTGTAAGTTTAAAACTTATTAGACATTGTTGTTTAGGTGATATCATTTATGTAGCTCTAATTAAAAAAGTTGTTCATTATTTTTTTATGTTTAATACTTACAGCTGGAGAGCCTCCAGACCATTTTTATTTCATCCTCCTCAGAATCGCCGGAAAGCGTGTGTAAGTTTAAAAAACATCACGATCTATTGAGAGCATACATTCATTCAAAGGATTAAGAATTCAAATTGTGAAAAAATATTTTTACAGATGAGGACATCGCCGAGACGAGACCGACACCAGTCATGAAATTCGACAGGGAGTACATGATAAGGAAATATCTGGAGCTAGATGAGATTTTCTCTCAAGGTAAGATCACGTAACTTCTTGATTTAAAAAATAATAAAAAATAAGTGTTATTTACTATTTTTTTTTTCATGCTCGGCTTGGTAATGATAGAAACAATGATTATCATTGACTGAATTATTTAAACATCTTGTCTCGGTAATGTTAGAAACAATGATTATCATTGACTGCATTATTTAAATAACAAATAAGCTTTTTTATTGATTTTCAGGGGCATCACCATATGGATAGAATCCCGAGTAAATAAATTCATGGGTTTAAATAAGAAATACGATATTTTTTATTGTATTAATAAAATCTATTTAATTTGATTAATAATGTTGCAGATCCCCGAGAATTAGTTAAAACAATATCAGAGGCCACAACTATTAAACTGCCCAATGCTGAATGTGCAGGAGCGATTAACATTCCACCGGTCCCGCCGTTAATACCAATTAAACGACGGGCTCCAAAGAAGTACTGTAAGTATTCAATCTTTTCATGAAAGAACCTTTTTGCATAAAACTATGCAAGAGCTTTAACCATATCTCATGTATTTCTTTCAGAAGATCACCATTTGCCTTTACCATGACCTAAAATTTCTAATGCGATCAATGTGAAATGTTTCAGTTTCACATTCCAGTAGCAGCAGCACCAGCAGCAGAGGTTCCATTGGAGGAAAAAGAAGGAGAAGAAGAAGAAACGAGATTGATTAAGGAGATATGTCAGGGGTGATGGCTCAAGTTATTTGTATTGAAAAATTTTAATAATAATAAACAAAATGTGATGATCATTGATGTTTTTATTTACTAAGAAACACCTTTCATTCCTCATTTAAACTACTGTTCAGTTCAATATATTCATGGGGAGGTGGGGGTGAATTTAATGAGGTGTAGAATGCAGACTAACATAAATGAAATAATTTGTTTAAAGTCAATCGTATATATTTTCTAACCTACCAAAGATCAGATGAGGAGAATCCTAGGTAGACAAGAGATGTGAGAAAAAAGAAAGGTATAATAAGAAATAGAAATTTGTAATATTACATAATTACAATCAGACAATTTTATTTAACTTATAAAGATGAATACACAGCCATTAGCATTCAGAAAGCAAGCATACACTATTGAAAGACAATATATATTCATTTCATTTCTTAATCATTCAATGTTGCCAGTCGATTTCAGTTCATTGATAATTCCTTGAATTTCCTTATAGTGATTCTGTCCGGTCGATTCTTGTGACATGATTAATAATCGTAAACGTTTTACTAATTCATTTGGATCGAACCAAGGATATTCCATGCGAAAAGCAGCACTTGATGAAGGAGCATCTTGCATGTTATCGGAGACTTGGAGATTATTACTTTCTTCCAATGAAGTCATGTTTCCAGATGTTTTTACAAGGACGCTTAGCGTTGATTTTCCATCTTCATTATTAGATGTTTCATCAATCCCAGACTTTTCACTCTCTTGCAACGGAAATGCCCCTGATTCAGAATTAGCTATATTGTTCACAGGAGCATTAGAAACTTCTTTCTTGCATACTTTATTATGGCGTTCAAGCCTACTCGTTGTCCTATTCTTTAAAGTCTGCCCACACTCACAGCATTTGAGGAAACGATGCTTTCCAAGACTAATATATGAAAAATTAAGTCTTGCATATTTTGAGCAATACAACCTTTTACTGTGATCACTCATAGTGAAATGCAGCTGAAGCTGACAATAACCGTTTAAGCAAAAGTTAGAGATGCTCGATATTTTATACATTGATTGTTCATATGTCAAATATAAACTCGCAACAATGCAAAACAATTTAGTGTAAGCAGACACCCTAAGTAACCACGGGTGACCAAGGGTGACCATGGGTGACCAAGGGTGACCAAGGGTGACCATGGGTGACCAAGGGTGACCATGGGTGACCATGGGTGACCAAGGGTGACCAAGGGTGACCATGGGTGACCATGGGTGACCACGGGTGACCACGGGTGACCAGATTAGGTGACCACGGGTGACCACGGGTGACCACGGGTGACCACGGGTGACCACGGGTGACCAAGGGTGACCATGGGTGACCAAGGGTGACCAAGGGTGACCACGGGTGACCACGGGTGACCACGGGTGACCACGGGTGACCACGGGTGACCACGGGTGACCACGGGTGACCACGGGTGACCACGGGTGACCACGGGTGACCACGGGTGACCACGGGTGACCAAGGGTGACCATGGGTGACCAAGGGTGACCAAGGGTGACCATGGGTGACCATGGGTGACCACGGGTGACCAAGGGTGACCAGATTAGGTGACCACGGGTGACCACGGGTGACCACGGGTGACCAAGGGTGACCATGGGTGACCACGGGTGACCAAGGGCGACCATGGGTGACCAAGGGTGACCAAGGGTGACCATGGGTGACCATGGGTGACCACGGGTGACCACGGGTGACCAAGGGTGACCATGGGTGACCACGGGTGACCAAGGGTGACCATGGGTGACCAAGGGTGACCACGGGTGACCAAGGGTGACCATGGGTGACCAAGGGTGACCAAGGGTGACCAGATTAGGTGACCAAATAGGTGGCCCGTGACCCAAGCACGTACGTGAGCAAAATAAGTGCAAGCTAATGTGAGACTATCAAACATTCAAAATATATAACCTAAACCTAACCTAAGCTAACATAATGTTACCTGAACCTGTTTGCTTGAATCTACACACTGTAACTATTTTAATTGAGGATTTCATTCTGCTTGCACCAACAAATATAACATTACCTAAGCTGAATTCTTCTATTTCAAACTTTTATTCTTGTAACACATGCACTAAGTCATCCCATCCCATACAAATATTCAATTTCCGTATAACATAGTCTAATCTACTCTTAATGTGTTTCATGTCTCTTAAGACACGATTCAACATTCAGAGAACAATGTCTCAGATCGATTCTATAGACACAATTAACAAATCATTTCTGGAAAGTAATGTTATTCCACTATTCTTCCATACATCACCCCTACAGGTTATTCACACCAATCAGATAAACATATATCCTACCTCACCTAACTCTAATCTAAATTCAAGCAAACTATTAAGAGAATGCTATTGTATTGTAGATGCTCTGATGAAGTCAATGTGATCATTTCCTCTCATATACAAGTATTCAATACTCTGAACACCAAGCCACCAGGCTTAATATTCTTGAGAGCAATGTGTTTCGATTATCTTCTGGCGTGCTTGATTTTATGTGCTATCAAGAATATTAAGCCTGGTGGCTTGGTGTTCAGAGTATTGAATACTTGTATATGAGAGGAAATGATCACATTGACTTCATCAGAGCATCTACAATACAATAGCATTCTCTTAATAGTTTGCTTGAATTTAGATTAGAGTTAGGTGAGGTAGGATATATGTTTATCTGATTGGTGTGAATAACCTGTAGGGGTGATGTATGGAAGAATAGTGGAATAACATTACTTTCCAGAAATGATTTGTTAATTGTGTCTATAGAATCGATCTGAGACATTGTTCTCTGAATGTTGAATCGTGTCTTAAGAGACATGAAACACATTAAGAGTAGATTAGACTATGTTATACGGAAATTGAATATTTGTATGGGATGGGATGACTTAGTGCATGTGTTACAAGAATAAAAGTTTGAAATAGAAGAATTCAGCTTAGGTAATGTTATATTTGTTGGTGCAAGCAGAATGAAATCCTCAATTAAAATAGTTACAGTGTGTAGATTCAAGCAAACAGGTTCAGGTAACATTATGTTAGCTTAGGTTAGGTTTAGGTTATATATTTTGAATGTTTGATAGTCTCACATTAGCTTGCACTTATTTTGCTCACGTACGTGCTTGGGTCACGGGCCACCTATTTGGTCACCTAATCTGGTCACCCTTGGTCACCCTTGGTCACCCATGGTCACCCTTGGTCACCCGTGGTCACCCTTGGTCACCCATGGTCACCCTTGGTCACCCGTGGTCACCCATGGTCACCCTTGGTCACCCGTGGTCACCCGTGGTCACCCATGGTCACCCATGGTCACCCTTGGTCACCCTTGGTCACCCATGGTCGCCCTTGGTCACCCGTGGTCACCCATGGTCACCCTTGGTCACCCGTGGTCACCCGTGGTCACCCGTGGTCACCTAATCTGGTCACCCTTGGTCACCCGTGGTCACCCATGGTCACCCATGGTCACCCTTGGTCACCCTTGGTCACCCATGGTCACCCTTGGTCACCCGTGGTCACCCGTGGTCACCCGTGGTCACCCGTGGTCACCCGTGGTCACCCGTGGTCACCCGTGGTCACCCGTGGTCACCCGTGGTCACCCGTGGTCACCCGTGGTCACCCGTGGTCACCCTTGGTCACCCTTGGTCACCCATGGTCACCCTTGGTCACCCGTGGTCACCCGTGGTCACCCGTGGTCACCCGTGGTCACCCGTGGTCACCTAATCTGGTCACCCGTGGTCACCCGTGGTCACCCATGGTCACCCATGGTCACCCTTGGTCACCCTTGGTCACCCATGGTCACCCATGGTCACCCTTGGTCACCCATGGTCACCCTTGGTCACCCTTGGTCACCCATGGTCACCCTTGGTCACCCGTGGTTACTTAGGGTGTCTGCTTACACTAAATTGTTTTGCATTGTTGCGAGTTTATATTTGACATATGAACAATCAATGTATAAAATATCGAGCATCTCTAACTTTTGCTTAAACGGTTATTGTCAGCTTCAGCTGCATTTCACTATGAGTGATCACAGTAAAAGGTTGTATTGCTCAAAATATGCAAGACTTAATTTTTCATATATTAGTCTTGGAAAGCATCGTTTCCTCAAATGCTGTGAGTGTGGGCAGACTTTAAAGAATAGGACAACGAGTAGGCTTGAACGCCATAATAAAGTATGCAAGAAAGAAGTTTCTAATGCTCCTGTGAACAATATAGCTAATTCTGAATCAGGGGCATTTCCGTTGCAAGAGAGTGAAAAGTCTGGGATTGATGAAACATCTAATAATGAAGATGGAAAATCAACGCTAAGCGTCCTTGTAAAAACATCTGGAAACATGACTTCATTGGAAGAAAGTAATAATCTCCAAGTCTCCGATAACATGCAAGATGCTCCTTCATCAAGTGCTGCTTTTCGCATGGAATATCCTTGGTTCGATCCAAATGAATTAGTAAAACGTTTACGATTATTAATCATGTCACAAGAATCGACCGGACAGAATCACTATAAGGAAATTCAAGGAATTATCAATGAACTGAAATCGACTGGCAACATTGAATGATTAAGAAATGAAATGAATATATATTGTCTTTCAATAGTGTATGCTTGCTTTCTGAATGCTAATGGCTGTGTATTCATCTTTATAAGTTAAATAAAATTGTCTGATTGTAATTATGTAATATTACAAATTTCTATTTCTTATTATACCTTTCTTTTTTCTCACATCTCTTGTCTACCTAGGATTCTCCTCATCTGATCTTTGGTAGGTTAGAAAATATATACGATTGACTTTAAACAAATTATTTCATTTATGTTAGTCTGCATTCTACACCTCATTAAATTCACCCCCACCTCCCCATGAATATATTGAACTGAACAGTAGTTTAAATGAGGAATGAAAGGTGTTTCTTAGTAAATAAAAACATCAATGATCATCACATTTTGTTTATTATTATTAAAATTTTTCAATACAAATAACTTGAGCCATCACCCCTGACATATCTCCTTAATCAATCTCGTTTCTTCTTCTTCTCCTTCTTTTTCCTCCAATGGAACCTCTGCTGCTGGTGCTGCTGCTACTGGAATGTGAAACTGAAACATTTCACATTGATCGCATTAGAAATTTTAGGTCATGGTAAAGGCAAATGGTGATCTTCTGAAAGAAATACATGAGATATGGTTAAAGCTCTTGCATAGTTTTATGCAAAAAGGTTCTTTCATGAAAAGATTGAATACTTACAGTACTTCTTTGGAGCCCGTCGTTTAATTGGTATTAACGGCGGGACCGGTGGAATGTTAATCGCTCCTGCACATTCAGCATTGGGCAGTTTAATAGTTGTGGCCTCTGATATTGTTTTAACTAATTCTCGGGGATCTGCAACATTATTAATCAAATTAAATAGATTTTATTAATACAATAAAAAATATCGTATTTCTTATTTAAACCCATGAATTTATTTACTCGGGATTCTATCCATATGGTGATGCCCCTGAAAATCAATAAAAAAGCTTATTTGTTATTTAAATAATGCAGTCAATGATAATCATTGTTTCTAACATTACCGAGACAAGATGTTTAAATAATTCAGTCAATGATAATCATTGTTTCTATCATTACCAAGCCGAGCATGAAAAAAAAAATAGTAAATAACACTTATTTTTTATTATTTTTTAAATCAAGAAGTTACGTGATCTTACCTTGAGAGAAAATCTCATCTAGCTCCAGATATTTCCTTATCATGTACTCCCTGTCGAATTTCATGACTGGTGTCGGTCTCGTCTCGGCGATGTCCTCATCTGTAAAAATATTTTTTCACAATTTGAATTCTTAATCCTTTGAATGAATGTATGCTCTCAATAGATCGTGATGTTTTTTAAACTTACACACGCTTTCCGGCGATTCTGAGGAGGATGAAATAAAAATGGTCTGGAGGCTCTCCAGCTGTAAGTATTAAACATAAAAAAATAATGAACAACTTTTTTAATTAGAGCTACATAAATGATATCACCTAAACAACAATGTCTAATAAGTTTTAAACTTACACATGCTTTCCACCGATTCTGAGGAGGATGAAATAAAAATGGTCTCTGGAGGCTCTCCAGCTGTAAGTATTAAACATAAAAAAATAATGAACAACTTTTTTAATTAGAGCTACATAAATGATATCACCTAACCAACAATGTCTAATAAGTTTTAAACTTACACATGCTTTCTGCCGATTCTGAGGAGGATGAAATAAAAATGGTCTCTGGAGGCTCTCCAGCTGTAAGTATTAAACATAAAAAAAAAAATGAACAACATTTTAAATTAGAGCTACATAAATGATATCACCTAAACAACAATGTCTAATAAGTTTTAAACTTACACATGCTTTCCACCGATTCTGAGGAGGATGAAATAAAAATGGTCTCTGGAGGCTCTCCAGCTGTAAGTATTAAACATAAAAAAATAATGAACAACTTTTTTAATTAGAGCTACATAAATGATATCACCTAACCAACAATGTCTAATAAGTTTTAAACTTACACATGCTTTCATCAGAGGCGAAAACTGCATCGATATTTGGCATGATGAAGAAAAAAACACAAACTCCCGTTAAATCCTCGAATCTATTGGGTTATAACAATAGCAACCACGATGGGTATAAACACTGATGTTGTGTTTGCAGAAGCGGTGAAATATATATGGATGGTCACTCTATGGGGGAGGGGAGAGTTTGGGCAAAGAATACTGAAAAGGCGCTGTTCGTTGTCCTGATTGGTTACTCTTCGGTAGGGTTAAAATGAATGGTATAAGTTCCTCTTCTAGCCTGAGTGGGGATTGGTGGTAGTTCTTGTTAGAAATTATGTAATTCATTATTGAATAGGAACTGAAAAAATTTGAACCTATTTTATGATGTAATAACAAAAATATTCTGTATTGCTATTTCTTCAATTATCCATGTTCATTCCGCAGGCCTCTCAAGTTCCTGCATTGCATTATCGCAATTCTTTGGCGTGATTTAAAAAAACAATGCTTAATACAGATAAGCAAGCATCTAAACATGTAAGCTGCTATAAATAAGCAAATAGAGGAACAATAAATAAGCTAATAATCAAAATAAATAAATAAATTAGTAAGCTCTTTGATTTGATATTTACAAATAGATTATGACCGTAGAAGAATGAGCTAATAGATGCAAAAAATAACCCTTTGTATAAATTATACATATACTATTGTAATTTTATTGAAATGAAGCTTCGCAGTATATATTTTTCAGATTATTTTTATTTTAAAAATTAAGCATGAATTTGTAATGTAATCGATTAGTTGTATAAAGAATTTGTTAAATAACAGTGACTGATTAATCGCTTATATTCTTAACACACCAATCTCTGTTAGCGTTGAAGAGACTCGTGACATCTGATTGTAATATAAAACTGAGATGAATAGGTATAGGAACTTTAATCAATTTTTTAGCTTCAGGTTGAGTTACATATGGTTAATTATCTATAGCTTTTTTTCGCTTCATCCCTTGCTCTTGGATTCTCTATACATACTTCGTTTCTACTTACAAATATATAAATGCTTCTTCGTTAGGGTCTAATAAAAGCAAAAAATGTTGACAGACATAAAAAGGTGAATTACATGTTCAAAGTTAAAGATATCTAATAAGTGTAGAAAATGTTATGAGAACTAAGAAAGTATCTACTGTGTGCATGTGTGTGGGGTGTATGTGTGTGTGTGTGTGTGTGTGTGTGTGTGTGTGTGTGTGTGTGTGTGTGTGTGTGTGTGTGTGTGTGTGTGTGTGTGTGTGTGTGTGTGCGTGGCTGTGATGGAGAGAGTGTGTGTGTGTGTGTGTGTGTGTGTGTGTGTGTGTGTGTGTGTGTGTGTGTGTGTGTGTGTGTGTGTGTGTGTAGGTGTGCATGTGTATTTGTGTGCATGTGTGCGTGTGTGTGTGTGTGTGTGTGTGTGTGTGTGTGTGTGTGTGAGTGTATGCGTGTAAGTGTGGGTGTATGCGTGTAAGTGTGGGTGTCTGCGCGTGTAGGTGTGTGAGTGTGACTGTAGGATTTTTTGGAGATGTTTCCATGTTATTAGAGGAATATTGGAACATAAATTTGCCGGAATAACTGATTGTTTCCATTGTTCTATATGCGATGTGCTTTGGAAGAGAGAATTTCAATCTGAAAATGTCTGACAATAATCCCGGATTTGATGTATTCGCACTACAGTTTGTAAAGAATAAGATAATTTAGTTGAAAACATTTTTTTTTGCATAAATTGTTAGTACTTGAGTAGAGAATATCGTGGGAGTGTGTGCAAGACCTAATCTTTTTTGGGCGATGCTCCCTAAGAAGCAAACAACACTGTCCTTTCTCTTTTTGTCGTCATTGTCAATGCTTAAAAATGCTTGAAGCAGCCACCTCCAAGTACAATAGGGAGAAGACCAAATCTTTTTTGGGCGATGCTCCCTAAGAAGCAAACAACATTGTCCTTTCTCAATTCAATACTGTTGCTGTCTTTGCCTCTATGTGTAAGAGAAACCCCTTAACTTTTTGTCGTCATTGTCAATGCTTAAATAATGCTTGAAGCAGCCACGCTGCAAGTACAATAGGGAGAATGAGTTACCCTTCCGCTTAATGGCTAGTGCAAAGTCAAAGATGTGTGCGGTCCGAAAATTTCAGTGAGAATAGGTTTTTCTTCAGAAGAATGCGTGTGCGGGGGGTAGATTTTGGTCAGTAAAAGTTTCGTTATGTCGAACTGGCAGTTTGTTTTTCTGCTAAGAGTTATGTTACAGGTTTCCTTTTGTATGGGCATACAAAAGCAGGTTCCATGAAATGTTTAGTTTTCAAGATAGTCCGATCGATCCCGAGGTGAAAGCGTGATGTTTTGTGATAAGATATTGTGATCTGTAAATATTTATGACCTGTATGCAAGCAGAAATGTCACAGGAAATAATTATTAAAATAATATTCCGTTTTGTTATGAAATGATTTGAAGTAACACTTATTCTTAACAGTTTCGGAAAACTTAAGCTTCAGTTAATTGTATTCTTGATATTAATTCTTTTGTTATATCATAGTCATGCAAAGAGAACAGACTTTAAAGCTTAAAGCTTGTGCGTGTGTGTGTGTGTGTGTGTGTGTGTGTGTGTGTGTGTGTGTGTGTGTGTGAGTGTATGCGTGTAAGTGTGGGTGTATGCGTGTAAGTGTGGGTGTCTGCGCGTGTAGGTGTGTGAGTGTGACTGTAGGATTTTTTGGAGATGTTTCCATGATATTAGTTGAGTTTGGGAACATAAACAAATGCGAAGTCAAGAGATGTGGATGGACCCAAAAAATTCCTTGTGAATGCTTTTTTCAGTAGAATTGCATGTAGCTTTTGATCAGTACACAAAGCCTTCCTTACTCTAATATCCCTCCTTGCACATAAAAGGAAATAAGCAGGGAGATAATTTGTGAAAACGTTTATCTCAGCTAACACGAAGATGTTAGTGCAAATAACATTTTGTATTAATTGTTAGGGCAAGAGTAGAGAAAGTTGCGTGAGGGTAACAGACGAGACAATATTTTCAGCTTAAGTAACATGTTGTCAAAGCTTAAATTTGCTTGAAAGAAACGAGAAACAGCCTCTCTGATCGTCGAACATGATTCTATACACAAAAATGAATGTTGCAAGTATAAAATAACGTTATTTATAAAATAATACTGAAATTAAATGCGAGTATAAGCCAGTATTTTCATGAGGATTAACAGAATGCAAACAAACATGTCACAGTAAGAAACGTGTGTAGAGAGAACTCTATGAACGTAAAAGTGAAGATATAGGCATAAGAGCTGGTAAGAAATGTTTGTAGAATGCTGAGTAGGGAATGTCATTCAAGTGTGCCCAAGACCACTGCAGCTCATTCCGCTCAATACAGTCATTATGAGGGAAGGCAGGTAACCCCGCCCCCGCAAAGGGTCTTTGTGTGGTTAATATAGTGTGGGGACCACATGGGTGGTCCCCGTGTCAATGCAGAAATATTCTTTCGCTTGTGAAAAGATCTCATCCTGCAGGTGGGCGGTCTTTGACTGTTATGTTAAGAGAAAAACACTAGGCCTGTTCAGACAGGAAAATGTGTATGTCTATGCTCGACGTTCCAAGTTGAAACTTGTTCTTTTCAAAACTGTCAGAGGGAAACATTTCCAACTGTCACATAAATATATCAAGATCTGAAAGGGGGCCATTCATTGTAGCGTTTCTTACCCTCGCGTTCTTCTTTCGAAAACACGTGCAGACACGTCTATACTTGCCCCCCCCCTTGCAAGTTGTAACTTGTTCTTTTCAAAACTGTCCAGAGGGGAACATTTCCAACTGTCACATAAATATGTCAGTTTCTCAAAGGATCCATTCAGATAACCATCTTTTTCATCCTCACTTGGAAGGGTGCGAAGACCACCCCCCACTGACCTTCAGAATTTGGCGGGAGAGGGCGAAGACCACCTGCGCTGGTCTTGAGAATCTGTCAACAGTCAGAGGGGGAGGGGGGAGGGGGGGGGGGCGTGACAGGATTTGATTAATGGGGAATTTATGCTAAGTGGGGCAGAAGGAACATACTGCCTTTTGGAAATTCCCACATGTGGGGGAGGGGGGAGGGGAGGGGGAGGTGGGGAGGGGGAAGGGGGGGTGTATTGTTATGCTAATGAGATGCAAAGTGGAATAGAAGGAACAGTATATGACTACTGACCTAGAAAGTAATCCACAACTTGGTCTCCAAGCAAGAGTTGAAATAGTGTACTGCATAATTTTCGAGCCTTTTATAAATGTTATACGTGTAACAGAGATATTTTCATCTCAATGACTCAACATAAATTTTAAGATGAGGACCTCTTCATTTCCAATTACTTTTGTGTAATTAGTAAACCGTAAAGCATCTGTGTTCAAACGCCGAGCCAGTCTTTGACACTACCTGCTAATAGGGTGTTGATTAAACCACTTTATTTAGGTTAGTCCAGGTACATTAACTTTGTAATAATTAATAAACTTGTGATACTGGATATCACACAACGTATTAATATTGTTGACACTACTAAGGCGCTGACGCTTTGAGTTCAATGTTCTTTATATATGGAGAAACTTTGCTCCACATCTTCAGAAACCAATGGAACATAATATATTGTTAGCATCCGTAAAGGAAGTTCAAAGTTGCAAGGCTTTCCACATCTGGATTCTTCCTCAAATTTAATTCAAATTTCTCTTCTGCAAATTCATCAAGGTCATCCCTAACACTCATCAACTTACTCCATTGTTCCTCCTTCTGAATACCTTCTTCTTCTTCTTCCAAACGCTGAATCACATCAAGCAAATACTTACAGCCGTACACTGAAAAAAAAAAATCCAAATCTAGGTATTTGTTGATAACTAATTGTTGATCCTACTTGATGGCTGCTGTATCCATTAAGTGTTCATGAAGTGTTTGATTTTATCAAAGTTTTTGCACAAGAAATCTCTGCATATTATACAATCATCACCTTGTGATAACAGGAAACTGGAAGGTGGAGTCGAGTCACATTTTTATACAGAACTTGACGACTTACTAGAATCCTCTTCAGCAGTAACTCTTCCTGATACTTTCTCAAACACGGTGTAGACCATCTGTAATGCATGTCACATGACCTTGAACCGTGGGAAAGCAGAAAGCATCTAGCGTGCCTGATCAATCTCCGCGAGCCTGACTTTTTCATGTTGTGTTTCCCTGGCAACATGAGTCGTTGAATGAAAAGAAAGAAAAAAATAAAGAAAAAAGAAATAAACCCTAACTCATAAATAGCAATTTAATAGCCATTAGACAAAAGCTCCAATTTCGGTTTAACAATATACACAGGATGCGATGAAGAATTAATAATATTATTATGTTATGCAAAGCATGCCTTTCAATAGAAAGAAATATCATTTTGCACTTCCATATTCCAAATAAGTGAGATCTAAGAATTTTTACAGAAACACGTAAATCAACGACATCAACTATTGTCCATATGTTGAAAGCTGGATGTTTGAATTCTTTCCAAAAGTTCACAAAAAGAGCTGGAATTGTCCATCGGTACCTACTATGAGACCAATAGTTTTGATGTCATCCAGCTATTAGTTATTTCTATTAAAGGGTATGTAGATACGTAGATTGTTTTTCCAGATGCAGTTCCACAGGCTGACTAAGATGATATTGGACCTTATGTTTGGTTCGATAATAAAGTCGTTTTTGTTGTCTTCTTGGTATGTTATAATATCAATCCGACGCGTGCTGCCTGTGTGTAACATTTTCTCTCATCCGGTATTGAACTTTGTGTGTACTTCTTAAGAAATTATTTGAATGCAGGGTTATTTACCTTCTAGATTGGATTCCCTTACTGGAGTAATGTCATGGCAAGATCCGCACTAAACTCATCCAATCACCGCTGAAGCTAAGGCATGTATCAGAGTAGTTGCTTAGGTTTCGACTTGTGAAGTTCAGTGTTCTTTAAATGCTTGTTGTTCTGGATGTGCTGAGTTCCTCTGCTTCTTGATGCTTGTCATCTATTGCAATACTTACTACGAAGTTGGCACCTCGCAGAATGATGTCATCAATTTCGATAAATAGAGTCTTGTATTCTTCTGAAAGCGCAAGTAACTTCTTCTCTTGACTCCCGACTCTTTTTTTGTCTCTGGTAAAGCACTAACACTGCCAAAAAGACAGTACACACTCAATAAGCAGAAACCGTTAAATTCATGCCAACACACTTGCACAAAGAACTCAGAATTAGCATGTTTACAAAGGAAATATTCGCAGAACTCTTGTCGTGCTGGATAATCAGTTGCTGATAATCCTTGCACACGCGTTGTAAACGATTGGGGTACAACAGGTTCACACGTAACACTCTCCACATAATCATGTGGTCGACATTTTCACAATGAAATGTCTCCTCCAATTGCTGAGCAGGCGCCTTCCTTCTGGGTCTTTCTCGGTCGCGAGTAGCAGGCTCGAAGGTACCATTTTCCCCAAGATAAGGATCAATTGATTGAAACGACCCCCTTATCTTGACACCGTCCGTCTGGAAACTCCGTTCTGTAACTGGTGTCGGATAACCCGTACATCAAATGAGCATCTGTCAACTCCTTTAACGAACACTTAATTTTGGGTAGCAGGAACACTGCGTACTAGCTAACGGCTGAATGTTTTCTCTCCATTTTCACTCTCTTGTGGGAACACGTGTTTTCAGACGCTCCGAATCCTAAAAAGCATTAAAAAAAGGTCTCTGTGTGTGTTTGTGTTTGTCCATGGTTGCAAACAGCATAACTCAAAAATAAAAAATCGATTAAATACCGACTTTGCACTTAAAGTTAGCGTCTTGTAAAGATGCGACACGAAGTTTTTCGAGAAAATATCCCTATCTACATGAATATTTTACGATTTTGATTAAAACACTATGTTTAAGATACTTTTATGCCACATTAAATGTATATTTCTCACCAAAGCGGAACGGGTTCGATTCCAGGCAACCGCACGTGGGTTTCGTCGTGGACGAAGCGGTGCTGGAGCGGGTTTCCTCCGGGTTCTCCGATTTTCCCCGCCATCTCATTCCACCGGTGCTCCATCTTCATTCCATGTATCATCAGTGTCACCGCCTGCTGTGCCGTAGTAGTAAAAGCGGGCGTTAAACACTACAAAAAACTATATTTGGAGTTTTTTGGGAATATGCTCTGAGGTCCTGCTCATTCTGAAGGGCTTTTGTATCCCTGGTAAACCGTAAGAAATAAACAAACACTTAGTACCACTACGTTCAGATCTCCTTAAATTACACAATTCACATCTTTCTCAGCTTAAATTTTCCTATATATTCCTTACCGTTTGGTGAATTTTCAGATATTTTCTCAAATAGGAAGTCTTTATTCGTATTTTTAATCACCTATGTAAAGAGGACGGAATGTGTAAGGCATTGCATAGCGAGCAGCTCTTATTTGACTATGGCTTAAACCTTCTGTATTCACTTATTCCTGTACTTATAAGGAAATATCCAATAAGCCAATTTCTGCAATTGGAAGAAGCTTTTGTTAGAATAGTGAGTGC
Source organism: Tenodera sinensis (assembly GCA_030765045.1). Lineage (NCBI taxonomy): Eukaryota > Metazoa > Arthropoda > Insecta > Mantodea > Mantidae > Tenodera > Tenodera sinensis. Next base: position 29,365,280 of record CM060971.1, read on the forward strand.
AACACATCAGAATGTTTATCTACTTCTCCGCCTCATGATATTCTATGACGTTGAATGATACATTATCATATCTGTAACATTGCTATGCAAGAACAGTCTAGAAGAAGCTAGTGGAACTTTGCTACTTTACATCTGACAAGATAACGAACTTGGTTGTGCTCAAACTTTTGTCGTAAAATATGACCTTTCATATTATAATATAATAATAAGAGCTTTGCGGTTATATCTCTGCCAACATTTCCATACACACCCTGCAGGAATATTGCCCAGGTTTCAGCTCGAACATTCACCTCCGGTAATAGTACAAAACACTCTTCTTTGCATCAACATTACCAGAAATCAAAGGAACAAATCTAACATTTTCACGCACATGACCTTTTTAATAACTACTCTTTGTTAATCAAAATCAACCTTCATGGCATATTTACACATTCCTTTGTAGATATAAGGATAAATTAGGCTGAGGAGGTCAGATATTTGAAAAGGGGATCGCCCTGTGATGGCATTGAAATTGCATGCTTTTTGTATGACCAGGAGCAAAAAGGACTAGCAATGGACCACTTACAAAGCTTTAAGTGCTTGAAAATTTCCGAAAATGTTTAACTGCACAAAAATGTTCATTAGACATAAATTTTGCGCTCTAACAAAATTGACCCTTTTATCACTTTAGTTGTAGAAATTTCAGGTGGGGAGATCTTGAGAATCTTTGTTTCGTATCCTCAAAAGACACTGAAATCAAACAACTAATTTATATTCATAGCAGACTTGAAATTTAATGGGGGTGGCAGGAGGAGCTGCTCAACACAACCTCCAATCAGAGGTTTGCCACACCTTGCGGTGTTGTATTCTTCAGCGTGCTATGAAATCACAACGTATATAACTGTCATATGCACCGACAAAACTTACTTACACAGCAGGAAACCGAATAATCTCAAGTCTTGGCCATTAAATTTTGTCTGCTACTTCGTTTTACTTTCTCTACTGGTAAGTAGGGGAAGTATGGTATTCCAACCAAAAATTCGAAGTCGAGATTTCACTGGAAATATGTTTTCAGACCCCCTGAATAAAAAAAAAAAAGGATTTTTATAAAAAAGGTCCGTGTGTGTCTGTGTGTGTGTGTCAGTTTCTGGACAGCATAACTCAAAAACGAAAAGTAGCTTAAAAACCAAAGTTGGCATTTAAGTTTAATTTCTTTCAAGGATTCGACACGAAAATTTTGAAGAAACTAGCTCCATCCTAAACTACCTTTAGATGAAAATGCTTTCAAAAGTTTTTATTTTCCTGAAAATGACTCCAACGATTTTGATCAAAATGTCATATCTTTGAGATATTTTTACGACGAATGAAATGTATATTTTGAACTTTCTGGCTATAGCCCCTGTAGTCATATTTACTTTGGACGACTTTTGCATGACTGGTAAACCGTTAGAATTAAAATTAAATTATTTTGTTGTTTAACGACGCTGTCAATTGCCAGGATCACATCAGCGTCGCCGGTTTGCCGGAATTTCGTCCCGCAGGAGTTCTTTTACGTGCCAGTAAATCTACTGACATGGAGCTGTCGTTTCTAAGCACACTTAAAAACTATCGGCCTGGGCCGGGTTTGAACCCGCCACCTTGGGATCAGTAGACCAGCGTCTTACCAACTGAGCCACCCAGACCGACGTAAACCGTTAGAGATAGACCAAATCATACTATACAAAAAATGTACATCTTGCTAAAATACACAATTATGTCTAAGTAAATTTTCTTTTAGGGTGAACCATTTCGGAGATATTCCCTGTTATGTGTGTCAGCTGTGTAAAACTTAAAACTTTCGTGAAATGGAACATCTTTTTTCATTTTTTTTATATGTTAAGTGTGCAAACAGAACGGAATTTCAAAGGTTTAAAATATTTGACTATCGCAAAAGCCTACTGTATTTCCTTGCACCTACAAGGAAATAAGCAATAAGATAATTTGTGCAAATGTTTATCTCAACTAACACAAAGAAGATATAGGAATAAGAGTTTGTAAAAATTGTTAGTACAAGAGTAGAGAAAGTCATGTGAGTGCAGCACGTTAGATTTTTTGGGTAATGTGTTCACGCACAGCATGACGGGCAGACCGACGCGCCAGCGCATACACAGAAACACACAAACACACACACGCGCGCGCGCGCACGCATACACTGAGCCTTTCCTAAGAATTATGGTTTTGGATTCACGTGACTTCTAAATGTAATCTCAGTATTGAATTGCCAACATGCACTGGAAAGTTCATCCTGAATTTAACAGAAAGTTATATTGCGTTGTAACATTTAAAACAAGGACAAAATGCTTCAAATTTCCAGTTCACAAGGCTCTCTAAAAAAACAACAGAGTTGTGACGTCACTGTCTAGTATAAGCTGACGATGGATTACTTTGTTGACTAGCATTTTCTTTAGGAATTTCTATATCTAGATGACCAATAGAGATTTTAAAAAGAAAAGATCAGATAATGTACCCTTCATGAATGCCCTAATGCTAACAAAGTTTCAGAAATAACTAGCTTTTTGTAGCTAACGAAATCCGTGAATTGTTTAGCAGTATAACAAACATAGCTGTGCCTGATTATTTATTCAAATTTCAAAAGTTGCTGTAAATCTAATGCCTATATTATAAAATTAAGATGTATTTGTCGTACCTCTCATTCATAACGAAGTATTTAGCCAATCAGCTGATTTAAAACTGCTTTTCATTTCAATAAACAATAATGACTATTTATTTGTAATACATACACATTGAACGACAAGGAAAAATGGAACAGGAGCAAGCTGCAGTTTGTTAACGTTATGAAACGAAACACAAGGCACTTAAACCCCAAGGCTCCTCTAACTTTAGTGTCACGATAAGGTTAAGTAAAGAACGAATAAATCAATAATATTTTGCTTTCTTATAAGATGGTAATTAGGATTGGTAATTAGGATAGCGAGGATAAAGAGAAACGTTAATTTGTTAGCATAGAATGATCACATATTTTGAACTTTATTCGACAGTTTAGTAATTTGCAATGTTTGTATCGTACGTTTTATTAAATACATGTCTAAAACCTTAAATACTGCTCTTAAAGAGCTCAAGAGTGGCCAATGTATGATTTCATCGATTTGACGCGCATTAGGAGGAAAAAGTAGGCACAAAAGCATAGCAAAATGTAAGTACGTATATGTCTAACGTCCAAGATATCAATGACAGTTCTTCACCAGGGAAAAATATTTTCATACTCTCTTCACTACATATAGTAAATACATGGCATTCCATCCAAATTGTCAATATCGAGATTTCTTTGGAAGTATATGTTTTGATACTCCCCGAATAAAAAACATGGAAGAAAACCTTTCAGAAGGTCTGTGTGTCTCTCTATAGATGTGTCCATCTTTCTGTCTCACTGTCAGTCAAGTGTCTGAACAGCATACCTCAAAAAAGCTTGCCAGTTAATTTCAGCATTTTTCAAGGTTGTGAACTAATATTTTCAAGAAAATTCCCCCATCCCAGACAACTGGATGGACTCTTTATAGGATCCCTGCACTTAGGCCGTTTTAAACACCCCAGTTTAACTTTTAAATCGAAAATATTTCGTAAATTTCGATTTTATCAAAAGTAGTTCCAGCAATTTTAATTAAAATACCATATGTTGAAGATCTGTTTACGAAAAATGAAATGCGTATCTT
>CM060971.1:29371468-29603968 GCA_030765045.1 Tenodera sinensis
TGTTTACATCCAGAAGCCGATTCAGATCTCTGACCAACCTCAATGCAACGCTGCCAAGTTATTTCCCGTCTGCTCGGAATATTTTTTAATTACTTTAAGTGACTAGTTATTTGGAAACCTTGTGTGATGTCGCATAATTACTGCTGCAACTATGTCAGAAATATCTTACTCTGCGCATCTTACAAGTAACAAACTATTATCTTGATACATTCTTGTGGAATCACGCATCCAATTTGGAACAAAAAAGCACTACTTTTTTTTTTTTTTTTTAGAAATCGGCTGATCAAAGAAAAATATGCCATTAGACTTTTCTGTTTGTAATACTTCTATGAGGCACATTTGGAAAGAATGTAGTAAGTTTCCTTCCACCTGGTGTGTGTTAGTGTGTTTTTGAATAATATAACTAAAAAGTCTGATGTGTTGCACTCACATGACTCTCTCTACTCTTGTACTAACCATTCTTACAAACTCTTATTCCTATATCTTCGTATTAGTTAAAATAACCATTTTGCACAAATTATCTTATTGGTTATTTCCTTGTAGGTACAAGGGGGATATTAGAATACAGTAGGCTTTGTGCGATAGTCAAATCTTTTAAAGCTTTGAGGTTCCGTTCTCTTTGCACACTTAACATATAAAAAACTGAACAATGATGTTCCATTTCACGAAAGCTTTAAGTTTTTAGAAACTCACATAGATAACAAGGAATATCTCCGAAATGGTTCAACCTACAAAAACATTGAGACATAAATTGTATATTTTAGCAAGATCTACATTTTTTGTACAGAATGGTTTGGTCTATCTCTAACGGTTCAGCAGTTATGCAAAAGTCGTCCCGATTAAATACGACTACAGGGGCTATAACCAGAAAATTCAAGATATACATTTCATTCGTCATAAAGATATCTCAAACATATGGCATTTTAATCAAAATCGTTAGAACCATTTTCAAGAAAATCAAAATTTTCGGAAAATGTTCAACGTAAAGTGTAGTTTAGGGTGAAGCTATTTTCTTCAAAATCTTTGTGTCGCATCCTTGAAAGACATTGAAATTAAATACCAACTTTGGTTTTTAGCCGACTTTTCGTTTTTGCGTTATGCTATCCACAGACACACAGGCACACACACAGACACACACACGGATCTTTTTCTAAAAATGCTTTGTTTTTAATTCAGGGGTTCTCAAAACATATATTTCCGGTGAAATCTCGACATAGAATTTTTGGGTGGAATACAATAATTCCCCTACTGACCAGTAGAGAAAGTAAAACTGAAAGGTCTGTTAAATACCGAACTTGGTATTTAAATTCAGCATCTTTCAGTAATACCACACAAAGAGTTTTAAAAAATCTCTCCTCACAAAAGTAACTTTTACATTGCCTATATTTTAATAAAAATGACTCTATCGATTTTGATTCACATAGTATAAGGAGAGCGAATAGAAGAAGTGCGATCACTGCTGTAGTTCATGTGTTCCGCCGCACAGATGGCAGCGCAATTGGTAGTGCGGTACAATGCTAATACGAACACTAGCAGGAGATTCATTTTTTAAATTGTTGTTTAACGACTCTGTCAATTGCCGGGATCACATCAGCGTCGCCGGTGAGCCGGAATTTTGTTCCACAGGAGTTATTTTACACGCCAGTAATCTACTGACATGGAGCTATCATTTTTAAGCACAATGAAAAACCATCGGTCTGAGCCGGATTTGAACCCGCGACCTTGGAATTAGTAGGCCAGTGTCTAACCAACTGAGTCACCCAGAACGACAGGAGATTCACTGGAAAAGTAGCAAAGCAGAAGAATAGTGTCGTTTAACAATGGCTAACTCACGCATACACATTCTGACAGCCATTCAGAGAAATCCAAGACAATAATATTACCACTAGAATGCAAAATTGCATTAAGGAATAAAGTAAAATATAATTTCCTGTGAATGAAAGCTTAACTTTGCTGCAAAAATAGTACAAGCTACTTGTATTTTGTTTTACAGATAACAATGTACTCACCAATGTTGAAATCAGCTATTAGTAACTTTCGATAATTTCCGAGATGATTTTGCAGCCTTTTAAGATAGTAACTTCTTTATTATTTCCTTGGTGCGAAAAAAGAAGCGACACTTCATGTAATGCAGAATTAGTTTGGGGACAAGGTCCAGTAAATGTTTCTCACAATACCCAATTCCAGAAGCAACACTAATCTGGTTAACACTGTCACAACAATCGAAAAATATATCGCCCCACACAAGTTACTTTCATTTGACAGTTTCCTCAATCTCAATTTCGTCCTTAATTAGTTCCTGTAATTCCACTATTATGGCTCACTATTTCCTTTGCTAATAACTTCATTTGGTTAACGAATGATGTTAAAGCGAGCTCTTGCCTTTACCCACAATTGCCTTCAGATGATATTGCTAATTTGTTTGGAACATAATTGATTTTAGGTAACATATGCAACTTGAGAAAATCCATTGTAGATGGATGATGGTCGGAATATATCTCATTATGTCTCATACCTTTCTTTTTAGTCGCCTTTGATCTTTTCAAAATTGTATCAACAACAATTTTTTTGTTTTTCAGTCAGGTATTTTGTTCCATCAGATTCATCGATATTGCTACTATTTCCATTTACTTTCCTTTCAAGTACTTGAATCTTTGCATTGACTACTTTCAATTGAAATTTTAGTCTAATTATGTTACGCTGTTGTTGCTTTAACCTTTTCTTTAATAGGCCTACTTTATTATTAAAACGTCTACTGGTATCCCCTGCGAGGGGAAGATTAACATTCGTATTTCGAAGACCTTCTGCATGATTCCCATTTTCTTCTAAATTGGTATTTCTTTCAACCCGTTTTGATAGCCGCTGTGAAGGAGGTTTACGGGAGTCAATTGGCCGTGGTAAGTTTTTAGGAAGATTAGGAAAACGATGTGGAACTTCATGAGGCATTAATTTCCATCTTTGCCTTGCAATTTCAATATTTTCTCCATTAACTATAAACTTGTGTACCTTTATTAAAAGTCCTTATGAAAAATGTGAATAACACACGTAAATATTAGAAGAAAGGCACTTGTCCTTTCTAGGTATGGCCCCCTCCCATTTAGAAAACAGTAGTTTATCTTTTGGAGGTGTAAAGAAATGTTTACCCTTAGATTTGTCATATCCAGATCTACAACCAGGCACGAAACAGATTGGCATGTCGATTATTTCTATAAATTCACAGTTTCATAAAAATTAACCACAATTCATCGCACTGTAACAAACAGTGCAACCATACACAACAATACTCCAATGTATTGCAGCGCTGTAAATATTCACACTAACGACTTTGCTGCCACCTGACGGAGGCGCCAGGTAGCTCTTGTATAATCATATGGAAGAGCAGTGGAGTGATCACACTTCCTCTTTCTATTCGCTCTGGTATAAGTTTAAAATTCTTTCATGGCAACTGAAATGTATATCTTGAATGTCCAGAAATGGCCCCTGAAGTGTCTTCATTCTAATGGCTTTTGCACAACTGGTAATCCGTAAGACAAACTCGTACTGTACAAAAATGCCGGTCTCGTTCAAGCACGCAATTTATATCAAACACCGGTAAGTGGAGTTAACCTCTTATTGATTGCAATTTTCAGATACCTATACTTTTTCTCTAATAGAAGGACATTCGTGGTTTTATCTCTTTGTCCATGAAAATAAAACTCAATTTCAAATCCACTACTCAGATACCAGCTCTTGAAAGTTTTGAGTATTGTTTAAGCCTACTCGGTCCGCTTATTCTCTTTACTCCTAAAATGAAATATGGAATAGGGCAATTTCTGAAAATGTTCATCTCAATATGACGTAGACAGACGAAAAAGCGTTCTATAAGGGTAGAGGTCATGAGAGTACAACATATCACAGTTTCATCATTATAATGCTCTACAATATGTTAACATATTATTGGTGGTGTTTGCACAAAAGAGCATGTTAAACTGAATGGTTTGACTTTCATAGTATATATTTCCAGATATTTTGTTCATATAAATCTCACCACTACTAGTAGCATATTTTCCTCTCTGTCTAGTTTATCTATTTCCCTGGCACATTTTTTTTTTTTTATTCTTTTCTAGATGGATTGATAGGTCAAACTTCACTCTGTGTCTTTGATCTATTATTGACAATTATAAATGCACGCTTGATGGAATAACCTGTTGAATGGTGTATAGCCTTACTCTATTATGTTTGATATTACAAAGTAGCTCTTTCTTATGACAGAGGAAAGAACCGGTGTCTCACTCTTTCACCAAACGTTTTGTATGCAATTAAATTGCACACAAAAGAAACATTATGCCATACTGATACATTTTAGCACATTTTATTCCAAAACAAATGACAGTTTACGTTGCAAGCGTGAAAAATAAACATGGTGGACGCAAGCATTAATTTAGCGATTGCTATGTTAAGTAAGGTTTGGGATATATTTCCAGAAGTCTGAGTAGGAAGAAAGGATGTATTAGAACTAAAAGAGTTCGGTGGATACGGCCACGGTTAGAAAGAAGAGAACAGGGCACGGCTCGAGATATATTGGGCCTACTACAAAACGAAATGAGGTTAGAGGATTCAAAAACCTATCGCAATTTTCTACGAATTGACGAAGATTTATTTTTCAGCCTTTTACATCGTGACGAAGGCAAAATTACACATCAGAACGCAAATATACGACAATCTGTTCAGCGCGAAAGAGGTAAGGAACAATTGTAATGGTTTTAATCTTAGTATGGATGCACAGGAGATTTGAAGTAATTTCATTACATAATAGTGTATACATACTGTTAATTGGATTTCTTATTACGTATTAAATATAGCAATGTAATAATCACCTTATTAATAGATGTTAATAGTCACGAAAAATCGCCAATGAATCTTCCAGAAAAAATTATACCTTTTATTAAAATACCCATTACATCAAAAGAACCACGAGCGTACATACTACACAACAGCTGACTACGCGTTGCACGCCCTCACCACCATATTGGTATGTTACTGATGCTGGTTGGCTATTTTCAAATTCTTGGATGAAAAAAATTAGATGTAACTCAATCGTGTTGGATACAAGACATAGGATATAAATTGCATCCAACTCTCGAAGTCTCACGACGCACTTTTGTTGTACACAATGCTTGGACCAAAAGTTGGACCATGAGACATCGACATTAGAATTTACTGAGTTTTATTGTTCCTGAAGGAAAGTAACGTTATTTCTGCTTGACACATTTTTGCTATCTCTACCATACACATAGTAGGTACAGAAGGTATTACATTTCACCCAAAAATAGTATACCAAAATTCACACGAAATGCACATTTAGAAGTCATTCTTAATCGAATACCTCGTTTCTAGTTAAATGTGTGCGCGCGCGCGTGTGAGCGTGTGTATGTGTGCGCACGCGTGTGTGTGAGTGTGCTGTTCCATTTGATTTTGGACTACAGGAAACCTTGCATTTCGGGGGTGCAACTTACTGTTATCTAAAATACGAATAGGGAGGGATCGGGACGCTGACCACGTACCACCCTACAGTATTGCGCCCTTCCAATGACGCCTGCAGTGGGCCGAGGTGGGGGACGCAGCGGTTGGGTGGCCGTTCCAAGTTTTTTCCAGGGTGAAAGTTACCTTAATTTCATAAAATTACGCGATTCTGAGACTCAGAAACTAGTAAACATAAACTTCTCAGGTAAAATTAAAAAAGAAGGTAGCATTTTATAGTTTGTGGCTGTACTTATTCAATATTTTAGGACTTCAATTTAATAAAATGTTCACCATATTTCGTGTCGTTTTCCGAAAAATGCCGCTTTAAATGGAATATAGATTATGCCATATATTCAGCACTTAATTTAAAAATAATACTAGTTAATACTTTTATGGCATATTCAACGAACAGCTGTAGAAAAAATAAAACGCCAAGAAACAGCCTCAAACCGCCTAGTCGCACTGCATCATACCACGCACCACTTCAAGGACGTTGTCGATCCGCTACTGTTTGTTTTCCTCTGAGGGGATGCTGACGAGCGAGACGATTAGAGTTCGTGAATAAACAATCCTCTTTTGTCCTCCTGACCTAAGCAAGTCACTTACAGTGCGAGCTTAAAGTGTTGTTTCATCTTTTATTTCCGCGTTTTAAACAAGAGATACTACAAAGATCAAAACTACAATTAACGTGTAATAAAAAGAGGTTTAGGCCTATGCATGTTGAATCTTTATGCAAACAGGCATTTCTACTTAATACATAAAGAAAAAGGTTTTAAAAATGGTGTAGTTATTGCTCTGTTATTGTTATACGCCACCATCAACAACAGACATCCAGCTTCAAAATGAATCGTAGTTTACCGAAATCCACTATGGAAAATAACGCAAATTTTACCGCATTTTAACTCGAAAACGACAAACATTTAAGAGGTAATTTTCTGGAACCTATTCCTTTTTTACAGTAACTGACACATATAGAAATTATTAATGATTTTAAAAAACACAAGGTCAGTTTTGTCATTTTTCGTCCGATTTGAAATGGTATGACGTTTTCAAGAAAATCCTCCGCCTCAAACTATCATTTACATTGAAAAATTGTGTCACATTTTAATTTCCTAAAAACGACTTTTGCGATCTCCAGTAAATTACGATATGTTTGACATATTCCCATCAACAAATACAATGTATAACACTTTTTTGGCAATAGCACCTGAACTGCTCTTCATTCTAGATGATTTGCATAACTGATAAATCGAAAGATACCGACAAAACCTTACATTACAATACATACAGATATCGTTAAGGGACACAATTTTTATTTGTTTAGTGGAGATAACCGTTTTCGAAATATTCCTTCTTATTGGTTTGAATTTTCCAATATTTATACTTTTCTCAATTAGGAAGTCGTTATTCACGTGTTTTTATATTCTGGCCATGCCAAAAGAATGGAATGTCAAAGTCATCATGTTGTGACTAGCTGTTTTATTGGACTATTGCTTAAGGCTCTGCATTCTCCTATTTTCTTTGACCTATAAGGTAAGATGTAATAAAAACATTTCTAAAAACGTTAATCTAGATTAACATAAAGCAGACAGAAATATAATAATTTTCAAGAATAGCTCAATTAGAAATGAGGAAGGAAGGCTATGGCTTACGTATAGGAAAATAGAGGAAGTATTGTATTCTACCCAAAAATTAGATATTTTTGGTGTTAATGTCCTCCAACGTGATGGCATATCGGATTGTGAGTGAATGAAATGCGCGAAATGAAGCTCAAGTGAGCCTGAGGTCCATGGAGCTTTACGTTATCAGACATTCGTCTTCTCAGGATAAGGCAAAAAACCTTACCCGGATAACTTACCCTAAGCGAGATTCAAACTCGCGTGAGGCAGACACACTAACGATCACGCTAGCGAGGCGGGCTAAAAATTCGATGTCGAGGTTTCACCCGAAATATGTTTTGAGGCCCCCTGAATAAAAAAAAAAGCAATTTTAGGAAAAGATCGCGCGCTATTTTGTGTGTGTATGTGTGTGTGTGTGTGTGTGTGTGTGTGTGTGTGTGCGCGCGCGCGCACGTGAATGAGTGAGTTGGATTTAAGGGCCCGTCAACAACTAGGTCATTAGGGTCCGAGTGTGTGTATGTGTGTGTTGTGGACAGGATAAATCAAAAGAGAAAGATCCGTTAAAAACCAAAGTTGGTATTTAAGTTCAATGTCTTTCAAGGATGCGACACCAAGATTTTGCAGAAAATTCCTCCGCTCTAAACTAACCTTTACATGGAAAGTTTTCGAAAATCTTGATTTTCTTGAAAATGGCTATAACGATTTGGATTAAAATGACATGTTTGAGATGTTTTATGACAAATGAAATATATATCTTGAATTTTCTGGCTATAGCCCATGAAGTCCTGTTTACTCTGGACGACTCTTCGTAGTCGTTCGAGTAGGTTCACTACCAGAACGTTCACCTTGTATTCGAACACTATACAAGCATCTGGCGGATATTTAACAGTGAGAGTTCAGTGGACCGTGCCGATTCAGTTCAGTTGTAGCTTGTGACTCAGCAGATCGGTTGTGATTCAGTGCGACAGAACAGTTGTGTTTTGCTCTGAGTTTGTGAACGGTGCATTAAGAGTTGTGATAAATGAAGTGTGTTTAACAACAACTGGTAGTTTCAATTGTTTTGATAAGTATAATACACACAACCTTTACAACAGCAACAGATTGATGTAGTGCATATCTACCAGGGGATTTTTGTCTATCTCTAAGCCACGTGCTAGACGCTAAGGCATAACAGTGGAATAATTTTACTTAACTTAGCAGAATAATAATTTTCCTTGAAACACTTTGTGGGCTACTAATCAACATGGCTCACCTACTGGTGGAGAGGATTATGGGTAATGGCAAACAACTTCACTAGTATCAATGAATGTAAGCTCATCGTTAGCAACAATGGTTCTACCCATGGACGAATGCTCAGAAAAAAAAAAAAAATCACCAACAGATTTTCTGTGACAACCAAAAAATCTGGTTTAGGTTCAATGCAATTTTCGAGGCAACGATGACCATGCAAGTGTAACAAAAGCAGTTGCCAATCAACAACCGCAATTGTCTTTTGATGAAGTTTGAATAATTTTGGGAATTTTTGCAGTTCCTAATATAAAAATCTAATGTGTTGCACTCACATGACTTTCTCTACTCTTGTACTGACCATTCTTAAAAACTCTTAATCTTCTTATCTTCTTCGCGTTAGTTGAGATAAACATTTACAGAAATTATCTTATTGCTTATTTGCTTGTAGGTGCAAGGGGAATATGAGAATACAGTAGGCTTTGAGCGATAGTCAAATGTTTTAAAGCCTTGAGATCCCGTTCTCTTTGTACGGTTAACATATAAAGAATGTTCCATTTCACGAAAGTTTTAAGTTTTCCGAAACTCTCACACATAACAAGGAATATCTCCAAAATGGTTCACCCTACAACAAAATTTATTTAGACATGGAACCGTCTGAAGTTGTCAATCGCCATTATGCATTTCCAGTAGGATTTGGGTTAATATGCCCGTTGTATTTGCGCTTGGATTCAAATCTGTGGAACAGTGTGCATTTGCCCAGCTCACGTATACAGGCGATGACCGGAAACAAACTGGCAAGAAAAGAAAAATTAAGGATAAGCAAAAGTCACATGTTGGACAAGGAAATACATAAAGTGATGAACAAGCAGATATAAAAGGGACCGCTAAAAAGATGCTGAAGAAGAGCAATCCAGCAAAACTGTTTCCAAACAAGATAAACAAAAAACAAAAAGCTTTACCTGTAAAAGAACAGAAAAATACAAACAAGGATGTTACCAAAGTAATTACTGGTAAACAACAAAAAGAAAATCGAGAATCAATAGCAAAAGTAAAGGAGAAGAAATTAAGAACAGAAAGCTGAAAGGAACCAGGGACGTACTGCTGACGGAATTCTATCAAGGTAAGGAATCAAAGAGAATGTAATTCCATTTTCCGTCATGATATAGGAGCATTCAGGGTTTTGTGTTATATAGTGTAGGTCAAGTTTAAATGTTTATTTAGTGTAGATCAAGTTTATTATAAAAAAAAGAAGTTTTGAGTTTTGAAAGTTTGTGCAGTTAGGACAAGTTTAAAAAAAGTTAAATGTTTGAATTGTGTATATGATCCGTGGTTTTCTCGTATTGTTAATTTCACCAGATCTGATGTAATGTTAGAAAGGTTTTACTTAGCATATAGATATTGTTTAAACCTTTTAAATTATTTTAACGAACTGTTTGTTATGCATGTGTTGTTTGATGTGAACTTGATCTATCCTGAAGATCCGGCGAATAGGAATTAATCAAAGGGGAGACGTATTTAGAAGGGTAAATTAATAGCTAATAACAAAGTGACACAATTTAATTTTTTATAAAATTAAAGTATGACATTTTAATCAAAATCATTAGAGTGACTTTCAAGAAAATAAACATTTTCGAAAAATTTTCCATGTAAAGGGTAGTTTAGGGTGGGACTATTTTCTTCAAAATCTTTGCGTCGCATCCTTGAAACACATTAAATTTAAATATCAACTTTGGTTTTTAACCTACTTTTCGTTTTTGAGTTATGCTGTCCACAGACTGACAGACACGTGACACAATTTCATTTTTTATAAAATTAAAGTATGACGTTTTAATCAAAATCATTAGAGTCACTTTCAAGAAAATAAACATTTTCGAAAAAGTTTCCATGTAAAGGGTAGTTTAGGGTGGGACTATTTTCTTCAAAATCTTTGCGTCGCATCCTTGAAACACATTAAATTTAAATATCAACTTTGGTTTTTAACCTACTTTTCGTTTTTGAGTTATGCTGTCCACAGACTGACAGACACGTGACACAATTTCATTTTTTATAAAATTAAAGTATGACGTTTTAATCAAAATCATTAGAGTCACTTTCAAGAAAATAAACATTTTCGAAAAAGTTTCCATGTAAAGGGTAGTTTAGGGTGGGACTATTTTCTTCAAAATCTTTGCGTCGCATCCTTGAAACACATTAAATTTAAATATCAACTTTGGTTTTTAACCTACTTTTCGTTTTTGAGTTATGCTGTCCACAGACTGACAGACACGTGACACAATTTCATTTTTTATAAAATTAAAGTATGACGTTTTAATCAAAATCATTAGAGTCACTTTCAAGAAAATAAACATTTTCGAAAAAGTTTCCATGTAAAGGGTAGTTTAGGGTGGGACTATTTTCTTCAAAAACTTTGCGTCGCATCCTTCAAGACATTAAATTTAAATATCAACTTTGGTTTTTAACCTACTTTTCGTTTTTGAGTTATGCTGTCCACAGACTGACAGACACACACACACACACGCGCGCGGGCGCACACACACACACACACACACACACACACACACACACACACACACGGATCAGCTGTTTTTGGATTCAGGGGTCTCAAAACATATAAGGGGCGTTTTTTCAAAATTCGACAGAAGACAAAATGTTTTTACAGAAATTGCATTTTTTTATTCTAGTACATAACCTTTCATTGCACAAACTTTATTTTTGGCAATACTAAGCATTATCATGGGATAATTTCAGACAATAGTGAAACACCTAGAGAATGACAATATTTTTCATAGTATTGGCCAGGTAAAAATGCTTGTTTTGGCAAAACTCGATAGGGGACATGGACTACAAAACAAGCAAATTTGACTGAACCTTAATTTGCTACTAATGTTACTGCTTTTATTGCTATTTTGATCTTATTTTCATTTCCTCATAATTTATTTTTATGTACAGTATACGAATTAACTAAATGGCTAAATCAATATTGTTACTTTAATGAAGTAATAGACATTTATAAGAACTTACAAAATTATTAAATTAATAAATACAGAAATGTAAGAATACAGAGTTATTAAGCTAGTAAGTAATAATGTGTACGCTTTTTTTGATATCAAACAAACAAGAAATAAACAAACACTTATGAAAAACTAAACTTGTATTTGGATAAAGAGCATGTGTATAGTTTTTCCTTTTCTCTTTTTTCGCAAAACATTTTTACACGTTTTTTTAATATTTAATTCCGGTGGTAGGTAATTCCCTGAAGATTTTCGTCTATTGTAGTGGCTTTCTCTGCACCTGTAGCTCTTAATATAATTTTTACAGCAGTGATAAGCTCTTTGTCCTTTGCACCAGTTCTACCCCCTTCTTGATTTTCTTTAGGTGAATTCCCAGTAGATTAACTTTTTCTTGCAAGGAGGGACAGTCTATCCTTAGACAAGCCTGCTATTCCCTAAAACTTGCAGCACAGATTGTTAAAACATCTCCATTTTTCTTTCTGATGCTATATTTAATGGTCACAGATTGTTTTCTTTTAGAATTTTCCTCCTTCACTTTTCTTCATTTTGGAGAATCAATTGCCATGTATTTAAGCAGGAATTTGTCATGGTCCACTTTATTTAGATGTTTTACTTTATTATGGATATCATTATCTTCATGAGTCAGATCTCGTGCTCTGCATTCCTTAATTTCCCTCTTTATTGACTTCTATGGATAATCTTGAATTCCATGATTACATTTTATGGACGGTTCTTTATTATTAGGTTTTGTAGCTTGAACAAGACGTTTTCTTCTATTTTTCCTGCCACCATCAGATTCAGGCACTAGAGAATCAAACCCTGAACTTTCGTCCACGTGCTTGTGCTTGCGAGAGACTGATTTAATCTATGTACATAACAATAGTGACACAGTCGTAGAAGTTATTCAGAAAACGTAACGTTATTTACTGTGTGATAAACAATGGTTTTAAACAGCGACCGGCCTATGTTGCGTTTGATTGTTAGGTCTTTGTATTGCCGCTTTGAGAGCGATGTTGATAGAAGGTTCTGAAAGAGTATGTGACAACAGTTTGTTGTTGATATAAACCACATGCCAAGTAGTATTGTCATTCTCTTCCCTTGGAATCAGAAAAGTGCGGCGATAATACCAAATGAATCGTTCTGTTATTTGGCCGCGGGAAGGCTGTGAAATCATTAGGTTTTTGTATAGCATTTAATTCCTTCGAAGCAACATCGGACAAGCGGAATATTGCAAATTATTATCAGGTCAGTGGTGGGTCTTGACAGGTGGCAAATCTTTTCATTTAGACTGTGCTGTATCGAGTTTTGTAAAATCGCTGTGCATGCGCTCTGTCGAGTTATGGAAAAATGCTCATGATTCACCACGCGGCAAATATCGAGTTATGCAAAATCTGATTTCACAGACAGATTGGTAGCATCGAAAACATACCGAGTCCCATAATAACTCATTTTCTCAAAATTTTTGCTCTATCTAGTTTTGAAAAAAAACGCTCCTCATATATTTCCGTTGAAATCTCGACATCAAATTTTTGGGAGGAATACACCTCCCCTACTTACCAGTAGAGAAAGTTAAAATTGCCAATTCTGGCATAAAATAATCTAGTTTTGCTTTCTTGTTTTCGTTGAATCTATTGTGAAGTAGCATATAACTTTATTTTTGTTTTCATATGCAGGAATGAGTGCACTTATTTTTCATTATAGTAGAGGCAAAGTAAATCTCTTGCAGATTATTGCAATAGTGATTTTATTTAAATTTTTGTTTTATTAATATTACTTCATTCAATAACAAGTAACAATTAATTTTTTTCCTTGAAGTTTGTGTATGCTAAAGTTATAGTTCTATTGACACGACGAAAGTAGCAATTTGTTCAAAATGTGTTCAGATTCGTTACAAATGTCACCAATTCAACAATGATACACGTATAATACACCGAGTTGGTATTATACAGAAAATGCAGCTCTGGTTTTGAGGGTTCCACAACTCTAGCTATAAAGGCTGAAGGAGATTAGGAGAGGTCGGAGTGCAGACTTTCTTTTGGCATCGTCTCCTTTACTGCTCATTTCATTTCGTGCTGCGTTTTACGCGTTAGAGTAGTAGAGAAGAGATACCCAACAGGCCAAGAATTGGACGAAAATAAAATAACGAGAATATGCAGTGACATAAACGAGGGAAGTGTAATATTCCCGCGTTCCAGGAACTTCTTCAGAAAGAAAGGGGAAGAATCTGACGCAGGAATAAAGGTTCTCGAGCTGCAAGGAATTTAATTGTGTTAAATCTTTCCAAGATCTTCTAAGTGTTCTACTTCACATTTAACATTCGTGGGGGCGAGAACATTCTTTACATACAATTCAGAAAGAATCAGGAGATTGTCTTTCGAGGCCTAGGGATAACATATGATATATTTTGCAATAAATTTCAAGAATTGGTATGTCGTACTGATTGACTTAAACTTTTACACCGTAAAGTAAACGTCTCATGGCCCTCCAACTGGCACATCGGCTAAATAATCCGCGTGTTATTACAGCGGGGCGCCTCGACTTGTGGCCAAATCAACGTAAACATATATGATAATTATTGAACTTATATTACAACGTGGTGCCCCAACGTGTGGCTAAACTAAGAGTGCTGTTGTTGAGGCGATATATCTTTGTAAGCCCTCTAAAATAGTTTAATACAAAATTATAGAGGCCTCCTCAACTTACGAATGATAATTATAGTTGATAAAATGTAGATTCAATTGTTTTCTTTCCATGGCTTGAGTAGGCGTCACACCGAAAAGACAAAGTCCTCATAAAATTTAATAATTTATTTGTGTGAAGCGTTATTTTAGACAAGATCGCAAAATAACAACGCATAGAACAGGTGTTTAATCAGTGAAGCGGTATAAAATAGAAAGAAAAATATGAACTTACAAAAATACATAGTCCGTGTTTGTGGAACTGTGAGCCCCGTAGCGTGATGAAAGAAATGGACGCCAGACCAAGAAACTGTTTAATTTGTGTGCTTATATATTGAAATAATAAACAAACGTTTAACGTGGATCTATAAAAGAATTTTAAGTAATTGTTAGCCCTTAGAGTTATTCAGGCTCACCGCTGATCTAGCTCGGCTAGAACAAATTACGCCATCCCTTACCACACAGTAGATGGTACCCCGCTATTATAAACGCCCATATCATTAAGTTAGATAGCATCCATAAGTAAAAACCGAAGTATGTAATTCAGGGTACCGTCTGACATTCTCCAGGTGTTCAAGTACGGTCGTTTAGAATAAAACCAAAGATGACATATCCCTAAAGATCAGGAGGCTGTGTCCATCTATTTATATAAACAGAGAAAGCTTGTATATATATTTGCATAATGCATCAAAGATTTAGAAAAGGTGCAAGCGGTATGCTGCTTCTTTAAAGGAGGCTATTAACGCTAACTATGAACAAGCCACGTGGCCACGTGTATTTCCTGTACGTGGCGTGTTCTGCGGTCAGTTCGAACTGCGAGTATTGTGGCCAAATGTTGACGCAAAACGTTTCCCTGTCTCTCTCCCTCCCTTCCCTGCTTTTTCTGATAAGCACTGATGTGTTGTCAGTTCATCCAATTTCCAGTGGATGGGTGTGGTATAGGCGTCTAACAGCTGAGAAACCGCAGTAAATATAACACGTGATTCAGGTTCTGTGCGGCTGAGTTAAACAAAACAATTCGATGGAGTGTCGTGTGATCAGTGATTCTCCCCAAGCTACAAGCCATTAAGAAGAATAGAGGGCCTGTGCTCTTGTCCAGTTCTTTCAAGCAGCATATCGCTTGAATCTTCTCTAAATTTTGGGGCAAGTATGTGTGAGACGGGCAATTAAAGAACCACTCAACTAATTTTGATAATCTTTCACCACTTAAAAGCCTTATTCTTTGTGACGGGTCTAAGCTGTAAAGCAATTTACCCTTTAAATTTTATTCCTAAATTATAAAGGAGTGAAAATTATTAGACTCAAAACGAAGTTCTGCTCATTTACTGCCGCAAATTTTGATCTCCAAGATATTAAAATTCTGATGTGATAAAATACATAATTTGCGACCATTCAGAGTTAAATGACTGACTATATGAAAAAACAGACATAACTACCCACAAGGAAAAGAATAATTATAAAAATAATTTTATTTGAATAAAAAATATTTCATTTCATTTGTGTTGCATTCACATGACTTTCTCTACTCTTGTACTATCAATTCTTACAAGCTCTTATTCCTATATCTTCTTCGTATTAGTTAAGATAAACATTGGTACAAATTATCTTATTGCTTATTTCCCTGTAGGTGCAAGGGGAATGTTAGAATACAGCAGGCTTTGTGCGATAGTCAAATCTTTTAAAGCTGTGACATTCTGTTCTCTTTGCACACTTGACATATAAAAGATGAACAACGACGATTCATTTCACGAAAGTATTAAGTTTTCCCAAACTCACACAAATAACAAGGAATATCTCCGAAATGGTTCACCCTACAAGAAAATTTATTCAGATATAAATTGTGTATTTTCAAGATCTACATTTTTGTACAGTATGATTTGGTCTATCTCTATCGGTTTACTAGTTATGCAAAAGTTGCCCAGAGTAAAGATGACTACAGGGGCTATAGCCAGAAAATTCAAGATATATGTTTCATTTACATAAAAATATCTCAAACATAAGACATTTTAATCAAAATTGTTAGAGCCATTATCAACAAAATCAAAATTTCCAAAACATTTTCCATGTGAAGGGTAGTTTAGGGCGAGGCTGTTTTCTCCAAAATCTTCGTATCGCATCCTTGAAATATATTAAACTTAAATACCAACTTTGGTTTTTAAACTACTTTTGGTTTTCAAGTTGTACTGTCCACAGACTGACTGACACACACACACGCACACACGCACACACGCACACACGCACACACGCACACACGCACACACGCACACACGCACACACGCACACACGCACACACGCACACACGCACACACGCACGCACGCACGCACGCACACACGCACACACGCACACACGCACACACGGGCCTTTTTCTAAAAATGCTTTCTTTGGATTCAGAGGGTTTCAAAACATATTTCCGGTGAAATCTCGACATCGAATTTTTGGGTGGAAAACAATACTTCCCCTATTTACCAGCAGAGAAAGTAAAAATAGAATTATTGCAGCAGATATGACAAAAGCATTAACTCCTTCTAACTTATTAGGAATGAAACGTAAAATTGCGCAGTCAAATAAGAAGCTAAAATTTAATCCTCTTCTAACGCAACGAGGGAAATACGTTTTCTTGATGCAACAAAAATTTAAAAAAAAAAAAAAAAATGGATTTTCGTTCACAGTTTTCAGTGATTAGTTGCCTCAGTATTAGCTGTGAAAATTTACAAGTACACTGAAGATTGATTAGTTGATGGTTTTTCTAAGATGAGTGCCATTTTTACTTTCTCTACTACATATTGTAGGTAGAGGAAGTATTGTGCTCGACCCAAAAATTCGATGTTGGAATGTCACTGGAAATTTTAGAAAAATGCCCGTGTGTGTGCGTCTGTCAGTCTATGAGCAGCATAACTCAAAAATGCCAAGTCGGTTAAAAACCGAAGTTGGTATTTAAGTTTAATGTCTGTCAAAGATGCAACACGAAGTTCTGAAGAAACTAGCTCCATCCTAAACTAGCCTTTACATGGAAAATGGCTATAACGATGTTGATTAAAATGCCATATGTTTGAGATATTTTTTATGAGAAATGAAACGTATATCCTGAACTTTCTGTTTATAACCTATATAGTCCTGTTTACTCTGGATGACTTTGGGATAACTCGTAAACCGTAAGAGATGTACCAAATCTTGCTATGTGTGCCAAAATGTAAATCTGGATTAAACACACAATTTGTGTCAAAAGATATAAGAGTGAACTTTTTGGAGAATCAAATAACTTTGTTATTTTTGCGAGTTTCGAAAACTTAAAACTTCCGTGCCCACATCTGTGGTGTGTCTGCCTCACGTTCAAGAGGTCGCGAGGTCGAATCTTGCTTAGAGTGAGCTATCCGAATAAGGGTTATTTCGACGGTTTTCTCTTATCCTGAGGAGACGAATGTCACATAACTTAAATCTTATGGACCTCTGGCTCATTTGACCACCATTTCACCATTTTCATACATTCACTGTCAGGTATGACATTACGTTGGAGGACGTTAATAACCAGCAAAAAATTAAACTTTCTTATGGAACATCGTTCACTTTTTATAAGTTAGCCGGGCAAAGAGAAGTTTTAAACTATTTTACTATCGTTCAAAGCCTACTGTATTCTCCTATATTCCCCGTGCACCTACAACGAAATAAGCAGTAAGATTATATCTGCAAATGTTTTTCTTAACTTACACAAGGATGACACAGGAATAAGGGTTTGTAAGAACGGTTAGTATAATAGTAAAGGAAGTTATGTGAGTACAACGCATCAAATATTTGCCTATTAGTTTTTTGAGGCCATGGGTTAGAAAATTTATCTTTCATCAAAAATATTACTTGGGCAGTGTTATTAAATTTTTACAGTTACAACTAGCTGCAAGTTTTAGTATGATTATACTTTAGATACGTGTTAATTATTTTAAAACTCAGAACCTAACAATTTTACTGTAAAATGTGATTGAGTGGATTTCCACACGTCTGTACTAAAATACTACAAAGATTCCAAAAATATTTCTTTCAAATAGCCGTAATGTAACGAGGCGGCTTGGCAATAACGTAAAATACTCGCATTCCGGTGTTCCAAGATTCGATTCCCCCCGACCGCCCAATTGGCCTAATTTTTTCGTGATTCTCCGTTTCAATCTCAGGTTTCAAGTGTACTAATCTGGGTGGGCACAGAGGACTGTGTGTCATTTATCCTAGCTCGCAATTTTAACTCCGTCCACTCTGCTGCACACCGGTTAGGCATCAGGCCACGCCCCGATGTTATCCACCTACCTCAGGGAAGCTGCGAAGCCTTGAAACTGTGTCAGTGGTGGAATCATATCGCATAACAAGATAAAACATACTTCAAAGCCTATTGCATTCCAAGTAAAAATAAAGCTTTGTGTTTGCTATTCCAAAATAAAATGTATGTAACGTAATCACAATCACGTAATCACAAAACAAATATATCACGTTTCTATTCGGTTCCTTCACTGCATTGCTTGAAACTTGCCTTGTTTGTAAAAACGTGTGTATCCGTAAACAAACAGAACCGGGAAAAAATGATGACTTGCATTTGGCGACGGAGCAAGTGGAGTGGGTAATATTCAATTGTATTCCTGTCACCCCTCTTCCCCATGTCTGGTTGTTGAGCTGGACGTTCATAGCCCTTTCTGAGCAGCTCCATAAGAGGAACGTACCTTCCAGCTAGGAATTGTTAATGGATTTCCTTGCGTCTCTGGTCTTTGCCTACGGCTTGCAGTCTTCTTCACATCATTCCTTCCTCCTGGATCGGGGTAACCGCAATAGATCTCTGGTCGGTATACGCTGCCTTGTAATCCCCACATTGTCACTATTGTGCATGTTAGGTGCAAGCCAAAACTCTCACAGTCCTGAAGTGCTAAATGAGTCTAAATATACATGTACAAACATTTTACTTTTAGTGTTAAAGTACACCAAGAAGAGCTTATATTGGCTTTATTTCACGGTATGTTTCATGTCTAATTTTATTCATTTTCTTACATATTAGAGGTATCTATTGTACTGCAACCGAGATTTCACCGAGGTGGATTACAAAAATACGAAGAAAAATCTCATGTGCAACATTCACATAGCTTTGTCAACTCATTTCATCTTATACTTCCATTTATTCAGTTATTTATTGAATTGCTTAGGCTTATTTTAGAATAAGTATATTAAGACTAAGTTCAATAAAATATATACTCCTGTTGGGGGTATACATAAATGCAGACATTTGTACTGGAAATTGAAGACAGGTTAATGAACAATATTACATCAAAACTTGCTTCGTATTGGGACTTATAATTTTACTTATTTTTAGTAGTACGTTTTCAGGCCATCATGTAGGCCGGTGCACATTGAGATGTAGGTCCAAACAGTCTATCTTATAGGCGTTGTTTCATTTTGTGAGACCACCATAAAATATGAGGCAGTAAATTATGTAACTGGTTTATGGGAAAACTGTTAGACGAAAAGAAAACAGAACTGGCTCATAGAATGGCAGGGACATTTCCCTGCAGCGAAACGCATTCCCTAACTTACTCATTTACTGACCGACTCCCTAACTCCACCACGAGACCGACTTGCTTTGTGAGAGCGCTCATTTAAAAAGCCATTGGAAACTTCCTTAGGGTACCAGTGCGTTCAAGATGAAGAAACTTCCAGAAGATACTGTTTATATACCGATAGCGTGTCCGAGGTTTACGCTGGACAAACGCGCTGCTTATCTGTTTACCGATCCAACTGCCTGACACCGAACTCCCGATAACACCATGCATAAGATGATATTATAATTTTACAAGTTAAAGGATACATGTGAGCCGATAATTGATACTTTTAAACGTTCTTTTCCAAGTTTTAGCAACGACTATTGACAAAGGAAGACCAATAAACACTCTTTCGACTATTATTAGTTCTCAAAGCAATAACATTTGGTGACTATGATAAGTTATGCCAACATTAGATCTCATAAATATCAAAAAAGGATCACACCTGAACATCCTAAATATTGCGGCGCCATTTGGGGTCTTAGTGCTAGATGTGTGAGTAAAACTGTTTCCAATTAGTGGCTGAATTGAAAATGGATTGCACAGCGACATCTGTCCGCCAAACGCAGATCAATGATATGACATTTCTGCCTGCCAGTTTTTATTTTCGTTATCTTCTTTAGATAGATGGAATTTGCTGTGTAACTTATTATTTTTATGCAAAACAGACTGACTGTCATTATTCCAGTCAGCCTCCCCAAAGGAATTTATTTAATAAAGAGCTTCTTTACTGCCTCTCTTCCCATCTCATTATTTTTACTCCGCTACAGTTTAAACAATCTCTAACGAACCTATATCTGACAGTTTTCTGTCGATAACCCATAACAGTATTTAAGTTTCGTTTTGTGACTATGTTCCAAGCAAAAGTAACCAGTTGTTTGGAAATATGGCAACACATTTTCTTGCATTCAGACACATTTGTTTGAAGGTACCTCATCACAAAATTTTCAAGAGCATTCAAGAGATACTTAGGTAAATACGGGGAGAGCAAAACAGTACCGAACGGGCTGCGAGGTGTTTTGCCTGTCGACGTTCTCGGCGCTCGTTGCCGTTTACCGATATCGCAGAAAGGCGCGGATGAAACCATACGTATTTTTACTTTCTCTACTGGTAAGTAGGGGAAGCATTGTATTCCACCCAAAAATTCGATCTCGAGATTTCACCGGAAATATATGTTTTGAGACCCCCTGAATGAAAAAAAAAGCATTTTTAGAAACGGCCCCTGTGTGTGTGTGTGTGTGTGTGTGTGTGTGTGTGTGTGTGTGTGTGTGTGTGTGTGTGTGTGTGTGTGTGTGTGTGTGTGTGTGTGTCTGTGTCTGTCTGTCAGTCTGTGTGCTTGTCTGTCAATATGTGCACAGCATAACTCAAAAACGAAAAGTCGGTTAAAAACCAAATTTAATATTTAGGTATAATGTCTTTCAATGATACGACACGAAGATTTTGAAGAAAATAGCCTCTCTAAACTACCCTTTACATGGAAGATTTTTCAATTTTCTTGAAAATAGCTCTAACGATTTTGATTAAAATGTCATATGTTTAAGATGTTTGTATGACAAATGAAATGTATATTTTGAATTTTCTGGGTATAGCCTATGTATTCTTGTTTACTCTGGATGACTTTTGATAAATTCGTAAACCGTGAGAGATAGAAAACTCTTTGTAGATCTTACTAAAACACACAATTTATGTCCCGATAAATGTGTTGGTAGAGCGAACCATTTCAGAGATATTCCTTGTTATTTGTGTGAGTTTAGGAAAACAAACTTTCCTTAAATGGATCATCGTTGTTCATTCTTTTTATGTTAATTGTGCAAAGAGAACGGAATCTCAAAGCTTTAAAAGATTTGACTATCGTTCAAAGCCTAGTGTATTCTAATATTTTCCTTGCACCTACAAGGAAATAAGCAATAAGATAATTTGTACAAATGTTTATCTCAACTAACACGAAGATGATAGGAGAATAAGTGTTTGTAAGAATGGTTAGTATACGAGTAAAGAAAGTAATGTGAGTGCAACAGATCAGATTTTTAAAACTACTTTTGGCTTCACTTACCACGTTTATGAAAACAGATGCTGAAAATGATCGCAGCGGTTGTCCATACATTTTTGACATCTCTTTAGGAAACTATTCATCACTCACCGTAGTTCACGTTGAGAGATCCTGCCAATTCCCCGGCAGATATTTTGTTTAAATTCTTCCAGCGTGTGTGGCTTTGTTCTCAGTTACCCCAGAGATAGACGCCTTTTCTTCCGCCTACTTCACTTTAACTGCGATAAACATTTGCAGAAATAATTTTAGTACACACCTAAGGAGACAGGAAATACAGTAGGCTTAAGTGAGAGTTAATTCTTATTAAGAGTGGAGCCCTATGTGATGGCTTTGAAATGTGTTCCGTTCTCCTTGTACGCTAAGGTAAAAAAAAAAAGAATAATGACTTCCCATTTCAGAGGAGTATAATTTCATACCCAAACGAATAACCAGAAGTTTCTAGGAAATGGTTAACTCCACGAAAATGTAATTAAATTGTGTGCTTTAACAAGATGTAAATTTCTATCGTTTACATCTCCTATGCAAAAACGTTATTTAGAATTAAGAGCACTTCAGAAGATATTTCTAGAAACCTCATGATGCATTTAATTTATGAGAATATCTTAATTAAACATATACCTAAAACTAAGCCATTTCAAGGAAATCCAAATGTTCGCAGAAGTTCCCGTCTAAAACGTAGTTTTCGTCGGGGGAACCTCATGCAAATCTTCCAGTCGTGTTATTGCAAGATGCTGAAGTTAAATACGAAATATTCCACATTATATATAAAAGAAAATGTTAAGTATGAGGAAGGTAATAGAAACAAACAACTAGCTCCAAGACAGAGAAACAAACTGTAAATTTACAGCTAGTAACCAGTTGAAATAGTTGTTGGCTTCCACTAGCAAAGATTATTACAGAACATATTGTTAGAATTAATTATACTGGTTTTATTATACTATTATGGTAGATTAAGAGTGTGTTTTTATAGTTAGAATTGTTAGAACAACATATTAGAATAAATACCAGGTGCACGAGGAAACAAATGCAGGTATATCTTGAATTTTCTGCGAATAATCTGTAAAGTTCTCTTCTGAATGACTATGACTGACTGGTTACCTTTTGATGAAGTACAGAAAGAAATTTATAAGTTACTGTCAATATTTATTATAAACAAGCATTTATGGACAAGGCCAGTGTGGGTTTGTGTGTCGCTGTGTGTGCGCATGCATCTGTGAACAGCGTAGCTCAAAAACGAAAAGCCGGATAAAAACCAAGATTCCTAATTAAGTTCAGTAATTCCGAATGATGCGATACGAAGATTGTCAAGAAAATCCCCCCGCTCAAATATTCCTTACATGGGAAACTTTTCCAAGATGTTTATTTTCTCAAGAGCAGCTCTAACGAATTTTAATTACAATGCCAAATGTTCAAGAATTTTAGGATGACAATTGGGACGTATATCTTAAATTTTGTGGGAATGTGCTCGGGATAGACAAAATCTTACCAGGCTGAAAATGTAGTTTCGTTTTAAACAATTACATTTTTTTTTTTTTTTTTTTTTGTGAAATTGAATATTTCAGAGATATTCCTTGTTATTGGTTTGAATTTTTCAGTACGTATACTTTTCTTAAACGGGACATTACTATTCATTATCCTCTACCTCCTGGCCTTGCAAAGAGAATAAAATTTCAAAGGGAAGCCTTTAAAATGCATATTTGACTATTGTTTAAAGCACACTGTTTCCCGTAATTCCGTTGCACCTATGGAATCAAATCATTTCTGAAATGTGTTAGGTACAAGCAATGGATTGCTGAAGAATAGGTAGAGAAGGTAATGTAAGGTGGGCTAAATCTTCCGGCAAATTGGTGATTTTTAATGTGCAAGAGAGTTGCTAGAATCCGGCACGGCTACACAAATACATTGTTTCTTTATAACATTAATATAAATTGCACCGATGGGACTGTATTCATATTTTAATATAAAGATGTCATTACATACTATTTTTGTTTACACATGCACATTTTGTTTCGCTCGCCTCGGTAGCGTGATGGTTAGCTGGTCTGCCTCACGTTCAGGTGATCGCGAGTTCGAATCTACCTTAGGGTAAGTTATCTGGGTAAGGTTTATTTCCGAGGTTTTCCCTTATCCTGAGAAGACGCATGTCGGGTAACCTAAAGCTCTATGAACCCCGGCCTCATATGAGTACCATTTCACCCGTTTGATTCATTCTCCGTCCGATATGGCATTACGTTGGAGGACGTTAGTTTTTACTTTTAAAAAATTGTATCTTTATTCCACTAGCACGGATGAGACTGTATAATGCTCTAATAGAAAGGTCTCATCACATATTCGTTTTACTATACTACGTATAGTAAAAGGTAAAGGGAAAAAAGTGCAGACACAGAGGGGGACACCTCGCTCACGTCGACCTACAGAGACTGCCCCAGGAGACAAGGATGAAATTAGGGAACCGAAGGTGCCACACAGAGTCGCAACTATTCAAGCCAAAGAGGCGCGTGGAAGTCCCTAACAAGCACTACGTATAGTAAATAGGGCAAGTATTGTACTCGACCCAAAAATTCGATGTCAATATTTCACATATTTTGAGGCCCCCTGAATCCATAAATAAGCATTTTAGAAAAATATACATGTGTGTATGTATGTATGTGTGTCTGTGAACAGCACAACTCAAAAACAAAAAGGAGGTTAAAAACCAAATTTGGTACCATATGACTTTAACATCCTTCAAGGATGGGACACCAAGATTTATAAGAAAATTCTTCCCCTCTAAACTACCCTTTGCATGGAAAAGTTTTCGAAAATTTTTATTTTCGATGGCTCTAACGAATTTGATTAAAATGTCATATGTTTCAGATATTTTTATGGTAAACGAAGGGAATATTTTAAATTTTCTCACTATAGCCCATGTAGTCATATCTATTCTTAATGACATTCGCATAACTGGTAAATCATAAGAGATAGACAAAATCCTACTTTACAAAAGTATAGATCTCGTTAAAACACACAATTTATTCACAAATTCATTTCTTTTTTGTTGTAGAGTGAACCATTTTGGAAATGGAACGTATAATGGAACAAATGACAAGGAATATTTTGGATATTTGTGTGAGTTCTACAATATTTATGCGTTTCTCAAATTGAAGGTCATTATTCACTTCGTTATGTCCTTACCGTGTAAAAAGAACGTAATTTCAAAGCCTACATATAGCGACCAGCTTTAAAACGTTTGACTATCGCTCAAAGCCTTATGTATTCCCAAGTTCCCTTTGCACCTACAAGAAAAATAACAATAAGGTAATGTAGGTAACGCTAAAACACAACATATGTCCAAATGAATTTTCTTTTTCTTTTGAGTGAGCCATTTCGGAGATATTCCTTGTAATTTGTGTGAGTTTTGGAATACTTAAACTTTCGCCAAATGGAAGATCTATATCCATTTTTTATATGTTAGCCGTGCTAAGAGAACGGAATTTCAAAGCTTTAAAACATTTGGCTATCGCTCAAAGCCTACTGTATTCTAACATTCCCCTTGCACCTACAAGGAAATAAACAATAAAATAATTTATACAAATGTTTATGTCGACTAATACGAAGAAGATATAGGAATAAGTTTGTTAGAATAGTTTGTACAAGAGTAGAGAAGGTCATGTGAGTGCAACACATCAGATTTTTATTTATGGAACGTGTACTATTATGCACCATCCTATTAAGAAAGCTTTCAATTGCCATTGGATGTTAACTGCTTGTGACATACTTGTGCAGCAGTTGTAAAGTTAGAGGTAATTGTTCCCGGTACTTTGGTAATTTGTAGCTATTTGAATGTTTGTTTAGATAAACAAACTGATTTTTTTAAAGATAATTATTTATTGGCTTTTCTCCTCTGCAGCTATGGCACTTTTCAGTTTTCAAACTCTGGTGAATTGATTGTTAAAACATTTTTATTGTACATTCAATATACACTTATACAATTTTAATTTACTTCTGTGTCAAACTTATTATTTCCTCACGAAATCTGATGAATGATTCCCATTGTTATGTTCCATATTTTGCCTTGCACTTAGATAATACGTACCCTTGATCTGCGTATATATTTTAATTAAATATTCAGCATGGAACATCTCAGTTCAGATACCTTTCGGATATAAAATATTTTCTCAACCCTTCTACCTCCCCCCTTACCTCAGATTTTTCATAACGGATAATCTATTGTTTAACTCTCGTTCTGCTAGCGTTCGTCTTCAACTTTAGTTACATAATATACTCTTTAAATTCTTTCCTATCCTTTCCTCCCGTATCTTTCTGGAGATTTTCTTCGGCATTAATATACTTCATTATTTCCTTCATTATAGCTCACAATTTCCAAGAACAACATTATAGTTCAATTTCGTTTCTCATTGCGTTTTCTTCGTTGTACTTATTTTCTTGTGTTACTCCAAACCATTTTTTCGCATACTACTTTTAGCATTGTTTTAGCTTTACCATTCCATTTGTTTACGAAATTCTTACAAAATATACCTGTTTTTGAATTTATGGCTTTTATTTTAGTTTTGGTTTTAATTAATCACCGCCACTTGTACATAACTAGATAGCTACACCTTAAATTATTTGAGAGATTAGTATTTTGAAGTATTTAAAGTATTATTTTTCGCATTATCCACAGCTGCATATCTTCTGTGATCAAAGTAATGTGCTGATAGATACCTCAATATGAATTGATTAGTTATGGTCACTTGCACATCCGGCATCTAGGGAGCCGAAGGATTTAGCACAGTCAAAGGGATTAGGAAATCAATAGCAAACTGTATAGGAAGTATAGGGATGTACAGAAGTTACGTTCAGTGCTAATGTGAGCTCTTTAGCATAATTAGTAAACTGACATGCTACTATAAGGGAGATACAAGATTACAGTAGCAATTAGTCGAATGTACACCAAATGTCACACACTAATTCATGGCTGTGGAGTAAAGGCGAGATATTCACGGCATTCAGTGCCAGACAGCAGTGGCGGCTCGCAGTCAAAATTTTAGGGTAGGCAAAGTGTAACAGTAACAACAACAATAACAATAACAATAATAATAACAATAATAACAACAACAACAACAACAATAATAATAATAATAATAATAATAATAATAATAATAATAATAATAATAATAATAATAATAATAATAATAATAATAATAATAATAATAATAATAATAATAATAATAATAATAATAATAATAATAATAATAATAATAATAATAATAATAATAATAATAATAATAATAATAAACAACCCCGTTTATCCGAAATATAGGGGGCGAAGTCATTGCGGATAACGCAAACAATATATTGTTTGGTTGTTTAATAAGAGCAGAGTGAATGAGCGTGACTTACGGACGAATTACCGCCAAAACTAAAATCACGAGTGTCGGCAGACTTTTTCCCGGGGGGGGGGGGCACATGTTGGAAATTTGCAATCATATAATATTAAATCATTATTTTACTGTCAAAATTTATAGTATTTGTTGCAGATAACCGTATTATTTTGTGCTAAACAAAAATTGTTCTTTACATCAAAATTAAAATAATAGTTTAAAAGTCAGTAACTGACTGCACATTAAGTTCACCAACTTCCAAGGGGGGCCGTGGCCCCCCTTGCCCCCGTTTCGCGACGCCTATGACTAAAATAGATTAAGAAATTGAAAAATTGTCTGACTGCAGCTTTGTGTTAAATAGCTAAAACACTACTCTTTTCATTGTCAGTGCGCCGCGAAAGCAGAATTTGTAATAGTTCACTAATTAAGTCGGTCATACTGGTATTACAGAGTGATAACGACACGGTTCGGGTCTCTGAGATCTTCGTTCGTGGAGTATGGCTGTTCGGAAAATGTCGCATAAATTCGGACTTGGGCCGGCAAGTGTTCGGACTGCTGGCAGACGCATCTACGCATGCTCGGAGTGCATATACAGACCGAATGTTTCCTTATCCCTGTTCAAGGGCCTCGTACTGAGGAAATGGGGCCGGGCAGGCAGAGGTTAAGCTAGCCTGCTCTCCACTACCCAGGTTCCATGCGTATCATTTCTGCCGCGCGTTTCAAACACGCAGCGCAGTTTTGATGAATCGGAATTGAGATTAAAGGATTTGGCCATGCGCTGGTCATTATAACCGAGAAAACTTTTCTTGAACTGCAATTTAGGGGAAAATGACGGTTCAAATGATAAAATGCAGAATCATAGTTAAACATTATTTGTTGATGTATTACGATAGGGTAGGCAGTGCCTACCCTGCCTACCCTGAGGAGCCGCGCCTGCCAGACAGCAACAGTGATGTAAATTCAATTAGGATACGAGAATCGCTCTATGCAGTTTATACGCGAATAGGTAAGAGCCCCTAGGTGACTCGCCAGTCTATAGCTGAATCGCATCAGCTCAGAACCACGAATAACTAAGTCCCTGATAATAATAAGACGGTTGACTAAGGTTCCCACCCCACATTTGAACTAGGGTTAGGTACCCTACAGAAGAACTCGAGCTGGATGAATGTCCCACATAAACCGTCCTATCATGTTTATGCACGCTACTGGTTCACACAGCAGTGTTGTCAACTTCTGTTCACCAAAAAGCGCCAAATCTTAAATTAAAAGTAGCTAAGTCAAAATAAATACCATCATTCTTAACAGTTTTAAAAGAAAGTTTCGCTTCCGTAATCAGAAGAAAAATAGCTCCTCTTCCAGCTGCTCCACTATTCTCTCCAGTTTTTATACCAGACTTTTTGTGAGATTTCAATTGGTAACACGATTTCATAATCTACAATACAGCATATCCGGCTGCCACAGTTAGCAGCCTGTTCTTTAGGTTTCGGAATGTTCAACTCACTAAAAAGCCTTTCTACTTCGAATTTGCAATGGAGATGAGAGGGAATTGCAATTACCAAATCTACGCGTTCTTTAAACGGCGTGTTGTAACATTTAAGTTACGCCACTGATCCTCTATTTCAGTTGAGAAGGAATTCAACTGCAGTCCTCCTCAAGAGAAATAATTTTTACGGTGTGTTATTCGATGTTGAAAAATTTGAATACTCCAGAATTGTCTCCAAATGTAATCTAAAATCACCAGAAAAGCTATTAGTCACTAGCTTTAAAAGTCTGTTACTGTATGACTTCAAAATACTCCAGATCCAGCGACAAGTGGCCAGAATTGGCTACACTTTAATGCACACATTTGATAGTAAACAAATTGCGTGAGTAGATTAACAGTTCAAGCCGCCTCTCATATCTCAGACTCCGAACACATTCTTCTGGTGGATAGACCGTGTATTAGGTCTACATCAGGGGTCTCCAAACTTTCCAGCCTTAGGGCCGTATTGATTACTCCAGAAAGTTACGAGGGCCAGAACCGTTTTAATTTTTCCTGCCATTATCTGTAATTTCTAGACTAGTCAAATTGTGTATTATTGTTACGACCGTGACACTTAACGACATCTAGTTGTCAAAAGCGGAAATAGGTAGTGGTAGATCCCTCTATCGCTAACAGATGATGCTAGTAGTACTTTCTGGTGTATTCCACTCACTTCGAGATGGCTAGCACCCAGCAGCGAGATCCTCTGCCTTGGGAAGGCGAAGGAAGCGAAACTATTGTGAAATAAAGTAGTGTGTAACCCCGTTTAAAATATATTTTCGAACCGACCAACGCCCATACTTAACAGTATTTTGATTTGACTTGTTTTTGTGTGTGATTTACTAGAATGGCAAAGAAGAGAAAAGTACATAGTGAATGCAGAATATTCAAAGATCAATGGAAGTATCAGTATTTCGTGATTGAGTTGTGTAATAAGGCGCTGTGTTTGATTTGTAATGAAACCATAGCCGTTTTCAAAGAATATAACATTAAACGTCATTATGAAACGAAACATTTGCATAATTACTCAAAATATAGAGGAAGTTTGCGGACAGTAAAATTTGAAACTTTGAAGCGCGGATTGAAATCGCAGCAATCCTTCTTCTTAACGAAAGTCAACCCTGAACAAGAGGCTGCAACTCGTGCTGGCTTTCGCGTGGCTCTTGAAATTGCAAGACGTGGGAAACCATTCACCGATAGAGAAATGATCAAAGAATGCGTAATTGCAGCAGCCGAAGAAATTTGTCCGGAACAGGTAAATTTATTTAAAACTGTCAGTTTTTCAGCAAACACCGTGGTTCGGAGGGTACAAGACATCGCAGAAAATATACTACCTCAACTGTGTCACAAAAATGGACATCTGAGTGGTTTTCTCTGGCCTTGGACGAGTCAACGGATGAGACAGATACTACTATGAAGAACTTCTTGATATTGATAGTATTCGTGCCGACTGCTGGGGAAGGTAATTTCAAGGGGGTTGAAAATGTCATTGATACTAAGAACCTTCGATAGAACAACTTGAAATCTATTACAACTGATGGAGGCAAAAAACATGTGTGGTAAAAATAAAGGAGTGATTGAACTTGTGTCAAAGGCTGTAGAAAATGACGATGGTTCAAAACTAGTAGTCTTACATTGTATCATTCATCAGCAGTCCTTGTGCGGAAAATGTTTAGATGTGTCTGAAGTTATAAAACAGTCATATCAGCTGTTAGCTTCATGAGATCCACTGGGCTGAGTCACCGACAATTCCGCGAGTTTATTCAAGAGATTGGAAAAAATGACTTACCATATCATACTGCCGTACGCTGGCTTAGTAGCGGAAACGTTTTTCAGCGCTCTTTTTGAACTATAAACAGAGATAGAACTTTTTATTTTAATGGAAAGCATTGCCTTCGTACTGGATTACAAAGTACTGAATGGCTGTGGAAGTTAGCATTCTGTGTAGATTTGAAAAAACATATGAACGAACTGAATTTAAGATTGCAAGGAGTAAACCAGCTTATCCCTGTTTTATACACTAATATCAAATCGTTTCGGCAGAAAATAATACTGTTTCAATCACAGTTATAAAAAATGTTTCACACATTTTAAAACGTGTGAAATATTCAGCCACACTACTGAGATTGAGTTTCCTGTCCATTTTGCAATCGATGCTTTGGGTGCTTTGTAGATAAATTTTGATACCCGTTTCTCAGACTTTGATGACATTGCGAATTAAATTGAGATTTTTCAAAATCCTTTTGATACTGACATTGAAACCCTAGCCCCGGAACTTCAAATGGAAATTATTGATTTACAATGCAGTGATATAATTAAGAACACATATCAAAACTCATCTTTGTTGGAATGTATAAAAGTCTTCTACTGGTGCAATTTGATAATTTGCATAAATTTGCTGTTTTCTGTTTTTGGTACGACTTACTTGTGTGAGAAAACATTCTCCAAAATGAAGTACACTAACAATGTTTATAGATCTAAGTTAACCGATGAGCATCTTAAATCTCTCTTAATAATTGGTACAAGCAAGATAATTGGTCCACAACTGCAAAATATTGTCAATGGTAAATCACAGTTACATAAGTCTCATTAGTATTTTTCAGAAGGGGACACCCCGCTGTTTCATTCGCGTTAGTTTAGCTTTTCCGTCCCAGAGGGTTTTTCAGGATAAAAATAATGGGTGATATTTAGGATATATATGTACATTCCAAACTTCGGTTTACATACATATCTTTACCCCAACATAACTACCGAGGGTGAAACCGCGGGATGTTCACTAATGTTAACGAGATTCATTTCAATTATTTGTTAGTTATAATATATAAATTTAATTGACTGATTATTATACTTGTCATTAACCTTTACCTAGCAAGTAAATAAAAATAATTTATAATAAGTTTTTTTTTTTTTTTTTTTTTTTTTTTTCGTAATCTAACATATCACAGCAACAGAATTATTGTAACCAACTATTATAATTAAATATTATTGTAAATATTATTGTATTATTATATGTGTGTTAATATTTACGTTGATTTATAATTATGCAACTGACTCAAATAATATTGTAAGACTTTATTTTGTAATTAATTGATACATTAAAATTAAATAAATAAATTTGTGATTCATAACACAGTTAACTTAAAAAAAAACAACAACAAACCATAAGCAATCGCGGGCCGGATTGAAGACACTGGCGGGCCGTAGTTTGAGACCCCGGGTCTAGATAATGCCTCCGTAGTCCGAGCGTACACAAATACACACACGTGGTGGCGGTGGTAGGCCGACATGAAATTTTATTCTCGGTCAAATTAGAAGCTTTCGGTGACTGGCTACAGGATCCTCTGTATACACAACCTACTTCCTCTACTATCATTTAAAGTAAAATAAATGTTGATATCGAGATCTCAACAGAATTTTGTGTTTCTTGGATCCCCCCCCCAAAAAAAAACAAACAAACAAACAAAAGCCATAATTTGAAAAAGTGTGAGTGTGGGTGTGTGTATGAACATAAAGTCCAAAAAGAAAACGTGTTATTTAAGTTAAGCGTGTTCTACGAACGCAACATATAGACTTTTACGTAAATTCCCTTTTCAAAACTATCCTTATAACGAACAAATGTTCATTATTATTAATAAGCCTGTACCTATATATTTGTATATATTATATATAACACATAAAAACATGAACAGTTTGGTAAAATTCCAAATTTTATATTTAAGTTTAGCAACTTCCGAGGTGTCACACGGAGATTTTCAAGAAAATCTCCCCAACCCAGAATATTCTTTACATAGAACATGCCTTTAACGATTTTGATGAAAATAGCATTTAAAATAAGTCCTCTTCATTCTAAATGGCCTTTGCAAACTGGTAAACCGTATGAGATAGACCAAATCTTACCATGCAAAAATGTAGAGCTTGTTAAAACATACAGTTTATGTCCAAATGAATCTTTTTGTGGAATAAACTATGACAACTGAAATATATATATTGAATTCGCTGGCTATAGCCTATGTAGTCCTATTTACTCTGGATGACTTTTGAATAACTCGTAAATCGTAGGAGATAGACAATATCTTACTATAAAAAAACGTGCATCTCGCTAAAACACACAATTTATGTGAAAATAAATTCTTTTGTTGAGTGAACCATTTCGGAGATATTCCATGTTATTTGTGTCAATTCCGAAAAAAAAAAAAAAAAAAAAAAAAAAAAAACTTTCGTAAAGTGGAACACCATTGTTCATTTTTTTATATGTTAAGGTGCGAATGCTTTAAAAGATTCTGCTATTGTTCAAAAGCTACTATATTCTAATATTCCCCCTTGCACCTAAGAGGAAATAAGCATAAATATAATTTGTACAAATGTTTATCTTAACTAATACGCAGAAGATACACGAATATGAGTTTATAAGAATAGTTACTACAAGAGTAGAGAAAGTCATGTGAGTGCAGCACATCAGATTTTTGAGTTATAAGTTTGACAGACACACAAAGACGTGTGTCCAAACACACACACACTTTATTTACAAAAGCTGATGTGTTATACTCACATGATTTTCTCTACTCTTATACTAACTATTCTTATAAACTTTTATTCATCTCATCTATCTTCTTTATGTTAGCCGACATAAAGAATTGCAAAAATTATCTTATTTACTCATTTTCTTGTAGGTACAATGGGAATGTGGGAATACAGTAGGCTTTGTGCGTCAGTCAAATGTTCTAAAGCTTTGAGATTTCCTTCTCTTTGCACGCTTAACATACAAAAAAATGAGCAACGATATTCCATTTCACGGAAGCTTTAAGTTTTCCAAAACGACACAAATAACAAGGAATATCTCCGAAATGGTTCACCCTACAAACAAAACTTATTCGGACATAAATTATGTGCTTTAGTGAGATCTACAGTTTTGTATAGCAAGATTTTGTCTATCTCTTACGGTTGACGAGTTATTCAAAAGTCATCCAGAGTAAACAGGACTGCATAGGCTATAGCCAGAAAATTTAAAATATACATTTCATTTGTCATCAAAATATCTCAAACATATGACATTTTAATCAAAATTGTTAGAGCCATTTTCAAGAAAATCATAATTTTCGAAAAATTTTCCATGTAAAGGGTAGTTTAGGGTGGAACTATTTTCTTCAAAATTTTCGCGTCGCATCCTTGAAACACATTAAATTTAAATACGAACTTTAGTTTTTAACCGACCTTTCGTTTTTGAGTTATGCTGTCTACACACACACACACACACACACACACACACACACACACACACACACACACACACACACACACACACACACACACCCACACACATGCGCGCGCGGACCTTTTTCTAAATATGCTTCTTTTTGGATTCATGCTGTCTCAAAACATATTTCCGGTGAAATTTCGACATCGAATTTTTGGGTGGAATACAATACTTACCAGTAGGGAAAGTAAAAGTGTATGAACAGCTATGGTATCGTAATAAAACCAGAGCAATGCACGAATGTCAAGCATTTTTTGTTTAGCAATGTTATGTTGAACACATAGTCGAGATTATTGGTCTGGAAAGCAGTGTATTCTTGAACAAGACAAAAAGCATGCACACACGAGCGGAGGTTGCAATAAATCTGGAGGGCGTCAGTGCAAAACACGCTTCTTATAAGCACTATATAGCTGTTTAATGTTGCACGCTTGTGTCTCTGTACCTGCAAACAAGCCGTTGGCAATGGAATTTTTAAACACTACATGGTGGAAAGTGCAAACACGGACTGCGATGCAGTAGCCACACACAAAATAGAGTAGCTGGGCAAGAGGCGAGGACAGGATACTCCCAGGCTTCCCATCCATCTTTACGCACGGACAAATCCTAATATCTTACATAGACCCAATAACATTCCTGACTCGCGTCCTCCTGGGAGGGGGAGGGGGCACTCCCCCCAGCGGGTGTCCATCGAACGATGCGCTGCTTGGCAACTTGCCTCTGTATATATTCGCATCACCTACAAAAATATAAACATTTAAAAATAACCTCCTTTAAAGACCTATTCCAGTACTTTTTGAGTGTATATGACATTCGCTATTCACCCTGGTACAAACTGTTAAAAACGCCTATTTCAATCTATTTTATATTAATCGAGATAAGCGTTTGTAGAAATACTTTTATATATTTTGCCATAGATATAATGGGGATAGAACAATACAGTAGGCTTAAGTGATAATCAAAATTTAAAGAGTTGATTCCTATGTGATGGCTTTGAAATTCCATTCTTTGCATGACCAGCACCTAAAAACTTACTTCCCATTTGCGAAAAGTATAAGTATTGGAAAATTAAAAATTAAAAAAAAAAAAAATCTGATGTGTTGCACTCACATGACTTTCTCTACTCTTGTAGTAACCATTCTTACAAACTCTTATTACTCTATCTTCTTCCTGTTGGTTAAGATAAACATTTATACAAATTATATTATTGCTTATTTCCTTGCAGGTGCAAGGGGAATGTTAGAATACAGTAGGTTTTGTGCGGTAGTGAAATATTTTAAAGCTTTGAGATCCCGTTCTCTTTGCACACTTAACATACAAAAAATGAACAACGATGTTCCATTTCACGAAAGTTTTAAGTTTTCCGAAACTTAGGAATATCTCCGAAATACTTCACTCTACAAGAATATTTATTAGGCATAAATTGTTTATTTTAGGAAGATCTACATTTTTTGTATAGTATGATTTGGTGTATCTCTAACGGTTTACCAAAACGGTTATGCGAAAGTCGTCCAGAGTAAATACGACTACTTCTGGCTATAGCCAGAAAATTCATTTGGCATAAAAATATCTCAAACGTATGAAATTTTATTCAAAATCGCTAGAGCCATTTTCAAGAAAATCAAAATTTTCCATGTAGAGGGTAGTTTAGGGTGGGGCTGTATTCTTAAAAATCTTCGTGTCGCGCCCTTGAAATACATTAAATTTAAATACCAACTTTGGTTTTTAAAATAATTTTCGTTTTTGAGTTATGCTGTCCACAGGCTGACAGACAGACACACAGATGGACCTTTTTTCAAAAAATACTTTTTTTTTTATTCAGGGGGTCCCAAAACATATATTTCCAGTGAAATCTCGACATCGAATTTTTGAGTGGAATACAATACTTCCCCTACT
The DNA here is from genome assembly GCA_030765045.1 of Tenodera sinensis. Taxonomy (NCBI): domain Eukaryota; kingdom Metazoa; phylum Arthropoda; class Insecta; order Mantodea; family Mantidae; genus Tenodera; species Tenodera sinensis. The sequence continues at coordinate 29,407,156 of CM060971.1, forward strand.
TACTCGTAGAGAAAGTAATAATACGGAATATCTACGAAATGACTCATTTTATATAAAAATCTGTGTTACACTCACGTGACTTTCTCTACTCTTGCATTAATCATTCCTTCAAATGCTTTTCCCTCTATCTTCTTCATTTCAGTCGAGATAAACATTTGCAGAAATAATTGGTAGCATTCTTTCAGGTGCAAGGGCAATATGGGAGAAAGTCCAGTAGTTGAATAACTCTCCTATTTTAGGGTTGTCAAAAAGAGGCAGTCTGACAATAGATCTGTATAAAAATACAATTTTAAAGATGAATAAAGGATAGAGAGGCGTGTAATATGAAAATATTTTATAGATAGTGTAATAATGTAGAAAATAATTATAAAATGTGTATTATTTATTTAATTAATTCAATGCAGTATACACATGGTTGTGTAAAATGTACAAGGAACCACGGACAGTTTGCACACTAATATCCCCAAAGCACTTTCAATAACAATTACGTCTACTCTTTCATAAACATAAAGTTAGAAAATGTGTTCTCAATGTAAGTATCCCATTTGGAAGCCACCACAATGTACACGTTTCAATCAATGTAATTAGTTGTTCCTGGATATAACAATCTTCCTAATATTTCCTCGCACTATGGATTAGTATGTATCTTCTAAACTGCAGGGAACAAGATGTATGTATATGTACGATATATGTCACCAAATAAGTATAAATACTATTTCCGTATAACAGTAACGTAAAAATCAAATGCCTTGTCATGGCCTACAGGAGGCTTTGAGCGATAGTCAAATCTTTTAAAGTTGGTCCCTACATCGAGGCTTTGGAATTCCGTTCTCTTTAGTCCATCTGTTAGGGCGTACCTTCAGTAATTTCCTATTCCATTTGCCATTTTTCATGAAGAAGTGCAAGAACTAATTAAAAACAGAAGGGAAACCTATTTAAAGTATGTTAATAGTAATACGAAAGAAAACAAAATAAATTACAATAAAGCCACAGCTGAAGTAAAAAGATATACTCGACAGTTAAACAAAATAACTTTGGAAACAATATGTAGCGCAAATATAACACAACATACCTATATGGACAACAAGCTAACGTATTTGAAGTTATAATAAACTTAAACTCAGAAGAGGAAGAAAGACAAGGCAAAAATACAGATCATTTTTGTGGACATATTAGAAACATATTTGAAGATTGGACTAATGAGGAAACTGAAATAAAAAACGGGACGAATGTTTAACAGATATAGATAGCATAGAAACAGGTGAATTTAAAGAAGGCATAAAAAATAAACGAAAATAAAAAGAGCAATCAGATATTTGAAAGCTCCCGGATGACAATATTGTGACGTCAACTGGCAGCCGTCCCGAAAGAAAACTTTGTGTTAGCTACTTAACACTACTGCTTGTAAATACGTAGCCCGACGACGAGAAGTTTCAAGAAAAGGGGCACTTTCCAGAGAATTCACCGACACTTCGCCTGGACCATAAAACCGAGCGATTAGTTTTTGAGTCTTTAACTGTTGAAGCTTTTTCCGAGCTGAGCGTTGCAAGATTACGACAAATTGTAAATTGTATTAATGATAAACTTGAACTGTGTTTTGTGATTTAGTTTTAGAAGGAAAATAAAGTGACAGAAAAAAGTGGACTTGGCATTTGTCATATTATAAGTATTCAACTAGTTAAATTTGCACCAAGGTGTTTTCAGATGCACTTCTTACGCTTTTACATTGCGTTGGAGACAAAACTCCATCCGTAAAGAATGGGAAATTGGAAAAATAGTAGCAATATTTAAATGTGATGGCTTAAAGCTTCCATTCTGTGCGCATGTCCACGAAATAGACACGTGGAAGTCCCTAACCAGTGCTGAGATGTCTTCATCCCGGCGCCGGGCCCCGCCAAGCAGCCAGCATCACACCGCGAGTCCAGGACGGTATCGCACGAAGCGTCCCCCCACCCCTCGACGGGGGACAAGGGCCACCAGACACCACCCAGCGCCGAGAACAGCAGTTACCATGCACTGTCATCCACCCCATCTGCCCGACACTACCCACACTACATGCCTGGAACTACACCACCTGGAAGATAAGGAAATGGAATGAAAGGAAATGATGGAAAGAAACCGTGGTATGAAATAATGCATCCCAGCATTCCTAAGTGACATGGGAAAACCACGGTAAAACCCATATCCGAATGCGCGACCACGGGGATGGAACCCGCGATCTCTCGAATGCGGGCCACAGACTTTACCACGAGCCATCCCGTTTAGTGACACGATTAAGAACTTCCCATTTTGAAAAGTATAGGTATTGTAAAGTTCAAACAAATAAGAACTATCCCGGAAACGACTTACTTCACAAAAACAAAGAATGTATTTATTACTCTCTTACGGTTTACAGGGAAATATCTTCTGGAGTAAAAAGAGGACTTCTGAGGACATTCCTAGAAAATTAAAAAATGCATTTCATTTGCCATAAAATACGTTCGACATGTGGCATTTTGATCAAAATCCTTAGACATTTTTGAGAAAATCAAAATTTTCTTTGTTTTCTTCGTTGAGATGGTTTTCTGTTGGTGTTCTGTCGCATCCTTGGAAGATGTTGAACTTGAAGGCCAAGTTTAGCATTTAATTGACTTTGTTTTTGAGTTATGCTGGTCATTCACACATTCACATATGGACGTTTTTCTGGGAAGCCGAGGACCTCAAAACTTGTGTTTCCAGTGATGCGAAGGTAAAGGATGATGGTGGAAGAATGCGCCACGTTGAAGCGCCAAACTGATGCTGAAGAAAAAGGAGGGAAGAAGCCACGAAGTCAAGATGGTGCATGGACAAAGATGATGATGACACCACATGGTCGCCAATATGATGCCGGACGTGAAGAGGCCCCACGTTGTTACCAATTTAATGCTGCTTTGGAATTTCTCGTTGTAGGCGCCAATTGTAGATAACATGCAGTTTTTTGACTTCCATTCGCATCAATACCTCGGCTACTCTGGTAGAAACATGGATCGTTGTATGCTCAGGTATACTAGAAAATTATAAAGAATGCAACACAGTACTTCACGTTGTCATTCGTTTATTATTTTTATAAACTCATCGTCGTAGATTTTAAGAGGTGCCGACCGTTGATTGCAGAGCTTTTACCCCATTTTTCTACATACTTTTCTCGCTGACGTACGCATCTCTGAACTCAACCACTCGAAGCAAGCTCTCACTAGTATCTGTTCATCGTTAACCCCCGAACATGTCTTCTCGGTACAAGCCCTCACTGGCTTCTCTACAGTAATTTTGAAAACAACCATTGAGCACGCAGTCATCTTACTGAAGGCGTGATGAGCGAGTGATCACCGCCAGCTTCAAATGAGTTTCTGTCTCATATGGTATTCTTCCGTGATCTAGGAGTAACATGCTAGCCTCAGGTTCCCAAGGTTGTAAGTTCAAACCCAGCACAGGAGCATGTACTTTTTCGGGGATAAAGCTGCTTACATGTCCTCCTTCGAAAGGGATGTGCAGTCGGTGGTCCCCTGTCGTGTGTTTACAGCTCGAAAAGCAACCTGAAGCGTGATAAAGGGGCCTATGAGTGATATTAAGCGATCTTTCATGCCCAATACAGGATGGCACGCCGAGAAGCACAGCAGTTAAAGAGCGTCCATACATAAAAGTGCATTTTCATTTTAGTCCCAAATAGTACAAAAAATACCACTGTGTTCAGATGTCAACATGACATTGTGGAAGCTTTCACGTGCACACCACGGTAGTAGAATACATCCTCGCTGCTAGGTTGAACTAGCTATGCCTTGGGCAACAGTGGTTATGACATACTCTGTAAGGTTGTCACTGTACACACAAACAAGTTCTCAGCATGGTATAATTGCATATATTATGTCGGTGTATCAGAAACATTATCTATTGCCATCTCTACATATAGTACGTAGAGGAAGTATTGCATTCCACCCAACAACTTTGATACCGAGATTTAACCAGAAATGCGTTTTTATAGTCTCTCTGAATATTGCACTCAAATGACCTCTGCTTTTGTACAATCTATTCTTACAGACGCTTGTTTGTGATGGTATTTCTGAAGCTACAGACAATATCAACATTTTGTTGTTAAGTCCAGTCCCATATTAAGACGCATGTCGAAAATCGAATACATGTAAAGTATATTGTAACAAAACGGAAAAGTCCAGTTCAGTTACTTTTCTATGTGCTTGTCTTCTAAAACTGTACCACAAATACACAATTATCCTCTGGTCGTTAACCAGTTTAGTCCTCCGTGCTATCACAACTTTCAACTTCTACTTCTCGTAATATTACTCAATCCTTTTAGTGTGTCTCTTCACTTTCACTATCTCTCGTGCACTATGGCGTTCTCGACGGTCGTCAATCTTCTTACTACGTACACACAACGACACATACTCGCACAGCTGACTCACACTCACCGTCTTATGACCGTAGTTCTAACTGTAAAACTAAACTGACTGACTTTACTGTTGTTTTATGTGCTTTCATACTGGGAATGATGTCACACTGACCTTGTCAACTTCACAGACACATTCGCGTGCGCTGGAAATGACGTAGCTAGAAGTCTCGAAAAGGCACTAGAAAAGTCCCTGTTGTTCATGCCGCCTATTGTTACTGTCACGTACACACAGCAGTACCCCACCGGTCGGAGTTTAATGTCCGCGTAACAGATAGGACAATATATCACTCAAGATATATAAAGACGCGCACATACTTTTGAAGAATCAATTTAAAGAACAGCCTTAACGAACCGCATGGAGGAAACCGCATGAGAGCACACATAAGAAATATAATGTTCTAGGAAGAACCTTTAGTTCTTTTAATTCGAAATTACCTTTGGCTAATTATTGGTGAACTGTATCAGTTATAAAAACTCTCTTTAAAAAAACTATAGAACGAGTTAAAACACCCAGTTTGCGTTAAATAAAGATTCCTGGGTTGCATTTGGTTTAAACTTTCCAAGCGGTAAGTTATATTGGTTTTCAGAAGTCATGCAAGGAGTATTAATGGGTTATTGCCAGAAGCAAACCTTCATGCAGAGAACGAACGGTTGCGGAGTATGGATGTAGGAAATGGGAGAAGTCAGTCCGATCACAACATAGAGGCCAGGCACAGTCGACGCCATGACGTTTGATAACGTTCATGTATAACTTACATTCAATGCTGTCACCACTTGCAGTAAAATATTCCTAAATTCTTGTACATGTTCAACAATTCGTGAATATTTCAATTTTCGTGCTGGAGGAATTTTACTGTGTGTGTGGAACAAGTGAATTCATTCGATGAAGTAGGCATTGTAGGCAGTGAGCCCAGTTGTTTGTGCTGTCACTGTACTCGCGCAATGACGTCACGCGCTGTACATGTAGCAGGTAACTTGCGATCACCTCATTTCACAATAGCTGTATAAAGGTTCGAGTCCTAGTAATTACATAGGCATAGGCCTTTTAAAAACCTGACCTTCGTTTGGATAAACCAAACCTCGGTGTAACATCCCAATCGTGGGCCAAAGCTGCATCCCAATCTCAGTACACAAAGGGCGTCATAATAGGGATGTGATGCTAGAAGGTGTGACGCCACGATTGTCCGGTGACTACAGTCTTCGAAACCTGGAGTAGCTAATTGCCCCTTAAGTAGTTAATCATTTGGTACCCCAGGGACCTCATAAGCCCGAGTGCATCCCGGATCAGGTCACCCAGAGGGCGAAAATTCTCACGCCGGACCGGGAATCAAACCCAGGCCTCTCGCTTGGTAAGTTGCTGTACTATCATTGAGCCAAGTAAGCGACCCCACTGTCGCTTTGTTGTACCTACAAATAAATATGTAACGGAAGTTTCTCTCGACTAACAAGAAGTAGCTAGAAGAATAAGCTCAATTAGTGAGTCATATGATTGCAACACCTCATCTTTTTGTGTCGAAAACAATACTTTACTCGTTGATGGGTAAAATTCACCACATGTTCAGAGCACTAGGTAAGGAAGTTCAGTACTTAAACATAGCTGTTGGCTTACTACATATGCTGCTTTTATATTGTCTGGTGCAAAATATTGCGAGGTTTTCTGGCACCTTAACCCCAGTACAAACAGCACAATAAAGGGAGGCCCTTGGGGCCTCTTGCCTTGTAAGACATTTTGCTGCCTTCTGGTGACAAGGAAATGGGGAGTGTCTTTTCTTTGTTGCAGCTCTTAATGACTCTCCGTCCCCCACAGCCACAGCCAAATGTAGCGTGTACAGCATTAAACTGCGTTGGGTGTGACACTTGCATTAGTCGCCAGCACAGCTGAAACAGAAGATAACTGCAGCATCATCTAAAAGGAAATTACATTACATCTTTGCATTCACAAGACATTAGTTCTCAATTTTATTAAGCTCTTAGAGAAGTCGGGGTAATGTGAACAGTAAGTCCGTCGTTTACAACACTCCAGAGGGTATAGCTAGATTACCGAGCTGGATGGCTCAGGCGGTTACATCGTTGGCTCGCATTCGGGAGGTCACAGGTTCGATCCCAGCGGCCGACCTACTGATCCATAGATTTTGCGTGGTTTCCCTGGGTTGCCAGGGGAATGCTGGGAAGGATAATTACATCCCCCGAATTTCCTGTCCCTCAATTTCACCTTATTTCTCATTTTCTTTCACCCTTAATCTGACTGGTCTTTTCCAGGGTATTAAGTGTCGGTGGAGCTCTCGGCGTTGCATGGTAGGGAAAAAACATCTTTGTCGTTAGGTGGGGCGGGGTGCCTATGACCGTTGGTGGGCGAGACGCCGGTTGTACTATAATCTTCGCAAAAGTTAAAGGCATATGGAGGTTGGCCGTACTGCAGACTCCAGCGAATCCTAAGCTTGCCCTTCCTACCAGCGCTGCCGAATGTGGTACACGCATCTCACACGCTCTTATGTCCAGAACCTCTGCCGACACACGCACTACGCTTGGCAACAGCGCTCCGCTTGAACATTGGCCTTTAACTTTTGCGAGCGGTATAGCCATCTCTATCTCTAAGGTGAACTTAACGTAACATGACGGGATGTAATGTGAATTAGAAGGGCTATTAGGATACATTTAACTTAATGGGAATGATTCTGATTGGCTATTCTTCTACTCGGCAAAGATGGCGGACATTGAAAGTAGGTCTCTTTTTCTAATCAGAGTTTACGTTTTCCAAAATTTTAAAAGAAACAGTACACGAAAATGTGAAGTAAAAGTAGTTTTAAACTGCAAATAAAGTACTATGGAGATGACCATAACCTACTTTAGGAGCTAAACAGCAGAAACTGAGAAAGAGTTGTAATGGAAATAGTTACATAGAGGAGCACAATTTATTCCTGCATGGTACTACTCGCCAATTGGTTCAAATCAGTCAGTCACGTGACTTTCAAACTTTGCGTAAGGTTAGGTCACGCTAAGTCGCTCCTATAGCTCCATTTAATACAATGTATTAGACTTTTCCGTTACGACCCGTCGCGATATCTCACGTTAGGTTAAGTTCTTCAAGGTCAATGTGCCGAATCCCCTCCGTGCCATCCTAACTTATCCTATCATATTCTATAAGTAGATTACACTAGAAACAAACTTTCAGTGATTAACAATAGGAAAGGGAATACTTATAATGGTAAACTAAACCCCAGCACAGCAGCCCATGAAGAGTCAAGGCTTACCGCCCAGCCGCTGCGTCCCCTACCTCTGCCCACTACAGGCGTCATTGGTGGGGTGCAGACTGCAGGGTGGGACTGGTCAACAGCCCGACTCCTCCCGGCAACCTTCTCGACCTGGGGCCGCTACTTCTCCATCAAGTAGCTCCTCAATGGGTCCCCCTGGGATCTAAGAGGCTTAGTGCACACCGTGCCAGACCTCCCAGGGGGGGGGGGGGGAATCCCCATGCTGGTACCGGGGATCGAACCCGGGTCCTCCGCGCCAGTCACGAGTGCGCTACCAACAGCGCTACGGAGGTGGTCTATTTATAATGCTACGTATTTATAATACCAACAATTAGATATGTGTCTGTATAAAGAATTTTATTTAAAGACGTGTAATTTCTATGAGAATTGGAACCACAAAAGAGAAGCATTAACATTATGGCAGACGGTAAGTAGTTAGTGAATCAGACCAGGGCCACATGTTAGCAAAGTTTAAAGTAAGGTTCTTTCTGACGCAATTGTGTAGGTAAATTCCAAGCACACTCATACATTTGGGGCAGCCACTGCAGATAGCTGATACAAAGCATAATCATGGGGAACGAACTGCGAGTCAGTATGTAGCAGTCGGGGTTCGGGAGATTAAATGTGAGCTGGTTAACTTCTGTGTGATCCCAAACCACAGAAATGGGATACAATGTTTGGTATCTCTGCCCTGCTATGGATGTTTTGGCGTGTTTCTTAATGCTGAGATTCTGTTGGTAGAGCTGACAAATACGTAACATGATACAAGAGTGCTGCTTGAATCAGGGTATTTGGGTACAAAAGATCAAGCAACTAATTATTCTAGTAATAAGAACAATGTATATTAAGTTTCAGTCTATGTATATGGGCTAATATTATTGTAAAATACTCCTTGGCAAAATTATAAACTGTCCAAGGTATTTCCAAGTTATTTACATTTTCACAAAGTAAATAATTATATTTTACTGTGTGCAGAAAACTGTCTTAGAATATTCCTTCTATTAAATGTGAATCTTGTGTAAACATTGCACAAAATTGCAAAGGGATAAATGATATGTGTTTATTCGTTATGTTTTAATTTAATAGTGGAAAAGTTTGCCCTTCGTGAATTTTATAACAATTTGCTATTTATTTACATGAAAGTACTTTTAATTTTATATTTCACATATCGAAATGGTTATTTAGGCTATATATCAATCCATTAGCGTCTAATAATACATTTGTGGTATTACAGATATCGGATATATCCTCCCTTGACTTTTATAACATTAAATTACAAATAAAGCATATATTAAACGAATATTACCCAAAACATTAAATAATAGAATAAAGTCTTGGTGAAAATTTCAATAAGTAATCGCACGATAAACAAAATTAATATATTCATAAATCAAATACCTAAGATAACATTTACAATATTTGGGCCTCTGGTATTTAATTATTCCCTCTGGTACTAAGAAGTCCTAAATGTAACAAAATCTAAACCGGGAGGCGGAGTTTAATTGAAAGAAAAGGCGTGCGTCAATAGGTACAAATGTTCTTGCATCATCTAGTAAACGATATTGTTTGAAAGTAATATCCTCAATAGGGAAATGTTTATTTGTGTAACGCGATGTATGGGGCCTTTCAAAAGTTAGCTCAAACGTTAAACTGCTACAAACATTGTGCTGATCGTGCTTCTTTTTTCAGGGTAACATGTTTTCTTTTGTTTCGCGACTCCGGGTTTTGCCGCAGGGGCGTGCCTGAGTCGTGTTTTTTTTTTTCTCCCCCTGTCGGCCATACCCCTGTGGAGACAAAATCAGTCGTGTGCGTCTTTCTCTGCTGTGCAGGTAAGCCATTCTGTGGTTGTTTGGGCTTAAGGTCCAGGGTTTGTGAACCTGCCTGGGTGGTACTTATAGCCCGAAGATATTAACTGTTAGGGAAGTAATTCTGGAAATTCGTAATTTATGTACGGGAATAATCTGGGTTTTTCAAATTGGCTCGAACACTGTCCAACTTCTCGAATTGCCTGAAGTTGTATGGGGTAAAGCAAACTTACTGTCTTTTCACCTGCATTTCCGTTGTCTGTTACGCCATTCATTTTGTTAAAGGACGTATTATGCGGATTACTGATTCATGTCATTAAATGTACACATTCTTGATTCACAGGTGTTAAATTACATGTAACTGTTAATGCTAAATCATGTTTACAGAACTTTAATTTGTAATCTATGATGCCTGAATCCCGAGTGTTGCATTTGGTATGAATTTATATACCTGTTGCCAATCAAGACACCCTACTCAAGTATTTAGCCTAATGTTCTTGTTATTTTGCAGAGGGTTATCATCCGTAATGTTTTTCTAATTAAATGCAATTGTAACCGTTTTTTTTTTTTTTTTGAGAGCACCATATTTTTATGTTTTGGCGGTCACATCGCTCTCTCACAACCCCCAGAATGTGAACGGTTACTATTACTGCTATTGCTCTCTTCAATATCATTGTGAAAAATATTGGAGAGCAAGAGGATTAATGACTTCATTGTCATAAATCCAGCATTAGCTAACAACAACAATTAAATGCAATTAGTCAGACATTTGTTGTATACTGGACGAAGAAAGCGGAGGGGCAAATCTTTGTAAGAATTGGTTCTGCCGGCTACTTCTAACTACATGGCCCTTTCAGTTGAATTCCTCCGGCGCTCCCCTTTCACAATTGTACCTAGGCACAACGGTGCAAGTTAATAGTAGCAGATTGCGTCAAGTGAGGTAGTCAAATTGGGCATTGGGTTACTGTTTTTGAGTAACCATGTCATCATGGGTAGCAATTCTTCTTCTTCTTCTTCTTCTTCTTCTTCTTCTTCTTCTTCTTCTTCTTCTTCTTCTTCTTCTTCTTCTTCTTCTTCTTCACTTCATGGATTAGGCTCTCGCCTGTTCCGTCTTCACAGTGTCCCCTTCCATCTTTTCCTCGGCCTCCCTACGTCCCTCTTTCCTTTAGGACTATATTGGAAAACTACTTTTGGCAGTCTTGTATCATCCATTCTTCCAACATGTTCAAACCATCTTCTTCTGTACCTATCCATTCTTGAGGTGATAGCTTGCACTTGTAATTCATTTCTTATATTTTCATTTCTAATTCTATCTTCTCTTGTACATCCTTTTGTTCTTCTCAAGAATCTCATTTCGCAACTTTGTATTCTGCTGATGGTTCTTTGTGTAGGTACCCAGTTTTCGCATCCATAAAGTAACGTTGGGACCGCCATTGTATTATAAAATTTTATTCTTGCTTCAGATTTTGTTTTATTCTTTAGGGTTTTGTGAATTGTTCCACAGATTGTTTGAAATCTCATTAATTTTTTGTTCGTATCTTTATCTTTCTCATTGCTGATTTCACACCCTAAATAATTGAAGGAGGACACTTGTTCCAATACTTTATCATTAACGACTATTTTCAACCTTATTGGTATTTTACCCCAGTTTGCCATTATTTTTTACCTTTCTATTGATATTTCAATATTAAAACTTTTGCATATTTGGTTAAGGTGGTGTATTGAACGTTGTAGATCATCATCTGTTTCTTGTATAATTACTACGTCATCTGTATATAATAAAATATTTAAATTTTTTCCTTGGGCTACTTTTATGCCTGCGTCAATTTTCTGTCTCCAATTTTGGATTATTTTATTAACATAGATATTAAAAAGTGTCGATGACATTGGGCACCCTTGTCTGACTCCTTTATTAGTTAAAATTTCTTCTGATTTTCCTGTCTTGAATCTTAAATTTATTTTAGTATCCTCGTATAAACGTTTCACCGCCTTTACCAAATGTTTTGGGTAGCCTTGTTCTTTTATTATGATCCACAGCTTTTCTCGGTCTACATTATCAAAAGCCTTCTGGAAATCTATAAATGCTATATGTGTCTGCAGATTATATTCTCTTCTTTTCTCCAGTATCTGCTGCAATATGAAAATATTATTTGTTGTCGAGCTTCCTTTCCTGAAACCACTTTGTTCTTCACCTATCAGGGATTCGTCTATTATTTTCACTCTTTTGTTTATTATTCTAGCCTACAATTTATAGATTGAATTCAGAAGGCTAATACCTCTGTAATTCTTGCATTGTCTTCTATCACCTTTTTTAAACAGTGATATTACTTCTGTCACTTTCCATCTCTCTGGAATTTTTCCTTTTATCCAACATTTGTTCATAACATGTAATAATCTTAAATGTAATAACATTCCTCCGTTCTTTAAAAGCTCTACATTTATTTTACCTTCTCCGGGTGCCTTTCTATTTTTCATCAATTTCAATTCGTCTTTTAGATCTTCCAGATCTATTAAATCAACCGTTCCTTCTATTTCTTCTTCCTCGTCATCTTTATTGTTTTGTGGTGCGTCCTTATACCATAATTCTTTATAATGCTTTATCCAAGTGTCTTTTCTTATCAGTTCCATTCTTGCTACATCTCTTTCGTCCTTATTAAGTTGTTTAATAACTTTATAAGCGAAATTCTGTCTCCCATGTATGTCATGCTCTATTTGGCTAATAAATTTTTCCCATGATTGTTCATGAGCTTTTCTTACCGTTTGTTTTGCTAAATTGCGTTTTTCTTTGTAGGCGTTTCTTGTTTCTTCATCGTTCTTCTGTATCCACTGTAAATATGCCTTTTGCTTCTCCTTTATAATTTGTTCTATTTCCTCATTCCAAATTCTTAAACCTTTCTTGCTTCTAATTTTCTTTTTCTTCCCTAATACCTCATCTGCTGCTTTGTTTATACAGTTTAGTACATTTTGCCATTCATCTTCTAAATATTCCTCAGTTGTTGTCTCTAATAGATACTTTTCTAGTCTTTTCTGATACAGATCTTTAATACTTTCCTCTTGTAATAAATATACTTTATATACTTCTTCCTGGGTTATATTTTGTCTGGTTCTTAGTTTTCTCCATTTTGACCAAAATTTGAATTCTGATATCAATATATAGTGATCCGATCAAATATCACATCCTCTGTATACGTGCACATCTTTCAACTGGGGTCTCAATTTACCATTTTTCAGAAAATAGTCAATAATGGATCTTTGACCTCGAGCTATCCATATATATTTATTAATATCCCGTTTTCTGAAGAATGTGTTCGTAATTTTCAGATGATTCATAGTGGCAAATTGTCGAAGTACTTGCCCATTATTATTCATGTGTGGTTCTCCACAATCTCCTACTATTTCTGGTATAGGTACTTTCCCTACTCTAGCATTATAATTTACACATACTATTAAATGATCATTTTTATTTATTTTATCCATTTGTGTTTGCAATTGATCATAAAATTCTTCTGTTTCCTCCTTTTTCCCTTCTCCTGGAGCATATATTCCTATCACTGTAAGGTGACCTCTGCATATTTTCATTCTCACTATTATAATTCTTTCATTCACAAAAGTATAACTTTCTACTTTCGATCTCCACTTATTATCTATGAAAATAGCTACACCTGCTCTTGTTCTTACATTCTGCTGTACTTCACTGTAGATCATTATATTATTATCCAGGTCTTTGGTTCCTTTCGTCTTCTTTTTAGTTTCCGTTGCTACCAATATATCAATTCTCTTCTCTTTAATTATCTTCTCTAGTTCTTCTTTAGTATATAAACCTCTAACATTCCATGTTGCTACTCTCAATTTATCCGCAATGCCAAATCGTTTTCCTTTTCCATGTCCAGGTCGTTTACCGTTATAACCAGCCGTTTTCATTTTACTATGAAGAATCTGAGTAATTTAAATGTCCTACGAAAGGGTTACCAGCCCATTACATAGTAGGTTTGTCTCGGGTATTCCTTCCCTTAGGTGGATTACCTTTACCCAGCTATGGAGTTCCACCTACTCCCCACACTTTGAATTCGGAGTGTGAGCATCTCCTAGCCTTTGACGTTCTCACGTCATAAAACTACAAGGCAGCAGATTCTCTCTCTATTACCACTTGAGAGACAGGGTGCCACTTCCGCCATTCTCGTCCTTTCGACTCCTTCTATCTTTTCCGCCAAGAACTGCCGTTGTGGTCTTCGCTTTTGGTCCGCCCCGGGTATTTTATTTCCCCGGTACCCGTCATATCTGACGAGCTTTCCCCTATCCGCCACCTGGGGAGGCGCCCGATGGGAGCGGCAACTCCACATGGGTGGGTAGCAATTATCACCTGTAATGAGAGAGAAAGAGAAAGTCAGTAGCCACCTAGGATACCATAAGGGGTGACTAAACTAGTAATCCTATTCAGACGTAATCTCTATTCCAAGAAACATTCCCGTCCATTAGATACATATAATCCTCAGAGCATATAACATTTCCAACCCCGAGATGACTTCAACATGTGTCATATTTCCACCCATGTCCAGAAGTGTGGGTCGAGCTTGAATGATCATTATACAGGGTAGAAGGTACTGCTTCGGCCAGAATAGCGTGGCTGGTACATGCAGGTATAAGAAATATAAAATGCTAAGTTTCATTTCGGTAGGTTTAAGCCTTCTGTAAAAATTTCATTTTTTTCGGCAATGTAAATGGTAAGCCTGTGCTTCCAGGCCAGTACTGTCTCATTTTTAAACAAAACACCTGACCTGCGTGTGCCTCGCGGCCAACATTGCATCAGTTGTAAACAAAAACACCCGACCGGCGTGTACTTCGATGTAAACAAAACACTCGCCCCATGCGTTTACCGTACCCTTAGAGAGATCGACACGAATCGAAATGATGTGCCCGAAAGCTGTAAATGTAACTGAAATGATGCATTCATTCAAGTAATAATGAAGATTCAGTTTTCGATAGCTAAAGAAACAGAATAATGAAACAATCGAGGTGGGGGTGTTTAAGGGTCCGCCGACAACTAGGTTATTAGACGGAAATCACGTATTTTAGAGCTAAAACAATAGTAAAATAAGGTGATACATATTTTTCTAACAATGGAATCTTTTTCTTATTGTTATTTTTATTCTTATTATTATTCTTGTTCTTCGTCTTATTATTATTATTATTATTATTATTATTATTATTATTATTATTATTATTATTATTATTATTATTATTATTTTTATTATTATTATTATTATTATTATTATTATTATTATTATTATTATTATTATTATTATTATTATTATTATTATTATTATTATTATTATTATTATTATTATTATTATTATTATTATTATTATTATTAATTATTATTAATTATTTATTATTATTATTATTATTAATTATTATTATTATTAATTATTATTATTATTAATTATTATTATTATTAATTATTATTATTATTGTTGTTATTGTTATTATTATTATTCGTTAGGAGTTAAACAATAGTAATTGCTTTAATACACATTCACATTCATTTTTCTAACACAATTGCTACCAGGCTGAAATAAAACTAACGATCTTGTAAATGACAGCTGTGGTAACGAAGGCCTACACAATAAAAATAAAACTAATTGTATTCTTGTTCTCTATAAGTAAAAACGACAATAAAAGAAAGTATACGTAATATGGAGTTCCTCTATACATATGACAAACCAAATTTGTACCTAATTTGGGATTGAAGAACAGTTAATTTATTCTAGAAGATAATGCTACGTTTACAAGTACGATGTATTTGACAAAGAACACACGTGTCAGTCAGCATTATGAAATAAATTCCATAATCCTGTCTAAATATATTTATAAGACTAACACAAGAAATACTGAACATTTATGTCATTTATATCGATTATGTTGCGTTTATATAAGTTTTGTTATTACTTAATTAAAGATCTTACCATTAAATTCACATTACAGTTCACAACAAAGAATATTATCTTTATTTTACTTTTTAAAAGGGAAAGCAGAAGAAGAGTTGGAGATAAAGTTGGGGGAGTGGAAACATCTGCCTGTACGTGATCTCATTGTTATGCTTTTCACTTTATTTTCTCTTACTTATTTTTGTATCTATTTATTTTTTATTCTTAAGGGGAGTTTCCCTTTGAAATTAATAGTCCATGTCTAAGCACTCCTTTGATGTGAATGGGTTCACGATCGCAAGGTTAATTCTTTCATATTGTAGACAATTGTACTTTACCCCCTTGCTTCTGCTTCCGCCAAACTTCACATCGCCAAACGACACCTCCCGTAACCGCTCAGGCAGCCGAATTTGTTGTGAGAACCCGCGACAAGTACGTGGCCCACGACGTCATATTTCGCGTATAAATTAAACTTTGAATGACATTTTTACATTCAATTGTGGCTAAGTTTATTCGAATTAAGACAAAAGGATACTGAAGCACTGTTCACACAATGTTTGCACGATAGTGAAATAATAAACATTTGCATCTATTCATCAAGAAGCTAGATGGCTCCAAATGTTTGACACGTTTTACTTCTTATTTATTTATTATTTTTTTGGCAAAACTGTAATTTATTGTATCGTTACAATCATGTACAATTCCTAGTTAACGTATGGTCCAAGTGGTATCTTTCTTCCTGTATATTTCGGTATTTATACAAGTAGACTGAGCTAGTCGTCAATGAAAGTGTCCCTAAAAAACAAGAAGCATAATTAAATGAGATCTCCCATATTCATTATTTAAGAACAGTTTTGTACAATTCGATATCTTATTAATACATTTGTTTCTTGAGTTCTAGCCACATGCTAATAAAAGGACATGAATTAACACCTTACTTTTCTATGTTGTTACAGCTGCGCGTATTCGGTATGAGATTACCAGCGGTAACCTAGGGGGAGCCTTCGGTGTCCATAACAGGACTGGGGCTATCTATGTTGCTAGCCCCCTGGACTATGAGACAACCCGCAGGGTAAGTACACCTGTTATATTATATACTAGTGCATGAACTGTGATAAACTGCGTTTTACACAACAGTTGAGTTAATCAATGTTAATGCAATGTCCATTAATAAAGTTCAATTAGGAATGTTAGCATAACTTCCGTGAGGTCATTATAATTGTAATTCAACAGGAAGGTTAGGTGAGTTCATTTCTAACTGACCTGACAATACTGACCTGTAACCGACTATAAATTAATAGAAATATTTTAGGGTCTTAAAACGTTTCTCTAAATGTAATGATATAATCTAATCTATCCTGAAAGGCCACGAAGAACTGTTGGCCAATGGGAGGTAGTGCTGGTTAATACAAAACCCAATGAGAAACATGCTATCACCTGTGGAGCCGAAATTATGATATTACAAAGTAATAATAAGTTAATCAAAATATAACAATTAAAGAAAATCAGAAAGAATATTAAAATAAAAATATTACGAATATATGTTCAAACAGACGTGCATATTACGAGCTGATTAACTCGTTAGAGAGAAGGTCGTTGCTAGCCCTCGTGTTTTGACCCATTTCAGAAGGCTAATTGAGTTTCTCGTGCAGACTTGAAAAAATCTGTTGTTAAAATCATTAGTGACAGTGCCTACGTCAATTTTAGCAGGTAGATGCAGAAAGAAATTAGCGCAAACTTGCTCACGTGACATAAGGCCAGTACTACTTTTGTTAGAACTCCAGGAAATGCTAGGTCTTCAGGTAAACACACTCTCTGTGACAGGTCTAGCGAGGAGACAGTTGCGTCTCTTGCACCGCGGCAACAATTGCCTGCCAGCCAAGTGCAGAACTGTAAGCCTGCAGATATATTCACCGGTCTACAAGTAATCTTCAGTATTTCATCATCGTCATCATCGTCATCGTCGTCGTCGTCATCGTCATCATCATCGCCATCGCCATCGCCATCGCCAGCACCTCCACCTCCACCTCCACCTCCATTCCACCTCCCCTCCAACTTTACCCCCTCCTCCACCTTCACTCCCTCCGCTTCCTCTTCCTCTTCCTCCTCTTCTTCTTCTTCTTCTACTATATCGATCGGCAAATTTCGCAGGAATTTAAGCAGGAATTCGCAGGAATTAAACCTGATACATTACGTGCTTGTGTTGTCTTCAATTCTTACACACTCCCGCATACCCTGAGTGAAAGAATCTCACTGCTCGAGCTAGACCAGGTACAACCATAGCTGAGATATTGTGAATTTAATATACACTGGCGCCCAGAATGTTACATCGTCGGAAAGCAGAGAGTTGCTTCGAAGGAACGCACCGTCGGTGGAACGGTAAGTTGCTGTAAACTGACCGCGACATGGGAAGGGTGCGTCACCTGGCAGCGTTGTGCAGTTAGGTTGCTGTATATCTGCTTTGTAAAATCGCTCATAGAAATTTCATTTGCATCCATTTATATTTTCCTTCAGAAAGTAGCTTATCTGTTGTTAAGGTTAATTTGCTCTGAAGTTTGCAGTCCCAAACAGCTTCTTGTGTTAGCTACTGGACGAACAAATGTGCATTTGAATAAGGGATGATGCTGTGAACCAAAGCTTTCAAGTCTCCTGTAGCCTCTTTTGTTTATGGTGTCACGATAAGTGATTAGTTCATATTAAGTTTCGCCTTCAACACAGGTTGTAGCGTTCTCTTTAGCTATAGCAAATACACTGAGCACTCGTAGGTCGGTTACAATGGTTGCGTTTGTTAAAGTTTTATTGGTTTCTAGTCCAAATTCCACATAGTAAACAATTTACTAGTGTGAAAAAATGTATAAAAGTTTTGGTTGTTATTAGTAATGGATTTCTCAGTCAAACAGTCACAGGTCCACAGTTGAACAAATTTAGACCTCTCAAGATGAGTATTTAAGAAAGATTTTACAATTAGAGCTTGTCTATTTTACTAAAAGTCAGTTTTTCCACCTTCAGGTGCACTTGTCTAAACATTTCTGTGAATATGAAATTAATGATAACTTAGAAAAGAGTGCAAATGGTTCCTGTTGAATTAGTATACTTACATATATAGACGGCAATTGTATGAAGTTTCACAAAGATTTTTTTTCCTTCAATATGAGGAAATGATAGATTGTTCGAAACAAAATTTTGAAAACCTTATCCAATAAGATTCTGTTTTATGTTTTCAGCCTTCTGCAAACAAATGGGAAACGTTTCAGGAGAAAAGTATACCTAATTGAAAAGAAACAGTTATCAATATCTGGGACACTTTAAAACATCCTATTTCTCATATATGGTAGAATATATTTATATCTAATTCCTTTTAACATAAAAACTGTGATTTGAGATGGCCAACAAGTCAATAAACATCTACATAAAGAGTGTAAGTTGATCAAAGGTGGTCTTATTTTGAGTTTCTCAGAAAAAAAAAAGATGTGTATCATGGAAATATCCCTAGGTATGCCTTTTATATCAAGTAAAACAATTTATGCAATAATTTTCTGTCGACATGTATTTACATCACACCTTTCAAAACAATTTTTTTTTTACAAAATATATGTAAGCATAGCTAACTTTTTTAAAAATATCTTGAGGAAATCATTATTTGCTTAAACTTAACTTAACCATGCAGAAAATAGTCATCAATAATGTATTTGAGGATAAGTTTATCTTATTTGTTTCATTTCATAACGTAATCTGCTATATAATTGTGCCCGTTCATGTACCATGACATCCAAAAATGGCATAGATATTTTATTGAAAAAAAGGCTTTGAAGATCCTTGAGTAAAAAAGAAAAGATGAAAATTGTTTAGAAAAATGTGTGTAGGTGAGTCCATGTGCGTACGTGCGTGTGTAATATGAAATCCAGAAAGGAAAAGTCGGTTAAATGTTTTACATGGATGCCACACGGAGATTTTTAAGTAGTTCCCCAATCCAGAATACTCTTCACATTAAACTTTATTTTTTCTCCATTTTTTTGAACGGCTCTAGCGGTATTAATAAAATACTATAATTTAGTAATACACAATTTCCTGTGAGTATTCTGTGAATTCCTCTTCACGCTGGATAGTTATTGTATGATTTGTTAAAGCGTAAGAAACAGACAAAGTCTGACTACACATTAAATGGATGTTTCTTTTGAAACCAACAGTTGGTCAAACAAGGCTTTGGCATTAAACATTTCCCAGTTATTTATTACTGTATCCCCTTTATACCTAAATGAAATGTGTCAATGTAAAATGAAAATAATTAACAATAAGTAGACAAAACAATAAGCATTTCTGTCATGTGAATGCAATAAATCTTTTTTTTTCCTGTATTGTGAAATATTCTTCGCAAAAGAAATCGCCAAGTCTCATGTTCTGACATCTCTGCGCATAAAACTGGCGTTATAATGTTTCAAGATTGGTTACTTCTGGATAATTACACTACAAATTAATCTCCAATACGTAATGCAGGCAAATCGCATTCACTTCTTTAGAATATTCAAATGATCTTTGTGCAAAATTGCTGGAGTCTCTTAACTACAAGAACTCAGTATAAAGCCATTCTGCAGTAGTCGTGTATTAAGATATATTAACTACTGCTCCATTAAGCCTCACTTTAGGGATTTTAAAAATTGGAAATGGGCCTAGGGGTGAAGAGGATTATGAAAACGAGAAGGAATGAAACAGTTGGATAAGGAGGGCTCAAAAGTGGATATACTAAGGTTATAGGGAAGGAGAAATGATATGGAAAGTACAGGCAGTGGAAAACAAGACTTGAAGAAAGCAGATTATACACCCATCTCAGTGCTGAGCTGTGGAATTTTAAAGTTTCAGCGACGCTAAGTTCGAATCCTTTTTAAGCTAATCCTTATTAAGTTTCTAAAGTGCCTACCTAAGTTTTCAACTTTATGGCACTCGGCTGCAGAAAAAAAGTTGAGGTATAATAAATTCAAAATGCTCTGATACCGCCCTCTGCATATCAAATGTAAGAATGCTAATAAGTATAAATGTATAAAATGTTAATCTATCTAGTGATGACTCTTCATACAACACGTGTTTGGAATTGACCCATAACTATCAACTTATGAACATACCGTTTGTATTATGATAGATTTGCAAGAATGCAATTTTATGCAATAAAGCAACAGTTTGTTTTCCAACAGTAATAGTGTAGTGTGGACTTTAATCCAGTCCACTTAATACCAGAATAATTGACCGGCATGAAGAAAGCATAGGAATATAATTGCAGTAAATAACTTCCAGATGTTATAATAAACGTATAACGTAAAGAAGCAAGAGATAAAAGTTTATCATGAGAAAAGGGCTTCTAGGGAGTTCCCTGTTAAGGAAAGTATAGGTCAGTGCAGTTTCGGTAGTTAGGTTTCTAGAGATATTAAGTCAGCAACTAATCCATTAGCTTAGGGTTGGGTAACCTGAATCACAAGGTTAAGATATTCATGTACGAAATTTCTGAGAAGTAAAATGGGAATTGAATTCTTATAATTTAGTGAAAATTGTGTTTCATGGGCGAATCAGAAGCGTTGAAAGTTGACAGTAAGTAGAAACATTGCTGGGGAGTTATGTTTAATAGGTGAGATTTGTATTGAAGTGTATTTATAAAATTCGCCTCCTTTCCTTCGTGTTCTACAATACTGCAGAAATGTTTGCTATGATCGACTATCAACAGTCCGTAGTGCCTAAATATTACGCTTGGGTTACATACATAGCGGTCGCTGCAAGAGGAGTCTCTGATTAGCATTTATGTGACTCACGAAGAAGACTGGGTAAGTTAAATTTCCCGAGAGATGAGCAAAAGACCTGCGACATCAAACTATACGTGAAACACTGCGTAGCACATTGAGAAATAAATGAAGAACATAGACAACGTTAAAATTATATAAAACAATGACGGTTCCTACACTGCTCTATGGATTCTCACGAAGAAAATGAAGAGCCAAATACAAAGTGCAGATATAAACTTTTTAAGGAACACTAAGACCCAATAAATAGGAACATTGAACAATATCGAAAGGAATGGATCCAACATATACAAAGAATGTCCGAAATAAAACTGTCTAAGATTACATTTCAGTATGAAGCAAAAGGATAGAGAGCTGTTGGTAGACCCAAAAAGAGGTGGAAGGAGCAATAATTCTAAGACTAAGCACTCTGCCCACGCTGTGAAACGAAGACGATTCGCAGAAGCTTATACTTCTTTATCATCACCGTCACCGTCACCGTCACCACCACCACCAATACCACCACCACCACTACCACCACCACCATCACCACCACCGTCACCGCCACCACCACCAATACCACCACCACTACCACCACTACCACCACCACCGTCACCACCACCACTAGCACCACCACCACCGTCACCACCACCACCACCAATACCACCACCACTACCACCACCACCATCACCACCACCGTCACCGCCACCACCACCAATACCACCACCACTACCACCACCACCACTACCACCACCACCATCACCACCACCGTCACCGCCACCGCCACCGCCACTGCCACCGCCACCGCCACCGCCACCGCCACCGCCACCATCACCATCACCATCACCATCACCATCACCATCACCATCACCATCACCATCACCATCACCATCACCATCACCATCACCATCACCATCACCATCACCATCACATGCCCACCTCGATAGCGTGATGGTTAGCGTGTCTGCCTCACGTTCAAGAGGTCGCGAGTTCGAATCTCGCTTAGGGTAAGTTATCCTAAGGTTTTTTCCGAGGTTTTCCCTACCCTGAGAAGACGAATGTCGGGTAACTTAAAGCTCCATGGACCTCGGACTCATTTGAGCATCATTTCACCCATTTCATTTCATTCATTCGTCCGATATGACACAATGTTGGAGGACGTTAATTAAAAAAAAAAAAAAATCACCATCACCACCACCGTCACGGCCACCGCCACCGTCACCACCACCGTCACCGCCACCATCACCATCACCACCACCACCGTCACTGCCACCGTCACCGTCACCGTCACCTCCACTGTCACCACCATCACCACCACCGTCACCGCCACCAGCACCACCACCACCCTCAGCACTACTATCACCACCACCATCACCACCACCACCGTCACCACCGCCACCAGCACCACCATCACCACCACCGCCACAAGCACCACCACCGCCACCGCCGCCACCATTACCACCACCACCATCACCACCGCCATCAGCACCACCACCGCCACTACCACCACCACCACTGTCACCACCAACACCACCACCGCCACCAGCACCGCCACCAGCACCACCAGAACCACCACCACCAGAACCACCACCATCACCAGCACCACCATCACCACAGCCACCGCCGCCACCATCACCACCACCAGCACCACCACCACCAGCACCACCACCACCACCAGCACCACCATCACCACAGCCACCACCACCACAGCCACCACCATCACCACTATCACCACCACCTAAACCGCCACCACCACAACCGTCACCACCACCGTCATCATTATGATTACGATTATGATTATCATCATTATCGTTATCATTATTATTACCAATCATCATTAGACCGCCTCCGTAACACAGTGATAGCGCCCCTACCTCTGGCAGGAAGAACCCGGATTTGATCCCCGGAACCGGTGTGGGGATTGTTCCGCGCTGGGCGGTCTGGCACGAGATGCAGTCAGCGCCGTTTGGTGCCGGAGAGCCAATTGAGGAGCTACTTGATGAAGAAGTAGCGAGCCCAGGTCGTAAGTGCCGTATAACTGGCTGGGAGGGATCGGGGCACTGACCACGTCCCACCCTCCAGTACTGCACCCCACTCATGATGCCTGTCGTGGGCAGAGGAGAGGGGTTGCAGCGGCCGGGTGGCAAGCCTTGGCCATTCATGGGCTGTTACGCTGGGGATTTATTATTATTATTATTATTATTATTATTATTATTATTATTATTATTATTATTATTATTATTATTATTATTATTATTATTATTATTATTATTATTATTATTATTATTATTATTATTATTATTATTATTATTATTATTATTATTATTATTATTATTATTATTATTATTATTATTATTATTATTATTATTATTATTATCGTTATCATTATCATCATCATCATCATCATCATTATCATTATCATCATCATTATCATTATCATCATCAGCACAATCATCATCACTATCACAGAAAAGGTTATTTTTAAACCGCAAACACTTGATGCCCCACAGTCCAACGTCAAGCGGTCGGCAACTCGCTTAAATAACACATTAGTAGCCCCCATTAAATTTATCAGTTAGGTATTCTCACCTCACCCACGTATAACCTGAGAAAAAGATATAGGAGAATAATTCATCACTGGAACAGCTGACTGAAGATAACTCAAAAACCTACATATTTAAGAAGGGAAAAAACGACGCACGTAGCTAGTCACAGTACTTCAAAACTAACAGGTTCCTTCAAATTTCAACGTTGAAAACTGCCGTTTTAATCAATACACCTTCAAGAAAGCTAATTTTCCCAAAAACTATGCCCTTGTAATATATCTCAAATACGAAAACTATCAAACTAGGTGCTTGAGTTCGGCATCTTACAAGTATGTAACAGGTACATGTTCAATTGAATCCGCTACGTTTTACACAGAAGCATTTTTTGAAAATTCTGTTTTCTCAAAAATGGCTAACCATTTTGTTGAAAATACCATATATAATCCATTTTCATGAAAAGTTAAATGTGTATCTTGAATTTTCTGAAAATTTTCTAAGAAGTCCTCTTTATTCAGACTTCTACATAATTGGCAAACCGTAAGAGGCAAACTCTTCTTACATAAAAAATGCAGATTTTGTTAAAGTACATAGCTTGTGTTTTTATTTTTATTTAAGAATTTACAAGATATTCGTTATTGATTTGAATTTGAAAACATTATTTTTCCTCCAACTGGAAGTGGTTAATACTTTTATATCCTGGTGATGCAAGGAGAACAAAACTTCAAAGCCATCACATAGGGACCAGTTTTTAACATATTTCACTATCGCTAGAGGCATATGAAATATGTAATAAAACTATTTCTATAAACCTTTATCTCAATTAATATGAACGAGATAGAAAACTGAACTTTTTCAGCATATCCATGCCATATCCTATTGCTGTAGCCTAACGACTGTGCTATTGAGGCAACATGGCAGGAAGTTTTTTTTTCCGGTAAACCACTAGGGATTCCCAAATTCGCTCTCAGACATTACAAACCAATGACACCTTACAATATTCTCATAGGAGGACAACTGTGAGGACGCCTTTATCAGGTGCAGCGTTGAAGTGAGAACTGGACACCTTCCGTAAAGAATAACCTAACATTCCGAAATAGACGTAGATCAGGGTAGTATTTGCTAAGGGTGTCCGGAAATCCGTTGAAGGTGATAAGTCCACATGTAATTCCAGTCTAAGGATGGTTTATTTTACCTAAATAAAGTTGATTTACATTATACTGAATGAAAGAGCTGGACAACTGTGTCTTATCCTCACGGAGTTTCCTGGCGTCGTAAATTCCATCTTTAAAGAAATCTTCAAAGATCAAAGAGTCGCAAGTTGGTGCCAGCACGTGGAATTGACCTCCAACTTGGTCAAAATTCGGAACTTCAATACACAATACTCGCTGAGAAAGTAGCTTAGCAAAGTATGTGTCAGCACGCGTCAGCTAAGCTGACTGCACCTGTGGCACTGGAGCATGACTTGAACATCTGTTCATACAACGTGAGATTTCGAAAATGACTTATACATATGCGAACAGGAAATCGCATGTATCCACTCCCGAATATCTAAATTGTATATATTTATACTTAACAAAAATTTACAAAAATATAATTATCACAATATCCTCTGTAGTTTAAGCCTGAGCTTCATAGTTGACAATTATTTTGTAAGAATAGTTTGTTAAACAGTGGTTAGAAAAAGCCATGTATGTAATACATCACTTGGCTTACATTCTGTACTCTTTGACCAAGGTAAACACATTGTGAAGCATCGTATCCTACCCAAGAAGTTGGTACCAAGATTCTAGCAAAAGCATGTGCTTTGAGGCCTCCTTGTCCCAAAACAAGAAAATAAATTGTTTTTCAGAATTCTACAACACTGTTGGCATGTTTCACTATCACTGGAGCAAAACGTCAAATTCACAAAGCATTTAAATATATCGTGAAATATGTAAGCTACATTAGAATGCATACAAAACCTTTTAAGCGTAACATCGTTTAGGGTTTGACACAAAAATGGTCTCAAAAGCAGTATCTGTATCTACCTGAACATTTTAAAAATGTATTTCGTATATTTCACTTTTGTAGCGTCATGTCATTTTTATGATAAACGATATGTAAAACGGTCAACTAAAGAGGATAACAATAAGAATGTAAATTATTTCTGTAAACCACCGCACTCCAATAAAGAGCAGTGGAGTAAGAGAAAAAAGGATAACGCTGTATATAAAAATGGATAGCTGGAACATAAAACAGAGTAGAGGTAAAAAAAAAGCTGAACAATAAAAACGAAATATTAATTAAACTATGAATGGATGGGGAATGTGAATCCGAATATGCACCGGGAGAACCGCTACAGTACTATCAGCTTAAATTGCATGTCAGCAGAAGCACCAGAATTCCCCAGGTGACAGTGTGGCCTACCTGTACTTGCTAGTCTGTAATCCAGTGAGGTTTCTCTGCAGTCTTCACATACGACACGGAATGCGCTCGCTGTAGTAGAAATTAAAAAATAACTGAAAATGTCCCATGTAAAGTGTACTTTATTGTGGGAAATGTTCTTGAAAATCTTTTTGTGCCATCCTTTGAAGATCCTGAACTTAAATACACAGCTTAGTACATTTAAGTTACATTGTACCGAGACACACGAACGCATCCTTTAAATCCAGAGGCACCGGCTGTTAGGGGTAGACATGCAGATAGTTGCATTACTGACCAAGTACAGGATAATGAACAATGTTACAATATTTGCTTCATTTGCGGACTTGTCATTTTACTGATTAAGAGTCACATGTTTCAAGTTGATTAGCATCTTCAAGTAGGCATGCCACAGAAAACATGACGCAGAGAGGGAATCTTGTAACGCAGTAAAAAATGCGTATTATGAGGGCCAGTGCATCTCATTGAACTGTGAAGCAGTGCTCACGTGCATTGTTCATTTTGCGGCGCAGTTATGACCATACAAAAACATCAGGTGCTAAGCTATGCGATTATTTTATGTTATGACTGTTTGACGAAGAGAAAAAGTAACTAACACACCGAAGTGGAAATAGAAGGTGGTTCACTTGTTCCTTATTTTTGGAGACAAGCAACACTTCATATGCTGAAAGCAACAAGGTCGGAATTACCGTGCTTGTCCACCGTTTGATAGCATGCAAATCTAGCCTGCTCTTCATGGTAAAGTAGATCTTAGCAGTGCATGCTTCTGGAATAGACTACTGCTAAGGCTCAAGGTCTATTTTCCCATGAAAAGCAGGCTAGATTTGCATGCTACCTTCTGGTCGACAAGCATGATAATTCCGACCTTGTTGTTTTTAGAGCATGAAGTGTTGCCTATCTCCAAAAATAATAAGGAAGAAGGTACCTGGTATATGTTAAGGTACCGTTTACCAAAATATCTGCAATTGCACCCCTAACAAGTATACTGAGTACATATAGCAATGTTCTATTTATATAAGTGTGCAAAGAAAAATCTATTACACAAGTTTCTAAAATGTTAAGCTTACAGTTTAATGCTTAGTTTCTAGAAAATGATTTTACATAATATTATTCAGATAAACTCTCCTATTACTTACCTAAAGTAATAAAGAAAGTATGGTACCGTTCTAGAATTGGCGATCCTAGATTATTACATGGGTTGAGGTTAAGTTATGATGCTATGCAAGTATTTAATCCAGTACTTGAAAAGCAGATGCAAATTATAGAATGTTGCAGGAAGAAGGTGTTTAAGATGTTCAATGACATCCTGGAGCAAAGTCTTACCTAGAAAAAGAAAAATAATACGGGTATTCTAGAACAGTAACGGGAACTACTATGCAATATTAAGCAGAGAGTTGGGCATTTATTGACAGTGAGGAAAGTAAACTACAGACATAGGAGATGGATAAATACGGGGAGGAGCTAGATTGGACAGGAAAAGGAATGAAGAAGTAAGGCAGTTAATTGGGATGGATGAACAAATCGCAGAAAGAGTTGAAAGAAGAGCTCTCCAGCGGAATGGCCACTTCCAAAGAATGGTAAAACAAAGGTGGCCCAGAATTATTTTGGAATATTCACCATCAGGAAGGAGGAAACATGGAAGACCGATAGCAAGCTAGAGAAGTGGTACAAGTAAGATGATGGGTTAGAATTTGGAAGAGGGAGATGGCAGATTCGCGAAGAATAGAGAGTGAGATTAAAAGGTAACCACTGAAAAATGTAAAAACCCTCAAAAGTAAGCACAGAAGTGTTTACTGTGATCAACTGTAGCGCGTAGCACCTAAAGACCGCGCTCGTGTGATATATAACTAGCGGCCGCTGCAGCGGAGCATTCCGATTAGCATCTCAGAGACTCACCGCAACTTACGCTTCTCATTATTATTACGGAAACGTACATTGTTTGTGCGTCAGAAGTTAGAAAAATTAATAAATCAACAGTTACAGTTTCTTCATCGGAAAGCAGTCGGCAACTCGCCCCAAATTGAACACTTACAGCCTCTATTCAATTATTAGGCAACATAGCTAGAGCACGCACCAACATATAATCTTAGAAAAGTATATAATATTTTACCTCTGGAGAAGCTGCTAGAGGCAGTGGCAGGAGACCAAAATATGGGGACGGCGTCAGAGATGTCACACGCAGGGAGATTCCATCAAATTGGGGACGCTTGTTCAAAGTCTACCTGAAATCTGCATATCCACCACAATAGGGCAAGTGTGAGGTCAACAGCATGTTCTGGTATACAATATAGAGTGCATTGTAGCTGTGGAGTGGAGGACTGTCATATCGGCGACCTCTACCTTCGGATGCTCTAACTTCTGTGATTTTCAGTATCACATGGACGTGAAATATCACTTAATTCTGCTTAGAGGCGTGTTTGTAGACTTGAGGCTCTTTTATGACACTGGACTACCGACTTTACTTCCCCTCTTTTCCATCATTCTCATCCGGATTTGAATTCGCGACCTCGGAACTAGAGCCTAGCACGTTATCCCTATAGACCAGGGAGGACGACCTTTACCTTTGGACCAAACTGCCTATCAGCATACAGCGGTTTTCCTGTTGATTTGGTATATTAGGGTGCGCGTCCACACGCACGCACGCGCATACACACACACACACAGACACACACACACACACACACACACACACACACACACACACACACACACTTTCGCACTCCCTACTCTGGGAAGGATGGGGGCTAATCTTGGCTAGAGAAAAGTTCCCTCCAGTATGGAATCGAACCTAGGACCCCTCGCAAAACCAACAGGTGCTCCACTGACTGAGTCACATTGGGCTAGCTCTAGTATACTTTTTACTACAACTACTACTTAATATACAATGAAAGTTTATCTCGATTAACGAGAAATGGTTAAAAAAAGTAACCTTTTACGAGTATAAAAATAGTTCTTAGAAGAGTGAGTAGACAGACATGTGAGTCACGCGTCAGATTTTTGTAATTATAAGTTTGTGCATGTCTCATAGATATATTCTTCTGCAAACAAGTGAAAACCTGGGGTCAAATAGATTCTTACTTTCGCCGGCCTTACTTTAAACTGCAATGTAAATAACAGAACGTGTTTGATTAACAGTTCTGTGGGTGATCGAACCGCACAACTTCCATGTCAGCAGGCACGAATGAAAATATAGTCCGTTGACTAACATG
This sequence comes from Tenodera sinensis, assembly GCA_030765045.1. Lineage (NCBI taxonomy): Eukaryota > Metazoa > Arthropoda > Insecta > Mantodea > Mantidae > Tenodera > Tenodera sinensis. Next base: position 29,436,494 of record CM060971.1, read on the forward strand.
AAATAAAGCATTAAATATGAAATAACTCCAAGTATTATTTGCAAAAAGAGTTTGAAAATGTTATAGTAAGAACAAATGGAACACGTTAATGTGCAAATTCAGTACCTATTATTAATTGCAATACGAAATGCATGTGAGCGCAGCCGTAGAAGGAAGCAAGGTCATTTAACCGTTTATTTAACGTTACTTTAAATAGCTTCCAAATCATAATGGCCAACTACGTTTTGTTTGAGGGAGGGTTTTAGTCATTTAAATACATTTTATGTGTCATACTTCCTTCTGCGGCTGTAAGTAAAAGCTGCATGTCCGCAAAACATAGGGGTCCGCGGAGGAATACATTTCTGCACTTAGTTTACATTGACATTTAAAGTAATGCCGGTGAAGGTGTAAAATATGTGGAAAATACCAATGACGACAATCCATGAGACAGCATGTAACGTAAGTTTTATTGGTTGGCAGAGAGTTTAAAATTTGTCTTCATTAAGGAAACAAAGTTGTGTAGCCAGGTTCTGGTTTAATTTGAGTGAAATCAGGCCTCTCTTGAAACTAAGAGTGGAGATTAATGGCACGTCTTCGGCTTTCCCTCCGAAACGTCACGAAAATACACGATGATTAATGTACTTACGGGTTACGGATTTGTCAACGTTAATAGTGAACCGGAGATCTATCCTGCATCATTACATGATGCGCTAAGGACACCAGGAACTGCGGAAACAAAATAAACTCTACTTGGAAACACGAAAACCACATTATATTTAATTGGCAATCTTCCAAAAGTACAAGGGAGATCGTAATTTAAGAAAAAGGGCACTAACAATGCTTTTAGCTAGTGAACTTAATAAACTGCTAAATGGGCCATCTAAGCTAAAACCATTAAACGTGGTGGTTCTTTTCGCGTTAACTTATTTTGAAGCTTTTATTGCTTAATTTTTATTATAGTTTTTACTTGCTCTATCATCTATAGTGAGTAGAGGAAGTATTGAAATCCAACCAGAAAGTGATCCAGATGTACCGAACTAGCCCCGTAGCTCAGTTGTGCAAGGGGTCCCGGGTTCGATTCCCGGACTACGAGTCTGGAAAGTTTTCTTTAACTAGGGTTATCCCCTATCCTCCCTAGAGTCTGGAAGTATGAGTAGGATTGTAAATGCATGTGTGTGCATTTAATGAGATAAACTCAAAGCAATCGAAACCCAAAGTTCTTAACCAACGCTAAGTGAGTGAACATCATTGCTCTTGAGCAGTTGTTCCAAGAGCTTAAAAATCACCTATATGGGCTTAAATGTTAAAGGCAGCATATAAGGGAACATAAAAGTGATATAAAAGAAATATACATTTTCGCCCTTTCTATTAGCCCGAAACTTGCATGTGTAGAAAAGCACCGAGGGCATCTGCATTTGTGCATTTATGAATATCTAACGATATGATTAATGTACCACGATCTTAAGTTCCTTTTTGTAGTATTAAACACCCGTTCTTACTACATACGACACCACAGGTGGTAGACACATGATTAGGGAGCAAACCGTCAGGAAACAGAAGATTTCGGAGTGAGGACTGTAGGAAGTGGGAGGGTTCAGACTGTCACATGATCGCAGCACAGAGGAAGCCAGGTACAGTCGACACACGAAGATTGTCGATAATGTTATTGCATAACTTATATTCAATGCTGTTACCATTTGCACTAAAATATCCACTCTCTAATTCTTGTACAATTTCAGCAATACTTGAATATTTCTATTTTCTTGTTGAAGGCATTTCACTGCGGTTGCGGAACTAGTGAACATATTCTAGAGACACTATGTGCTGTCGCTGTACTCGCGCAATGACGTCACGCTCTGCTCATGTAGCAGGTAACTTGCGATTGCCTCATTTCGCAATGGGTACATAAAGATCGAATCCTACTTATGATATACAAAATGAACCATGTTTTCTTTTTATTCCATTTATATTGTGTCTTTAATTGCAATTATCATACCGACGGTCTTTGACCTTTGGAAAATATTGGCTCTAAGCATTGGTGCAAACTAATACGAGATCATTCGTTTTCTACACTTTATTTGGGTGTTATACGTGGACTCTCTCTCTCTCTCTATCTCTATCTCTCTCACACACACGTAGATACGCAGAAGCACATATTCATATTCCATTTATAGTTCAGAAGCTGGGAAGGATAATGAATAATCTAAGCAGAGAAAACTTCCCATCTCTCAGCCTGGGATTGAACCCGGGAACATTCACATAGCAGGTAGGGAAATGGGAAGGAAAACTTGTGAAGAAAAGGTTCCAGGCCCAAGTTTAGGATATTTCCTCACATTTACCAGACACAAGGCCTCGGGAAAGCCTGGAGAAAGCTCAGCCAGGAAGTTCAGTTCTGGTTAGATCTGAAACCCGAACCTACCGCTAAGAAGCCCATACTTTAACGAGCTCGGCCGTTCTTGCCATACGCTTAATTTATTTACATGAGAAACAAAATTTGTATAGTATTTTCCACCATGTCGTTCTGAAATAACTGATAAATTATAAGAGCCAGTTACATGTTGCATAGAATGTACACGTGTCGTTAAAAGTGTATATGAAATAAATTACACTTTGTGGTGTAACCATTTCCCAGGTACGTTTTGTTATTGACTTGAATGTTGAAATAAATTTACTTTCTTCAAATGGTTTTTACTCAGTCTGGGTGGCTCAGTTGGTTAGCCGCTGGCCTAGTAATCCCAAGGTCACGGGTTTAAATCCGGTCCAGACCAATGGTTTTAAGTGTGCAATTGACAACGTTGCCAAACAACAAAATAATTTCACTATAGTTCTTTTTTTTTCCTCGTCATGCGACTAATCGCTTCATCCTGCTGCATCCTACTAATGGCTACTAGAAAAGTTGTACATCTAGACTTGCTCCACTAACTAGGCATTCTTACAGACTTTTATTCCTCTTCTTCATGTTAGTTGAGATAAACATTTGTAGAAATTGTCTTATTTGTAATTTTCTTGCAGCTGCAAGGGAATATGGAAATACAGTAGGCCTTGAGTGATAGACAAATCTTTTAAAGCTGGTTGCTATATGAGGGCTTGAAATTGTGTTCTCTTTACACGACCAAGATATAAAAAGTTAATAACAATGTTCCATTTGAGAAAAGTATAAGTATTGCAAAACTCACACAAATGACAAGGACATCACTAAAATGGTTCACTCGACAACAAAAATACTTTTGGACATAAATTGTGTTTTTTAACGAGGTCTACATTTTTGTACAGTAAGATTTGGTCTATCTCTTACAGTTTACGAGTGATTCAAAAGCCATCAAGAGTAAACACGTAGATAGATATTAGCCAGAAAATTCAAAATATACATTTCATTTGCCATAAATATATAGCTTAAACATATAACATTTTAATCACAATTTCATTGAGCTATTTTTGAGAAAATCAAAATTTTCTAAATATTTTCCACGTAAAGGATAATTTAGGGTGAAACAATTTTCTTTAAACTTCTCCTGTTGTATCCTTGAAAGATATTACACTTAAAAACTAATTTTGGTTTTTGACCAACTTTTCGCTTTTTAGCTATGCTATTCACAGATAGACACACACAGACAGACAGACAGACACAGACCTTTTTTCTAAAACTGGTCTTTTTATTCGATGAAATCTCCAAATCGAATTTTGGGTCGAATACAACACTTAGCCTGCTTACTACATAGTAGAGAAAGTAAAATAGGACTATTACTTCGAGTTTGCTGTATAAGACTTGCATCAATGAAATGTATATTGAAACTATTTTTGCAAACTGTTATCTCGATTAATATGAAGTGGATACACAAATAAGCTACGCAAAATAGAGGCTATAAACTGAGAAAGTTTGTTTCTATATCGTATTAGTAATAGTCAAGTGTGTCAAAGGAAGGGTACAGTTGTATTTTAGACGCCAGATGAAGCTGGGTACTTTTCGAGCAGAGAGGGATCGGAACATAGAAAGCGATGCACAAAGGCTAAAGGGAATGATACCACATCCAATACAAAACGTTTGATGTCACGTTCACATGTGTATCTCTACTCAATATTGCATGAAAGATTACTGAAAAAGGATATTCTTCTGTTTCTTGAGTCTATAACTAGGCTCGGATGGGGACATAGCAACTCTACCAATTTGCCTATGCCCCTGATGGGGCGCCCCCGTGACAAAGGGTGAGATGAGGGGTACGGCAGTACAGAAACTCCTAGGTGGCGGTTAGTACAACCATCTCCCCTTCCCTCTATAGGCTTATACCTGGGGGCTCATGACCGAAGACCTCCTCCGATCTGTATTACGAGGATTTACAGACAGAAAATTCCTTGCCATGTACCCCGAAACTCCGCCAACACTTAGAACCCTGAAACCTGAGCTATTTCCTAGTATCCCGCTTAATTATTTGTTTCTTACTACTCTTGCTAATTCTTATTAATCCAGAAAACATTCAATGCCTAGGTAGGTAAAGCGATAGTCAAATCTCCAAAGTGAAATTATATTATATTTGCATGACCACGAGAAGGAACGACGAGGTACTTAACAGTTCGGAAAAATATGTGTTGGAAAATTTAAACTAAAAAGAGCATTTAAGAAGATGATTAGGTTCACAAACTAACCTTATTTGCCATTAGTTGCCTGCTTTAACAATATCTACAAGCATTGTGTAGAAAGACTTTATCCAGCTCTAATGATTTACCAGTTATTCAAAAGCAATTCTGAATTAAGAGTTCATGGACTGTTGCCAGGAAATTCGATATATACCCACATTTTATTTGGTATTGAAATGACTTAAGCATGCAGTATTTTAAGGATATCTATCCGTGAAATTTTTAAAATGTTGGTATAGAATCATATTCTAATGTATAATATAAAAGGCTAAGCTCGTTGTGTATTTTAAACTGGCTCTAGAGAAATTCATTTAAACAATTTGTAATTCCTTTGAAAAAATGCACCAGCGTAGCAATTATTTTTTTAAAAAATTTATTCTGTAGTTATACTCTAACAATATATCAATAAATTTTGGAGATGAATTTTTAATTATCTTATTGGTTTGGGGGAAAATACATTTTAAATACGAGACTTAAATGTTTTAAGGAAATATTAACACTGTGTGATTACTATTGCTGAATAAAGCGCAATTAAAGGTGCTATAAATTCACATACTCACTTTTCATCCTGTTGGTAATAAGGAGTAGTTTAATACTTATCCAGACCCTCTAGAGACTAAAGTGGAAAGGAATGGTAGGGGGTATGGGAAAACCAAGGTAATGTGGGTGTCAAAACAAGATAGAAAGAATAATGAATTTAATATTATATATGATGGAAACTTTAGAAAAGAAGATACTAATGAACTTCTAGATATAATAAGTAGTGACGAAAAAAACTGAGTGTGTGAGTGCGCGCGCGTACATGCGTGCGTGCGGCCTCTTCGTCTTTTTCTCCTCTAAAGTTAATTTTATATTTAAGGATTCCTGACTCTATCTCTTGCTGCTTTAATGTTGCCAAAACTTACCGCATTACAGGAAGCTAGTCCTGGAGGCAGATATTCAAATCAGTATATGACATGCTTTAAAAGGTGGTACAGCTATAGATACAGAACTAAAACAGAAGTTTATTATTGTTTAATAGCACTAAAACCCGTATTTATAAATTCCAACTGTTTTTGGCAAAATAAAACAAAAAAGTCCGATTTTTTTCTCATGTAAAACGGGTGCAGGTAATTTCATTGTTAATCTTCATGTCACATACTCTGAATATGCCGAACTAAGATATCAACTTAGATATTTATTCGACTTTTTCTCTTTGAGTTATACTGTTCTCTCTCTCTCTCTCTCTCTCTCTCTCTCTCTCTCTCTCTCTCTCTCTCTCTCTCTCTCCCTCCCTCTCTTCCACTCACACACATACACACAAATATTTCATTTGTTAACAACCCTCTCAATTTCCAGGTTCATTTTAGTGCCACCGGTGTGTCAGAGTTTCGTCTTGCAGGAGTTCTTTTACATGTCAGTAAATCTACTGAGAGAGTCTGGCTCTCTTACACACACTTAAAAACCATTGGTCTCGGCTGGCTTTAAACGCACGATCTCGCGATTAGTAGCTTAGTGCCTAACCAAACGTACCCGCAACCTACACGCAAGGAATTTTATGAAAATGCTTGTTTTGGATTCAAGATCCCTCAGAGCGTGTATTTTGTGATATTCTCGTTATCCCTAGGCACCAGGTATGTGGAAGCTGAGAGCTCAAAACTCATTAGCGGGAGATGATAATAAATTATGCCATTTTTTGCTTCTCAACTTACTTGGAACGTCTATATGTTCCAAAATATTCTATACAAAAGCTGAATGTGAAAGCAGTATTTATATACATTTGTTTATTCAGATTACTCAATGTAATCCCTATTTGCGATTGCCTGTTATTCCAACTTCTCCAAAACCTTGCAATGAATAACCATCACGTTATGTAAATATTAGGACCGTTTAATATTTCCCCAAGTATATTGAGTTTAGTGGACAAGTAAAACGTGTGTGTGTGCGCTTAAACCAAAATAAGAAATACTATGAATGGCCTAACCTCAATGGCAAAGATTTGTTGGCACTATGACACTGACCGATTTGGAAGGGGAACTTAGCATCTCGACCAATGAAATCTTTTGTGCCTGCTCCTGACGTGGTGCCCCAGAAGGAAGGCGTGAGTTGAGAGCACACTAAGGGTGGCCGGACTAAGGAGAGTCGATAGCAAAGGGCAATGCTACGTCCTGGAAGATAGTGATGTGATTTTAAAAACGAAGTGGAATCTGGAACTAGTTCAAACTCAGTCCAGACCAATGGTTTTTAAATATGCTTATAAGCTATAGCATCATGTTACTACCATCTAAAAGAACTCCTGCGGGACAAAAGTTTTCACACCGGCGGCGCTGATATGATGCTTGTGACTTACAGTGTCGTTAACAAACAAAATATGTAAAGATATTTAGTGAAATGACAGAGCGAGCTAAGCAACGTTTGTGTTAAGTTTGAACCAGGTAATTGAGCAATATTCAAAACTGAGTGACAGTCTGAAAACTGGACGAAATCACAATATGCATCATTCGACGCTCTGTACTACGACAAATTAAAAGCCCACTTACTTTTTCTGTGCTTGTATTTTATCTAAACTGAAGCACAAAAACAGCTGTTTTCTTAACACAATCTACGTTTGGTTGTAACTTTGCATCTCACAGCTTTTCTGTTCTTTCGTAAGCTTGACATACACCCTTCCGTTTTTCAGTTCTACTACTCTTTCTGTCTATTTCTTTGAGCAACCGCTTCTGGCGATTCACAAACTCAAACTGATTACACACACACACGGACACCGACACGGACACCGACACGGGCACCGACACGGGCACCGACACGGGCACCGACACGGGCACCGACACGGGCACCGACACGGACACCGACACGGACACCGACACGGACACCGACACGGACACCGACACGGACACCGACACGGACACCGACACGGACACCGACACGGACACCGACACGGACACCGACACGGACACCGACACGGACACCGACACGGACACGGACACGGACACGGACACCGACACGGACGCGGACGCGGACGCGGACACCGACGCGGACGCGGACGCGGACGCGGACGCCGACACGGACGCCGACGCGGACGCCGACACGGACGCCGACACGGACGCCGACACGGACGCCGACACGGACGCCGACACGGACGCCGACACGGACGCCGACACGGACGCCGACACGGACGCCGACACGGACGCCGACACGGACGCCGACACGGACGCCGACACGGACGCCGACACGGACGCCGACACGGACGCCGACACGGACGCCGACGCCGACGCCGACGCCGACGCCGACGCCGACGCCGACGCGGACGCCGACGCGGACACGGACACGGACACGGACACGGACACGGACACGGACACGGACACGGACACGGACACGGACACGGACACGGACACGGACACGGACACGGACACAGACACGGACGCCCGACGCCTCATTCAACACTGGCTGTTCTCTTCGTCTCGAATCGCTTATATAGTCAAGAATGACATAGCACAGATTTTTCTTGAAATTCTTCTTTTCTCGAACTTCTCATAGACAAGCTGGGAGTCGAAGGATTCCCGTCAGTCTGAAAACTATTTTGTTCTGTGCGTTTCATTGTCTTCGGCCACGTATTTACAAGAAGTGGTGTGCGGTAGCTAACAGCGAGCTTCTTTATGCCGGGCGTCTGCCGAATGCGGTGAAGTACCTTCATCTTGGGCGTCTTCAATGGCAGCTGCAGCAGAATCACGGTATATATCCTGTGTATCAATGTGTCCCTAAACTTGACTCTAATCTGAGGTAGGTTGCTTACCTTTAAATCTGTTCAATCTCAGCCCTCATAGTGACAGATGATTTGTAGGTGAGGTATATGACCTGCACTTATATTGCGCTAGTATAATCAAATAAATGAATGCTAATACAGTATAAGAAATCATCATGTCTATGGCATTGCTGTACATATGTAATTAGGGTACACAGTGTTCCTGCACGTTTGTGTTTTCGTGCTTTCCCTATAATAAACACAACGAAATTTAGCATTTTAACACAAAAATTCGTTTCCAAGAAAAAACAACTCTGCCAATGTAAATTAGATGGCTCTAATAACATACAAAATGCATTAAAAGCCCGTCTCTGTAGTGTATGGGTATCATATCTAATTCACTTCCAAAGGTTCTGAGCTCGACCCTAAGTCGTGGTGAATTATCCGGATAAGTTTTGAGGTAGAATCAGGACTGAAAAATTCAATTCGTTAGGCGGGATTTGAATCACATATCTTCTGCTTCTCGCGCGTCTTCTCTAACCCTGAGCTACCATGGCAACTTGCCAGCATGACATTAAATTCCCCAACGGGTAGATCATTGGGCAATCTCAACTGAAATAAGTAGCCCAATGATGGTTTGCAATCGCAAGTACTTTACATTGTCCACACGGGGCTTGTGTGTTTAAAATCATCAGTAACTACGTTGGGATACAATTACAATTACTATCCGGATAAAGCTTCTTACGGTTTTTTCTGTATGCTAAGAAGAGACATCTCTGGTAACTGTAAGCGCCATGGAACTCGGGCTTCTTTGAGCATCAGTTTACTTATTTTGGACCTGGACCACACAACAGAAATTGTAAGTGTAGCATTGGAAGTAAGTGGTTTCTAATACATGGCGAAATAAGTTTGTAATGTCCTCAGGAAATAATTCTTGTAGATGAGTAAGTCTCCTCGATGGGAACCATTGTGAACAGAGAAGTGACATCAAAACTTATATGAAGGTCATTGGGCTGCACGGTAAAGAATTTCAGCTTTTCAACAAAATGTGCGGAGTTCTTGATGTAAGAATCAGTATTACCAACATGTGGCTGCAGGAGTTTGTCCAGGAGTTTCGCCAAGTAGTACGTAGGAAATTCAATGGCACTATGGGGCATAGTAGTATGGCTTGTGGACCTGCGGTAGTCAATATATTCTAGGAGGTTGGGCTTTTCCACAACTCGATTGAAGGCCCATACCCTTTCCACTCCCCGCATTGTATTTCTGATCCCACTGTCTACTCTCCATCCATCCCTTCATTCACTGCGATATTCTCTCCTCGAGACGTAGTTAGATACTGAAGGCCCTACTGTCGTCCTGCAACAGGTATAGCAGTACAGTACGGTACGTTAGGTTTACGGAAATATATGCTGCGCATCCTGCGGATTAGCAAGCTTTAGTTGCGCCAACTCTACCATTAATACTTACTGCGTCAAAGGGCACAGCTTTAACGAGTGAAGCTTCTATTCGGGATGTTCGCGACTCTAATCCCACCAGAGCGGTGCCTGATAGAGAATTTTTCCAGGCTTTCCTCATTCTCGATAACTGACAAACGCCGGAAAGGTACCTCAAGCTTACCCTTGAAGTGTTACCTATCTACACTTCCTTTCCCAAATTATCATTTAATTTCATGCACCTCCAGTGTCCTGTACTGACGTACGCAGATGTGAAACGCTACTACTACTACTACTACTACTACTACTACTACTACTACTACTACTACTACTACTACTACTACTACTACTACTACTACTACTACTACTGCTCCTCCTGGTCCTCCTCCTGCTGCTCCTCCTACTGCTACTCCTAATTCTCCATAATATTTAATTCCATAAGCTTAAGAGTGTCCTAAAAGCCTTTGTTGCATTACTTATAGCACATTTTACGTTGTTTTAAATTAAAAAAAAACCATTAGCATTGCCAAAGCACATGCACTGAGAGATTTTTTACTTTCTCTACTACGCATAATAAATAGGGGAAGTATTATATTGCACCCAAAATTCGAAGTTTATATTTCACCAAAATATGTTTTGAGGCCCCCTGAACCCCCCCCCCCCAAAAAAAAAAATTAGATAAAGTTCCGCGCGTGTGTGTGTCTGTCAGTCTGGAATGCATCACTGAAAACGAGAAGTAGAAACCAAATATGGTATTTAAGTCTAATATCTATCAATGATACGACACGAAGATTTTGAAGGAAATTTCTCCACCATATACTACGATTTACGTGGAAAGTTTTTTAAATGTTTTGATTTTCTCGAAAATGCCAAATATTTAAGATATTTTTATGATAAATGAAATGTACATTTTAATCCTGTTTACTCCTGACGACTTATCCACATCTGGTAAACCCTATGAGAATATCTTACTGTACCAAAAATGCAGCTCTCCTTAAAACACACAGTTTACGTCCAAATGATTTTTTTGGTATAATGAAGCATTTGGGAGATATTGCTGGTTATTTGTGTGTCTTGTGAGTTTTTGGAATACTGAAACTTTCTTAAAATGGAAGATCATTATTCATTTTTTATATCTTAGCCGTGCCAAGAAAACGGAATTTCAAAGCTTTAAAACATCTGACTATCGCTCAAAGCCTACCTTATTTCCACATTACCCTTGCACCTACAAAGTAATAAAACATAAGATAATTTGTACAAATGTTTATCTCGACTAACATAAAGAAGATATATCTGTTTGTAAGAATGGTTAGTACAAGAGCAGAGAAAGTCATGTGAGTGTAACACATCAGGTACTTTTTATCACAATCTGCGTATTGAATTTTTGGATGAAATGCAGTCGGGTAAGGAATTGAAAAAGGAATTCGAATGTTCAGCAAATGTGTATATAGAGTACAACATAAGACTACAACAGAAAATCCCGTGTTGTCTTCTACGAGTACATTAATTAAACAGTTGAAGTAAACCTTTATTAGTTACCGACACTAAAGCAGCTCTTCAAACTGTTACCCACGTCGGTAGCGTAATGGTTACCGTGTCTGCGTCACGTTCAAGAGGTCGCGTTAAGAGTTCGAATCTCGCTTAGGGTAAGTTATTCAGGTAAGGTGTTTTTCCGAGGTTTTCCCTTATCTTAAAGTTACATGGACCTCGGGCTCATTTGAGCACCATTTCACCCGTTTCATTCATTCACCGTCCGATATATTTCGTTGGAGGACGTTAATTTAAAAAAAAGTTATAATGACAGTAAAAACAATCTCCAAGCTGTTAACGTCAGCACTAGTAGGAACTGTCTACGAAAACCAACTTCAACTAATGATGTGAACCTTAGCTTTCTCAATACTAAAAACTCTGCTAGATTACAGGAAGGCAAACAATGTAGATGCAACTTCCCATGGCGATCTGCAAACATCAGAATATATTTTATTTCAGGGTTCATATACATCTGTCTGGTTGATCGTGTAGCGAAAGGTTAGTGCTCAGACTATGATAATAAATTTAAGAATTTTAATTGAAGTAATTGCCTGGAACTATATGTATTATGACTATAAAAACGGATTGCACGTTTAATTTTTATTCTAGTGCCGCTTTTATAAAGTGCAAGGTTTTGTATTTTATTCAATCCTATATTTCATTATATTTCAAGTTTAAGTAATCGTTAAAGCTTCACAAATGCACCATTAATTTGTCTTGCTTACCATAACAGAAACTTAAAAACGCAGCATACATTGATAAACTTTTCGGGAGGTCACTGCTTCTTTGCAAGGGCAAAATGAATAAAATTAAAAGGTGTTGCATTCATATGACCTTGTTCACCCACTCTTTTACAAACCATTCTTATATACGATATTCTTCTATCTACTTCTTGTTAATACACATGAAGTTCATTACTAGTTCACATGTTTAGTTGAAGGTATAAATAGACTACAGTAGGAAGAACAATAGCCAGGTATTTAGAAACAGGATTGTTAAATGGCAACTCTAGAGTTGTAAAACTGTCGAAGGCTATCGTAGAATTTCATAAGTAAGTGTGGACAACGGTAGTTTTCCTGGTGGAATAGGTCAGTTAAGAATTTATCCGCGTTAGATGAGTTGCTCACCTATCGGGGGTTTCCTCGTATCGATCGCGTTCTTTACGTTATGGGGTTATGTTTTACTAGATTCCTCCAGAAACAGAAGGTGCTGAACTTTCAACCTTCTCGAAACTGAGAGGGATATAAGGGGTCACTTAAGCTATGGAAAATTAGTGTCTTCACGAGTAATATTATTTTGAAGCAGAAGGTACAATTTTTATTTTGACACAGTGGCCAAGGTCATGATCACAGTTTGTGGTGATCATTATGTTTGAATTTCTGATGAAATATCTTAATTAGGTGTATTTTGTGTTACGTTTCTTTCCCTACCAACGCCACCGATTTTACCGGTAATGTTACTATTTACTACGTCATATATGTACTGCACCAAAACTACCAAACTACCAAACTCTAGATAGCTCTAAAGTTCCATACTCTTTACATCTCTAACGACCTACCACCTGAAAAAAAAATCTTGTCCTCCATTCATATGCATTTCTCTAATCAAACTTCTGCAGACTACTCTACTACTTTCTTGCAGTAACAAGTACTGTACTTAACCCAAAAATTTGATCACAAATACATATTTTAAGATTCTCTGAATCCAAACAAAGGATTTTTAGAAAAACTGTCTCCAAGTTTGTGCGCGCGCGGGTGTGTGCGTGCGTGCGCGTGCGTGCATGTGTGTGTGCGTGTGCGTGCGTGCGTGTGTGTGTGGAGCATAATTTAAAAATGAAAACTTGGTTGAGTTCCAAACGTGGTATTTGAGTTCAGCATCGACATGAAGGTAATCAAGAAAATGCTCACCTAAAGCTATGCTTTACATGGAGGATTTATTAAAATTGTTTACCTTCTCAAAAATCCTAACGATTTTTATTAAAACACTATGTATTTAAGATATTTTCATTACAAATTAAATGTTTATTTTAAATTTTCTGGGAATAGTCTTTGAGCTTCCTTTCATTCTAAAAGACAGTTGCATAACTAGTAAATCATAACAGGTAGACAAGGTCTCCTACATTAAAAATATGTCTTGTTTAAGCATGTAATTAATGTCAATTAATTTTAACCACTTACGAGATATTCCTTGTTAATTAAGAGCTCCCCAGTATAGGTTGCGCGTTTGTTCTTGACGAATGACCTTGAGCAGAAATCCAGTCAGCTTGCCTACCCTTAATAAACAGCTCAGCAAATGTTTATGCTACGATAACAGACACCTGTTTTCCTCTGCCGCGTACGTGTATACAGTCGACTGCAAAAGTTTTGTGCGGCACAGATGTATGCAACGAAAATAACAGTAATTCAGACGAGGGAGAAATGTCGGGAATAGAAGAAATGCTATAAAGTTAAGTGGAAACAGTTATAGAGGAGTAGTGTATAATACGTGTGGCTCATATTATTGGAAGTGTGACAAATTGATAAGTAGTGCTGTACTACTTTAGCTCAGAAGCATGTGCGTCATCTCACTGCAGACTGTATCTCCGCTCTCTTTCGATGCCAGCATCCCGCATCCCTGAGTAGTGACTCGCATCCAACCTTTCATATAAAATTTTCATTCGTCAAGAAGTAACGCGCGACCTGTACTAATACTTTTCCAAAATTGGTGGAAAAATTCGGTTCCCTTTCTCCTGGCCATGCACCTAAAATGTAACTTGAAAGTCATCACAAAGCGACCAACTCTTATTTGACTATCGCTTAAACCTACTGTGCTCCCCTTGTACCTACAAGAACATGGGCAGTAAGATAATTGCTGCAAATGTTTATCTAAGTTAACATAAAGATATAAAAGAATAATATATGGTAAGTAGATACTGTACAAGAGCAGAGAAAGTCATGTGAGTGTAAACATAGCCACTATTTATGTAAGTTGTAGAGAAAGTGATGAAAGGGAGCTAAGAAAGCAGAAAGAGAGCATTAATGGACCGAAGTAACTCGACATAAAGAGAATGAAGAAGTACCTACTCTCGACGACTGGCGTGGACGTGACCATACAGCGATGTTGAAGCTTGGAAAAGACTGTGGCCTTACGGATTACTTACGCCTCATTTGTGTTAACAAAGTCGATAAGTTGAAGTTCAGGCCACTTGGAAAAGCGATTCTCTCGCAGCACAGTCCAACGATCGGTTCTCTTAATGCTGTTATGGATATGGGACGTGATAAAGATAAGAAATTCCGCTTACGGCGCTCACCGAGGAACCATTTTACTACTGAAAAGGTTCTATAAATAATACTTTCAACATTTCCAAGGAGCAAAAGATCATTATCTGCTGCTTTAGCGGTTATACCTCAAAATGAAGGTTTCAACGTCTTCGTAGCACAGAGCTTTAACTTCTAGTGCAATGAAAATAATCATTGCTCTATAGCATTTTACCACTTTCATGATGTTAGGTACATGCTATTCAATAATTCGCAATTAGTTCCTTATTTTTCTTGAACCATTAAGAGATATGATCAACTCTTCCGTCCCTTGTAGACTACTAGAAGAGTTACGGATATGTATGATTGAAATTGAGAAATACTGAGCCAATAATGCTATCGTTTTAAAATGTAAACCGTAAGTGTAATGTAATGCAAACATGTTACCTCCTAAATTTCACCCATTTTAATTAGACATTTTGTAAAGTATGAGAAGATTTGTATATTTTTAGTCACGCCACTAAACATTTCCCTTGCAACAACATATATTAAATTTTTGTCTAATACTTTTAACCCTTGATAAGGTAACCATCTGTGAAATTTCAAAAATTACTATTTTTCGTCCAATTCTTCTCAAATTTTGGGGATCAGCTTGTTGCTCAGAGCTAAAACAATATTATGAGTTTGAACTTTATATCTTGAATAGCTTTTTTAAAATATTTTTTATTAATTTTTGTAAGCTTATGTGAAAAATGCTACTTGGTGATTACTTTTCAACAAAGAACATTCCAACTTTTACAGCTAATCAATGACATAATTATAGTTATATAACTTTTGGCTGGTGTTTTTTTAGCAATTTATTTTGTTTGGGAGAAAAAAATTTGCAAATTACATAATCCAATTTCTGAGAATTTTATCAATTTTACAAATTCCTTTTTTAAATAAAAACTTTAGTATTAAGGTACAGCAAAAATTTAGAGCCATGTTTTAATTATTATACTTTGAAAAATGTGTGTACCAAGTTTCAAGAAAGTATCTGCAAAACTATGCACCAAGGAGCATTTTGTACATAATCATGTGTCAGGAAATCATAAACGGAGAAAAATGGAGTTAAAGTTTAGCAACTATATAATACAAATGTACTTGATTAAAACTGACCTGCACCATGTGTGGGACCCTCAGAGGTCATTTTAGCTGTTTCTTCAAACTTCAGTCGCTTCCTAACAGTTCTGTAGCCCCTTTCTGAATGCCTAGCACTGTACTTCAGACGACACTTATCCCTAATTTTACTTAATTTCTCCCCAATTTAATTGAAATTTCTACTCTGAACCTCTTACTTTACATGCTGTGAAGCACAACTCAAAAACGAAAAGTCACTTCGAAGTTGGTATTTAGGTTTAATTTAATTCAAGGATGCGACACAAAGATTTTGAAGAAAATTGCTCCACCCCAACCTACCTACATAGAAAATTCTTCGGAAATTTTAATTTTCTCAAAAATGGCTGTTAACGATTTTTATTAAAATGCCATATGTTTAAGATGTTTTATGGCAAATAAAGTGCATATCTTGAATTTTCTCTCTATAGCCTATCTGGTCCTGCTTACTCTTAATGACTTTTGGATAATTAGTAAACCTTTAAGCGATAGACAAAATCTTGCCATACCGAAAGTGCAGATCTCATAAAATGCACAAGTTATGTTCAAAAGCGTCTTTTGTGGAGTGAATTATTTCGGAGAGTATGAGTTTTGCTACACTTAAGCTTTTCTCAAATGGAGGGCCATTCATATTCTCATCCCTTGGCCATGCAAAGAGGACGGGATCTCAAAGCTTTAAAAGATCTGACTATCACTCAAGGCCTACTGTATTCCCATGTTCTCTTTGCACATACAAGAAAATTAGCAATAAAATAATTTCTGTCTATGTTTATCTTGACCAATATGAAGATGATAGAGGAATAAGAGTTTGTAAGAATAGTTAGTATAACAGTAGAGAAAGTTATGACTGCAACACATCATATTTTCTTTACCTTTAGTTATACTCTAATTAAATAATATAATAAATACACTTTTGTCATTTCCCTTCGAATGAACCAACAACTATTAAACAAATTAATAAAATATTACACAAAAATTTCTCTGTAGGTTTCTTCTTCTACTCTACCTGACTAGCCTCCCCTTATGCAGGACTTGCACCACCTAGGACTTACAAGCCAGTGGCCTGTGGGTTTGAACACATAAAATATCTGTAGGGCCCACAGCGTCAAAAAGGACATTGCTGTAATTTAGCTTGTAATAACCTTCTTGTGGTGTTCAGCGTGTTTAACATGATGCAGGAGAAACAATAATAAAGCAAGCCACTGGTGAACTTGCTCTTTCTGTCATATTTGGACATACTTGTAAATAAACTAATAATAGTTCATGTTTACATAATGTTAATCATATATTGTTGTGAATAAGACTTAGAGAAAATTGAAGAATATTCCATATTTGTTTTGCTGGTTCTAACGGTTCACACAGCAGCAGTTTTACCAGGACCTATGAAACCCCCTCTGGTGAGATATTAAACAAATATGTGAATGTTGGAGACTGTAACATCAATGTGAGAATATTTATGAGAGGAGAAAAACGCGCAAGCGATTTTCCGCATATTTTTCTGCGTATTATTTCTCTTTTTCGACGCTAGTGTGCACGCAAGCTTTATTATTTTTTTAAATTACTGCCAAAAGTTCACATACACTGGAGCACCCGAAGGTTTGCTGTTTTTCAAAGCTCAGCACGCTTGGGGTAGACAGAGAGCAATTTCGGTTGGTAATCATGTGAGCTATCAGCGTATATGAATGGCAAAGAGCGAAGCATCGTTTTATTTGATATCTGAAGCGAACACAGGATTATCATACAATGGATATGGCCTTGTTATAAATTGAGTGGAGGCGTAGCTTTTCTGCTACAAGCTTTATGTGACTTTATTAAAAAGCATTTAGATTTATTAACGCAGCATATGGACAACTTATCTTTCAGAGGTCGTTCTTGCCCTTGTCTTTAATTTCACCAACCTCATTTATCATGTTTTCCTCATATTCTCGCTGGTGCGGGGTGTACAAGTTCTAACAGACAGAAGAAATATTAACAAATTAGTAGATATTTGGATGTCTGAGTAAAATTTAGGAAAAACTTAGGCATAAGGTGTTGCGCATATATGAAGATTCAGCTGAAAATAAAACTACTAAGATTATGGCGCCGACGTTGATTGACTTCAATGTTGTTTCACTGACATTTTACATTAAATTTCATTGTATTCCAGCGAATCCCTCACGGGGAAGAGACCCGAAGACAGGGGGATATAAGTTCAGAGGTGAAAAGGAACTCGGGCGGGTTGGGGGGGGGGGGGGGCAGTTGGCGAGAGTTAGGAAAAAAAATAAAATAAAATAAAATAATATCTGCCAGCTATGTCCAGATACCTAATTTCTTATATCTGGACGTAGTGTGCGGATATTTTCATTTATTTAAACTTATTTATTACAATTTGTTCACAATAGAATGTGCAGAAAACTAAATTAAACTAAAGCTAAATTAAACTAAATAACAATAAGAAAAATTGGTGATATTGTCAAGTTGTCCCTAGTCTCTGGTAGGCTGTCCAAGTCTCATCAGGCTGTCGTTTTGGCCTCATTCTTCTCCTTTCTGCTTACAGTTGGTTTGACAATCTTAACGATCGACGGGATGGTGCTACAACAGTCGCTGGAGGTGTATAAAAATTTCTTAGATTTCTTTCTTGTTCAGTTTGTCTTAAAGATCTTTCTGCTATACTGATTTGAGTCACTCATTTAGATTTTCCTTATTCCTGACCATTTCCGATAAAGTGAGGTACATGAGCTTTTCCCTGTTAGATTGTCCTATTTCACTGTATTTCTGACAGTTAAACATTACATGCTCAGGAGTATCTTCTGTATTGCATCTGGTGCACATTTCAGAGTTGATGATACTAAAACGGTTTAAGTAAGTGCCATATGGCCCATGGCCCGTAATATAGTGTAATGCAGCTTGTAAGGGATTTAGGTGCTTTAGTCGTAACCTTTCTCGTATATTAGGGTAAAACATATAGGTGCGTCTCCCAGTTTGCAGGTTATCCCATTCTGACTGCCATAAGGATATTAACTCAGCCCTTATTTGTCTTTTCATATAGCATCGTTTTCCTATTATATCTTCTATCTTTTGTTGATTGCTTTTCTTTAGCCAGTAGTAAGCACCATATAGGCGAACCTGTAGATCTATTGGCCAGGTACCAGTGGCCACAAGAAGAGAGTTAGGAAAGGCCGAAGCCCCGGGTCAGAGTCTCAAGATCACACAGACTTACCTTGATAACGGCAGACGTTGTAGCGATGATCGACGTAATCGGCGTAACCGACGCAACAGACATAACAGGTGTAACAGAGAGACAGACCATGGGGGTGTCGATTGCCCGCGTTAATAAAGCCCTGCCTGCCTTGTCAGCATTCTGACTACCTGGATTAGCTTTCGACACTTTACGATATCTGATGTAACTCTACCGCGGTGTTTGCAACAGTTGTGATCGTTACAATTCATGTATTTTTATTTTTAATCTCGTAAACTTTCTACTGCTTATTTGGCTAGGTAAGATCTCACACATCCCCAAAACTGAATTGGAAATTTCCTAAATAACAAAGAAAAAATGACCAAATATATTGTGACGCCGGGCGCGGGGCACAACAAACGGTGGTAGGAACTGAGCCACTTTATACCGCATATCAAGCCGGTGATCAAAAAAGGCGCTCAAGGTCAGGCTGCCGTGCTCTAGTGTTTCCGTATACCTGACTAACAACAATGAGCGCGGCGCATAACAAAGTATTGCTGGAACCTTCGAGGAGCATCCGACAGCCGGCGTCGAAAAGGGAAGTAGAGAAAGGTCCATGTTACACATCCTCGCTATATAAGGAGGCGAGGAAACAGCAGATGAGAGACTTATAGCTATAGGCATAGGCCGCTCAGTGTGTCAGTAAGTGCAGGACAGGTGTGCATGTGTCGTCGCGTTGTGAACAAGTTTTAACGTCGAGTGAAATGTATCGGCGGAGTTAGTGTATGACAGACAGAGAAAGAGAAGGAAGATGGTAAAATGACTGAGACAAGGCTACGAGAAGAAAACAGTTGAGAGTTGGAATATCACGAAAGACTGTAGACTGTCTTAACGTCATTAGAAGAGAAGTGTGTTTTAGTGCAAATGTTCAGAAGAAAAATAAAAGGATAGAAAAACTGATTTTGTCATTTTGTCACAATAAGCTAAAAGTGTTTTTGTAGTCACATAATATTCTCTACAGGATATCGTACACTTTACACATCTTATACAAACTAAGCCTACGAAACCTATTCTTTTTTCTCGTTCCTATTAACACAGGTAAACGTTTGCAGAAATAGTTGCATGTTGTAGGCACAATAAGGATGGAGGATGTTCAAAACTGGGTCGCTATATGTTGGCCTTGAAATTCCGTATTCTTTCCATGACATAGCGAGAACAAGTGAACAGCGACAGTGCTAAGAACTGCAACAGTTATTGAAAATCCCGAATAAATAACGGATTTCTTTGAAATGGCTGATACGACAAAAAGCTATTTAAAATAAGTTGTGTTTCAGAGAGATCTATTTTCTGTGGTAAGCTTTTATGTATGTTTTACAACTTACAAATTGTGAAAAATTCATTAAGTGTAAATAGGTCCCTTAGGCTATTTTTAGCAAACCTGGTAAATGTCTTAAAAATGTTACTTTAATCAAAAGCATTGGTCATTACTGGGAAAATCAGATATAAGTATAAACTCCACGTAAAGAGTAGTTAGGTGTAATTGGGCATATTCAGAAAACCTTCATGTCATACTCTTGGAAGATGATTGACTTAAATATCAATTTTGATACTTAAATGACCTTTGCAGTTAGATAATTAATTCAATTGACCGCCTCCGTAGCACAGTTGGTAGCGCGCTTGCCTGTGGCGTGGAGGAACCTGGTTCGGTCCCCGTTACCAGCATGGGGATTTTTCCTCGTTGGGAGGTTGGGACGCACCCAGCCTCGTTGGGTCCCGGAGTGGCCAGTTGAGTATACCTGATAGAGAAGTAGCAGCCAAAGGTCGAGAAAGCCACCGGGAGGGCTCGTGACACTGACCATGTACCACTCTCCAGTACTGCACCCCACAAATGACGTCTGTAGTAGGCAGAGGTGGACAATGCAGTGGCTGGGGTTTAGTATAGTTTAATTAATTTTATCATTTAGAGATTACAAGCTATGACATTGTTCATATAAAATTACAAGTTAAAATTAGTTGTATGCAAAGTGTAGACTGCTTTATTAGTATACTCCTAAGATTACCTTTAAAGTAGTTAAAATTATTATTATATTTAATATTATCAGACAAGGAAATAAAAAGTTTAACGCAAGGACCATAGAAGTCTACAAGGTTTTGGAGATTGATGCATAGGAAATATTAAAACTAGATTCAAAGAGGTGTCAGCATGAAAATCAACATTTCAAGCGATAAGTGGCTATTAATTATTTTAGTTTTGTAAATGGCGTTAAATTTCAAAGCCATCGCATGGCAACCACTTTTTAAAACTCTGACTGTAGCTTTATACTTCTCTATCCTTATATTTCAACGCAATGTGTAAAAGTGAAGTGAAAGTTCATGATTCCTTAAAAAGTAGAAGACAGAAAAATAAAATTATCCTCTAAGAATAGTTTGTAGAAAAGGTATGATTGAGCAGAGAAGGTTATGAGAATGCAGCTTCAGATTTTCCAGTAATAGCCATCCTCTGTATACTCAGATCCATGATGAACAATTGCTATTACATGTTTCGTTAACTTATCCACACTCTTACCAGCATTAAAAAAGCTCATGGGTTGCATTCACATGATTTTCTCTACTCTTGCACTAACCATTTTTACAAACATATCTTCTTGTTAGTTGAGGTAAACATTTGCAAAAATTTTCTTATCTTCTGTTAGGTATAACGGGAGTAGGAGAAAAGAGTAGACATTGAGTGATGTCAAATCTTTTAAAGCTTTCAAACTTCGTTCTCTTTGTACAACTAACAAATGAAAAATGAATAGCGATATCTCATTTGACAGAAGTAGGTATACGTTCTGCAAAACTCGCACAAATAACAAGGAATATCTCCGAAATGGTTTACTTAACAAACAAAAAAAAAAAAAAAAAAAAAAAAATTATTTAGATATAAATTGTGTGTTTTAGCAAGATCTACATTTTTTGTACAGTAAGATTTTGTGTATCTCTTGCAGTTTATTAGTTATGCAAAGGTCATCCAGACTTACATGGCTACGACTACATGGGCTATAGCCAGAAAATTCAAGATATACATTTCATTTCCCATAAAAATATCTCAAACACATGGCTTTCAATGAAAATCGTCGGTGCCATTTTCAAGAACATAATTTTCGAAATATGTATCCGAAATGGTTCACTCTACAAAAAATGTATTTATTTTAAAAAGATCTACACTGGTATATAGTTAAGATTTTGTCTATCTCTTACAGTCTACCATTTATGCAAGTCATCAAGAGTAAACAGGACTTATGGCTATAGCCAGAAAATTAGAAATATACATTTCATTTGCTATGAAAATATAAAAATATGGCACTGCCATTAAAATCGGTAGAGCCATTTCTGAAAAAAATTAAAATGTGTGAACAATATTTCATGTAAAATGTAGTTTGGGGTGGTTATTTTCTGCAAAACCTTCGTGTTGAATTCTTAAAAGATATTAAACTTTAATACCAACTTTGGTTTTTAATCGACTCTTTGCTTCTGAATTGTATTACACACACACACACACACACACACACACACACACACACACACACACACACACACACACGTACACACTTTTTTCTAAAACAACCTTTTTTTGTTTCAGGGGCCTCAATATATTTTCGGTGAAATCTCGACATCAAAATTTTGGGTTAAACACAATACTTTCCCTACTTACTATATGTAGCACAGAAAGTAAAAATCTGATGTGTTGCACTCACGTAACTTTCTCTACTCTAGTACTAACCATTTTTACAAACTCTTATTCCTATATCTTCTTCGTGTTAGTTAAGATAAACATTTTACAAATTATCTTATTGCTTATTTCCTTGTAGGTGCAAGGGGAATGTTAGAATACAGTAGGCTTTGTGTGATAGTCAAATCTTTTAAAGCTTTGAGATTCTTTTCTCTTTGCACACTTAACATAATAACAAAATGAACAACGATGATCCATTTCACGAAAGTTTTAAGTTTTCCGTAACTCACACACATAGCAAGGAATATCTCCGAAATGGTTAACCCTACAAGAAAATTCATTCAGACATAAGTTGTGTATTTTGGCAAGATTTACATTGTTTGTGTAGTATGATTTGGTCTATCTCTAAGGGTTTACCACTTACGCAAAAGTCGTCCAGAGTAAATACGACCACAGGGAAATAGCCAGAAAATTCAATATATATTGAATATCTAAAAAATATGACATTTTAATCAAAATTGTTGGAGCCATTTTCAAGAAAATCAAATTTTTTTTAATATGTTCAATGTAAAGGGTAGTTTAGGGTGGGGCTATTTTCTTCAAAATCTTCGTGTCGCATCCCTGAAAGACGTTAAACTTAAATACCAACTTTGGTTTTCAACCGACTTTTCGATTTTGAGTTATGCTGTCCACAGACTGAAGACACACAATGGTTGCTTTTTTTTTTTTTTTTTTTTTTTTTTTTTTTTAATTCAGCAGTCTCAAAACATATTTCCGGTGAAATCTCGAAATCGAATTTTTGGGTGGAATACAATACTTCCTCTACTTACGAGTAGAGAAAGTAAAATAGCTGTAATGCTAGACACCTTAGAGAGATGAATTATTAAAAATTGAAGCTTCAAATGCTCAAAGTTGTGATGAAATATTAAATGTTCTTGTGACCCCAGACGCTTAAACTCGTCACTGACATAAAGTAAAGTAAGTGATGAGATGTAGCATAAGAAGATCTAGAGAGGTGAACTTTAGACCGTGTTTTAGGGAAGTGTTGATTTACATATTGGCAGTACTGACAAGGTTAGCAGCTTCAGCTTCTGTCTGCTCTATGTGGTTTCTTTCTGAACAAATTTAGGGGTGCTTGTTGTACCAGTGTTTCTCGGAACAGCTTTTCTGTGAATGGAATTTTCTGCTAAAAAGCCCCGTTTTCTTAGAAACTATGAAGCATGGCTAAATTACATATTAAGATAATAAAATACCCTATTAGTGCTATTGTGAATTTACCTTGACATTAAAAACCGCGCTGGTTGCTTATTGAAAACTAAATGCTCAAAGAATTTAATCAAACCAGGTATGGTTAGGAAAAGAATCCTACATCTATTCCTTATACAACATTATTTTGTAGGTAAAGTAGATAAGTAAGCTGTGAAGGCAGCATCTACATCTAAGTGAAATTTTAGTTTGATATTATTAAATAGCTTCCCAGAAAATGGGTAAAATAGGTTGTAGATGCAATATTGGAGGAATAGGGCTTTTATTATTACCTTAATGCTTTCATATATACTAACGTACAATAAACCTTCGTAAAAGAAGATCAGATTTAGAACAACCAACCACAAAGTGTTTCGAATTAACGTCCGTTAAGAATTTAACATGCATTTTTACTTCCGGTATTACATACAGGAGATAGAAAAAGTATTGTTTCTATATTGAGGTTTCACTGGGAATGCACGTTTTGTGGGCCCCTAACGTAAAAATAACTTTTTGGGAAAAGGTCGTATGTGTACAGCATAACTCTAAAATAAAATTCGGTTGAATATCAAACCTGCTATTAGTCTCCAAAGTCTTCTTCATACTGAATGACTTTTGTATAGTTAGTGAACTTAAAGAGGCAGATAAAATCTTACTTCATAAAAATGTAATCACCATACTATTTATTTAAGGTGGATATTTTTGTGCCATTAACTATTTCCACGATGTGTTTTGTTATTGGTTTCAATGCTTCTATACTTGCACTTCTCCCACTGGCAAGTTTATATTTGTTTGACATTTAACTATTTTTGTCGTTTTTGAGTTAAGCTGTTCACACATAAACATGCACGGAACGTATTACTAATTCTTGTTTCTTTTTAGATTCAGGGGCTATCAAAAAGCGCAAAAGTGCAAAAATATTTGATCAAACCTCATTTTTTGCTCTACTTACTATACGTGAACAGTAGAGAATATGAAAACGTGTATGTCTGGCAGAACAAATGCTTTTGAGTAAACGATACTTCCTTAGTACCTGAAACTATTACATGTTCTACCTTCAAAAGTCTGTTTCATCATTATACATGTCTAGGACCAGATAAGAGTGCTTGTAACACAAGTGTGCATTCATCTTTTTACTGTCACCATTCCCAAAGAGCGAACAAAATGAACGAAACCCTCTGCATTCCATCGCTCGTATTCTGCTTGGCGTCGTTGTCTCAATCTATGGTGAATACTATTCTTACCTTCCGAGTAGTTATAAATTTACCACGCGTTTTAGCAAAATAGCCTCTCTTTCTATAATGCTTTCAAACTTGTCAACAAAATTCGCTCGAATGTAACAAAAGTGAGGTTATGTAAGTTATTCTAATTATTACTTGGAGAAGGCTTTCCAAGTTAAGAAACAATTTATTTGCGACAAACATAAGTCGAATAAACAATTGTTCATTTTATGTGTTCCCATGTGTCCGTCCCGAGTATCTCATACCTCGATGAATCTGCAGTCAGCTGCCCCAGTGGTGAGTTATGGATCTTTTTGTCGGGATATGTGCGGGTGGATTGAGATTACACAAAGTTGGCTGATAAATTTAATGAAAGCTGTTTGAAGCGAGTTGTCGACTGTTTGAGGTTGAATTAAATTGTAGTGAAGCTTATTATTACAACTAGTAACTATTGAATTATATCTGTCAACTTCTTTGGACGTATTAAGACTATGGTTTCAAGTAACTGTTTCCGAAATAACATTAGGAAGTATAAGTTATCGTGTGTGCTAAAAATACTAAACGGAAACCTTATTGCGCTAACGGCGGATTAGTTCTAAACCGAACGCAGCCTTTAGGCGCTCGCTACAGACCTCGATAAACGATCACAGTAAATATTTCTGGGCACAAAGGAAAAGGCACGAATTTCAGAAATCTACGCTTTTTTATCAGCTTAAGTTCTGCCAACTTAACATCACTCCTCATCTGCAATCTTAATTATATTGCCAACTTAAGCTGTTGATTGGTACCTGAAAGAGTTTCATTCTGCTTTACTCTTGGTAAATTATAAGAATTTCATTGCAGCTTTAGTTTTCAAACTTATTCTGTACGTGTTTTAGCGTTATAAGTATAACTTGACACAGTGTGCAATAAAAGAAGGTTCATTATTGTGATCAATGAAGCAACACACCTTTACAAGTATGGAATATATTTGTCTAACCTTAATGTGCTGTTTCTGATTTCGCATGATTTCTTATTTAAGTTGTTACCCGTAAGTTGAGTCTCTGAAATGTAAGTCGGAGAATCTTCTTGAGCAAACGTAAGGTATACACAATCCGAGCGTTGTCTCTAGACACTGCGGCCTGCCGATAATTGATAACTGTAAATGAATTCTGTAAGGCTCGAAGAATACAAATTAAAAACATAAATTTTGGAATTGAATGCTCTTTAATCAATTTAAGACCGCATACGTTATGACTCCCCACCGCTGTTCCTACATAATGTTAGCAAATTTGATGCCTCTCGTTTTGTATCAAACACAGCGTTTTCACTCCGTAACCTACAAACATACATTTAATTGCCCTTTCCTCAATTGCCCTAGAGACTTCAGTTCCTTGAGAAAATTGTAACTCCCGCTTCTATGCATTGATTTTAACATATGGAATTGTGCACCGTATCCATTTCAGTGTCATGACGGAAACCGGAAGAAAACAAAACAAAACTAGGTAAGCATGGGAAAATTAAACATAATGGAAGGAAAGACTGGCGCAAAACATGTGCAGTGGAGAAATTTCCATGCAACCGCTTCGTTCAATCCAAAGTGTACTAATCCTATTTGGTGTTCATCTTTATTCGCTCTTTAACACTAGTCAATTTAACTGAATTGCGTCATTATTAGTTCAGCGAGCCCCATGTCTTAAAGAAGAGGTGCGGAAGTGAACCTCGGACTGCATGAGTTTCCGACTTCGCAAAAAGTTGACGCACTGTGACGGTTCAGAACCATTTTTCATTAGGACAGTTGTGTATAATTCACACGCGAGATGCAAGTGAGCACTGATTAGGTGGTTGAGTGCTACTTCTGAGCACTTCAGTTTGTGTCTCGTTACAATATTGGCCTGACTTTTAGATCATTTTCCCCGCTCATGCTCAGAACTTCAAGTTCCGAGACTGATAAAAAGGATTAAAATATTATACATACCTAAGATTAATAATCTGACGTTTAATTTTCATGTGTTCCTATAACACTCCGTTTTGTAGTTACGTTATTTCGCTTTGCTGTTTTCTTAATTTATTTTCTGTAGGTCAGGTTTCATTTATTACTGTAAAGTGTATGGACAGGTCTTTTTGTAATGGAAAAGTTGTGGCGTTAAAGCCGAGAGAGCCTGCTCCACAAAAACGGTCCATTTATTTCAGTTACCAGTTAGCATACGTGCTGAGGTTGCGCGAAACAAATCCCAAATGTAAATACTGAAAGATAGGATACAAGTCCCATTTCACAAAGGTGACTTCGAAACTGTTGATGTACACAGCTTCCAGTCACCTTTCACTAGTACTCTACCATACGAGCTGGTGACAAACTCGCTTAAAGCAGTGAAGTGGTAAGTGATGATTGAGCGATGAGAAAGGCCGAATACATCTGAAAACCCAGTAAGAATAAAACGCAATCAAATAACGAACCTTGCAACCTCATACCAGAGTAAAATAAAATAAGCGTTAATCTTTATTGCAATACCACATCAACGTCACTACATTGCACATAAATACTGTTTTATTCATATTCGTAGGGCAAAACAACATAAACTGTTGACAAATACATGTTGTGTTACGTTAACGATATAACAAGTACTGCGCTTATGGACTTTCAATACAGACCAAGCAGAACACAGTTTGAGGGAGATTTTGTTTGCTGACAAGTGGAATATTCTTATGTTGAGGCCCACATGCCTAGCTCACTTCTCTGACACACAAGACATGCGCGTAAGTGGAAGTGCTAGGTGAATTAAATTCTAGGTTCAGCGGTTAGACAAATGACGTCATATAGCATATCACGGCACACTTTTAAATGAACACCTATGTGTTACAATTTATCTATCTCCCTATCATTTATTTACAAAATAATTAATCTTACCAGCCAGTATTCCGATAGTATTTAAATATTAAGTTCACATCGTAATTATTATCTTTTATACCAACCAACTTACTCCTGATTTTTTTAAATACAGCCGTATGTGGACAATGTTTGAGAGGTAGAATCAGGACTGAAACATTCAATACCACACCCGGGATTTGAACCATGCTTCACGTGTGGCTGCTCTAACCACTAAGCTACTATGGCCAACTTGCCAGTATGAGATTAAATTCCCCACCGGATTCGTACTTTTTCCGGTAACCCACAAGGGCATCTCGTATAAGAGGTAAATACCCCAAGGGTGACTTACAATCGTAAGTTCTTTATGTCCCGGGATTAACATTGCCCACACACAGTTTGTGTGTTTAACACACCAGTAGTAAGTTGGTTGCCATAAAAATAATAATTACCATCTAAAGGTCACCGTGCGGCTTACCAGGAAAATACGAGTCGGTTAGGGAATTTAATGTCTGACTGGCAAGTTGACGATGGTAGCTTAGTGGTTAGAGTATCCGCGCGTGAAGCGGAAGATGCATGGTTGAAATCCTGGCTATGGCACTGCATGTTTCAGTCCTGATTCTGCCTCTCAAAGTTGAGAAACTTTCTCTGAAAAAAGTTCTTCCTTGACTTCAGGGAGGCTCAAAACGTGTATCCTAGTTGAAATCTGGGTATTCAACTTTGGGTGGAATGAAATTCTTCTTCTACTTGGTAGAAAAATAAAATAATGTATGTGCAGCTGGTTGGTTCGCTCTTTCTTAAGGGTTATCCAAGTGAATTTCGTACCTTGGAAGAAACATTTTCTCTTACGTGTTATCAGTCAATTGGAAATAAATGTGTGATAAGTTTGCGCCCAGAGTTTCTTACCTCCCTGCTGGGAAAGTCTCCTAGGAGCACTATGTTAGCGCTACAACACTCAGGCTGATGAGAAAATTAAAACGTGGGTTAGCTTTGTTCTGCCCGGTGAACAAATTAACGTTCTAATTCAATGCGAAAACATGAAATATGAAAAACTTTTAATTACGAGATGTTCTGACTGGAAAAAGGACCACCAGGAAATACAAGTACTTCATCAAGTCACCGTTGGTATGCCCCTTTGTAAATACTGCTTCTGATGCCCTCAGTTTTATTTAAACATGCTACAGGTTTGTGTTTGTATTCTTAATCACCGAATATTCAGAAAACGCATGGAACAAAGCAAGACAGGAAGAAATACGCTATTTAGATATCCAGAATATTTTACATGAACTTCATTACATATAACGAACCGCCCAGTCGCTGCGTCCCCCAAATCTGCCCACCACTACGTCATGAGTGACAGATAACACAGATTTATATAATCTGGCATCCATCAATATTATTAAATAAATAACCTGACATGTATATCCACTGCTCATTCTTGAGCAAACCATTCTTAAAAAGCTTTATCTTTTTATCTAGTTAATGTTATTGAGCGGAAAGTTCATATAAATTGTCTTATTACGTGCTTCCTTATAGGTAAAATGGAAATAGGACGCTTAAATGATAGCTGTTTTAAGGACGATCGCTTTGTGATGGTTTTGACTTCTATTAAGCTTTCATGGCCAGGGAATAGAACCAATAAAGATTTCCCATTTCAAACCGTAACAACAGTATATCATAAGTGATTTGTCTTCACAAAAAAGAGAAGAAAGAAGCAAGAAAGAAGCAAAGAAGGGAGAGAGGGAAGGAGGGCGGGAGGGAAGGAGGGAATGCAGGAAAGAAAGATGTTTTCCCTCAATATTTCATTTGTATGCCGCCTTTAATATCGAAGGTCAAATTGGCGTTTGACCTCTCGGAACAATTGCTTAACAGCAATTGTGTTTACACGCTTGATCTTTGGATTTCTATAGCGTTCTATCCTTCAGCCAGGAACCAAACCCGGTACCCTTTGCACAGCATCCAGTGCTTTACCGACTGAGCTATGGGGCTAGCCTAAAAATATTTATTCCATAAAAGTTGTGTTTCTTGGATGGTAAGATTATCTATTTCTTAGGGTTTAACTTTTCTTCAATATAGGCTGCCAGGAACGACAAAAACAGACACAAAGAAGCAGCAACATCTCATCGCCGCCGCCGCCACCGCCACCGCCACCGCCACCGCCACCGCCACCAGTGATAATAATAAACTTAATACAATAATACAAGAATGGACCTTGGATGAAATGAGATTCAGAGTACGTCGAGTAGGCAATCCTTTGCGAGACTGGTTTCACTGTGTGCTGCTTGCCGGCGAGCCTGTGAATGAGGGGAAATCCACAGTAATGTGTAGTACGGTTTGTCGCGTATGTTATCTGTAACACACATCACAAAAAGACATAAAGAAATGTAAATTCCTCAGATATCGCGCAAGAAAATGCTGGAACTGGTACTTTTTTTAATGCTTACAACTTACTGCTGGTGTTTTAAACACACAAACAGTAAGTTGTTGGCATAAATAAATAAATAATAATTATCATCTTGAAGGTCGTTATTAACCCTTTATCTCTGGGCCGGGAAAGAGACAGAATTTGAAAGCTATGAAAGATTTAACTATCGCTCAAAGCCAAAAGTATTCCCATATTCCTCTTGCACTTGCAAGAAAATATACATTAAAGTAATTTCTGCAAATGATTATCTTGAGTAACATGAAGATAGAGGAAGAGAGTTTGTATGAATGATTAGTACAAGAGTAGAGAATGTCATGTGAGTGTAAACACATCAGATTTTTTTCCTTTAATGTTAAGGATAATTTGGATTGGTGAGAACTTCTTGAAATCCTATTGCTGAGAATGCTAAGTGTTTTACATTCTACTCATTTTTGCTTCTTTTGGCTTTGTTCGTCAAGGACCCTTTTGCCATTCGGATATCTATTATTACATTCACACGCACAGTCATTTTCTCCCTCACCCATACTTTCAGACGCGCGCACACACGCAGAAGCACATACACCCACCCATGCCCGTAACAGGAATCGAACCCAAGACGGAGCATCAAAAACACACGCTCTAGCTATGAGGGTTGGCCACTGAATTTCTCGTTTTTTGCTTTATAGAAATACAGACACAGACACACACATACCTACGTACAAACCCATACAAAATAGGCGAACTAGTATTTTTCTAAAAAATCAGATATGTTGCACTCACATGACTTTCTCTACTCTTGTACTAACCATGCTTACAAACTCTTGACTTTCTCTACTCTTGTACTAACCATGCTTACAAACTCTTATTCCCATATCTTCTTCGTATTACTTGTTAGTAGCGACATACCCGGCCGCGGCAGCTTCAAACTCGCACAGGCAAAAGGCCGTGCATTGGTGAAGAAGCGATTCGTAAGCCCTGTACATTTCATTTGTCATAAAAGTTAGAGCCATTTTCAACAAAACCAAAGTTTTCGAAAAATGTTCCATGTAAAGGGTAGTTTAGCGTGGGTCTATTTTCTTCGCAACCTTCGTGTCGCATCCTTGAAAGACATTAAACTTAAATACCAACTTTGGTTTTTAAACTATTTTTCCTTTTTGAGTTATGCTGTCCACAGTCTGACAGACATACACACACATACACACATACAGACAAGCACGCACACACACACTCACACACACATACACACGGACCTTTGTCTGAAAATGCTTTTTTATGGATTCAGGGGGTCTCAAAGCATATTTCTGGTGAAATCTCGACATCGAATTTTTGGGTGGAATACAATACTTCCCCTACTTTCCAGTAGAGAAAGTAAAAACTGGTCGGTGTATTGCCGTAAATTCCGCTGGAATATGATTTTAAATAAATAATTTGCGAGTGATGAAGATCAGGTAATTAAATGTACCTATCTAGAGGAGCCAAACAGTTCGAGTGAGATTTAACTATGCCTTGTCTCACCCTTGGATGACAGTAAGGTGTTAAATGGGATATATCTGTATCTAGCGCATACAAGTTGCCATTAGCATCGCCCTTTTCTATCCTTGCACTATTGCCAGGTTCTTAATAACATGGTATAAATATTCTTCTTTCCCTGATTACCCTCCCCTTATGCAGGACTTTCACCCCCTAAGACTTACAAGTCAGTGCCTAGAGTCAGACGCCTGTCGGGGAGCAGAGGAACCTCTGGACCAGGCAGAGTGAAGACCTGGAAGCGGGTGGTCAGCCAAGCACCAGGTATGATACTGAGGAAGAGGATGATATGAAATGCAGGCGAAATGGATGATTGGAAGAGTGATAATGGAGCAATTGGTGAAATGAGTGGTGGGGGAAACCGGAGAACCCGGAGAAAACCCCTCCAGACGCCGCTTCGTCCATCACAAATACCACATTTGGGTCACTTAGGTGGTAGGCGAGCGGACTAACCACTCAGCCACGGCGCCACCATTATACCTCCAGACTCAGGAAAGGATGAGGAATAATCTTGGCTACCACCCTGAGGGGAGTCGAACCCGGGACCCCTTGCACAGCAGGCAGGTGCTCTACCATCTGGGCTATTCAGTTGTTCAGTCATTACTAGGGCTAGGAAGTTCATGCATTTGCATGTTTTTTCTTAGGGGTTAAAAATGTATGATTTTACGTTATGTGCACGAATTATGGAATTTTCAGTTATTTGGGCATGATTTTATAGTGCATATAACTGCATATTTTCTTGATTTTGATAAATGCATATTATTTCAATATTATAGCCCCTATACTGCATATTTTAATGATTTTATGGGTTTTTTTTTATTATTTTTTCCATCTGGATAATAATTTTCATATTGGTAGTATTGCAGACCATGATACAACTCACGAAGATTTCAATGTTATAGCCCCTATATTGCACATTTTAATGATTTTTATGGTTTTTTATTATTTTTCCCATCTGGATAATATTTTTGATGTTGGTAGTATTGCACATGATGATACAACTCACGAAGATTTCAATGTTATAGCCCCTATATTGCACATTTTAATGATTTTTATGGTTTTTTATTATTTTTTCCATCTGGATAATATTTTTCATATTGGTAGTGTTGCACATGATGATACAATTCGTTAGGTGGCGAGAACTAATTTTGAGTCATATTCTCATGCAGTGAATCCCGTTTCCATCCTTTCATTATATGTATGTGCGTAGAGAATAATCAGTGCGTTATCTGAGAGGTTTATATTAACAAAGATAAAGTGCAGGTGATTATAAAGTGCAGCACGATTATAGTAACGCTTACCTGTCCACCAGCAGTTGCATCGTGGTCTTCAAACGTAAGAGTATTGTAAACTGGTTCCCACCAATTTAAATTAGGCATATAAAATGTTAAAACGCTCTTCAAATGCCGAAAATAAAACCAACTTCGAGTACTAGATTAATTAATTTACAGAAAGAGTTTTCGGGTGATTTAATATCTACAGATAATAGGGTACTGTTTTGTGGAGCGTGTGAGTAAAATGTAGGAAGTGAGAAAAGATTTCAAATAGTTCAGCACATAAACAGCAAAACATAAGGAGAATTTAATCAGAAAACTCGCAAACAAAGATGCTGTTCAAAAACAGGTAGTAGAGTGTTTAGGAAGTAGGGTTACTGAATTTTCCTATGGCTTGTGCGAAGCATTTTTAGCTGCTGATATTCCCTTGTTCAAAATTAATAATCCTACATTTAAAAACTTTCTTACAAAGTACACTCGACAACATGTGCCTGCAGAAAGTACACTGCGTAAGACTTATGTTACAATAACGTATTGTCAAATATACAAAATCAATTAGCGGATCAGTTTGTGTGGTTGTCTGTTGATGAAACCCCTGATTCTGAGCGCCGTTCTATTGCTAATATAATCGTGGGTGCTTTAAATAATGAACAAAAGACGACACCTTATCTTCTTAATGTGTGCGAATTGTTGGCCACTGACAATGTAACTGTGACCCAGTTTGTGATGGACTCTTTGAAATTACTATGGCCTTGTGGAATCAAATACGACCGGTTACTTTTATTTGTTACTGATGCAGGTCCTCATATGGTAAAATCAGGACAAACTCTGAAATGTATTTTTCCTAACTTAATTCATGTAACTTGTTTGGCACACGCTCTTCATCGTATTTCTGAGACAATACGTGATTCTTTCCCATGGATCTCCCTTGCATGAATCACTTACTGTCTTTGAAAAAACAATATGTGATCTAAGCTCGGTTCCTGGTAGTATAGGACAAAAAGTGAAAGAGAAAGTGAATTATGTAATTTCAAAAAATTCTGGTTATAAACAGATGTGCGATATTCGAGACATCCTGGAAAGAAAACCATCTGTCACACCAAGAGACTTGACTCTCTCTGTGAAGCAGTTAACATCATTTAAATATGCCCCGATAACATCCCGTGACGTGGAGAGTTTTTCACGTTACAAAAGTGTTTTGCGAGACAACAGACAATGTTTTATATTTGAAAATTTGTGCAAATTTGTGAACTGCAATTTAGCAGTTAATACTAGCGGTGGGACCACTTCTGCTTCAACCTCTAAGGAGTAAGGTAACTTATTATTTATACTAACTCGTCTTGTCTACTGCAAAGGAACATTGTTTTAATTAAATAGTGCATATTTCTTGGCATATTTTCAAGTTTTAAGAGCATATTGGCAAATGTCAGTGTTTTTTAGGGTATGAACTTCCGAGCCCTAGTCATTACACATTTCTATAGACCAATATTTCCACAGAAAACGTTATTTTTTTCCTTTTTTTTTACCTCTTCTTCAGCATAAGTCCCATATTTCCTGTTTCTATGCTCATATCGCACTAACAAACAAATTAATTGACAGAATATGACTGTATTTTTTTCTTAGGTAGAGTAAACTATAATGCTGCTACATGGCTACTCTGAATTCTTTGTTTACTCAGTTAAGTTGTACAATTGTTTAAATTAAATGATTTCGGAAAATATTACACCTGTGCACTGCAAACGTTACGCAGTGTGGAACTTTATTGCTATTGAGTTTACATCAGGGACCAAGCGAGAACAAATGTTGAGAAGGGTTGGAGAAAGTTTTTAAAATAAACCAAAAGCCTGTAACCTCTTTCTTACATCGTGTAAGGCAAACAAGTGGTATTCATCTATTCAGCGTATTCTCGCGCCAGGCCTTACACAGAAGATAGTATAAGGAGCAGCAGTAACATTAGCTCGAAAGAAGTCGTGTACTTGTTGAAAGTATGATTATAGTTGCTCTATTTGATGCGTTAATATTGTAACAAATGGAGAAAACACCAGTTACTGCTATTCACACTTTATTGTCTTTTAGTCAGTTAGCGTAGTGCTAACGTTACACTCAGATTACTTTTGTACGAGCTCAGAGCAACAGAACATCTGCCGAATCACAAATAAGAACTGTCAGATTGAACTGCTAGTGGGCACGACTCCTCAACGCTTCGTATACGTCGTTTTTCCCTACTGCCCGGTGCTTGGCGGCGACTTATATAGGTCCTTAGACAGAGGGAAAGTTCTGGAGGTAGAATATTCGGGAGTGCCTGTGGCGGAACGGTCCAGAAACCGCACCGCCATGTAATAGCTATTGTCTCGTACGCTCCTATTGTTGTCGGCGGCCTGTGGCGGAACGGTCCAGAAATCGCACCGCCATGTAATAGCTATTGTCTCGTACGCTCCTATTGTTGTCGGCGGCAGGTCGTTAGGCCAGGCAGGCGACTGGCTGGGTCCCCCCTCCCCAGTGTAGGCAATCAGATGCGGTGGGCGCAGTGACAATATAATACATGGACATTTAACAGGTTTACTTATTGAAAGTATGATCATAGTTGCTCCGTTTGATGCGTTAATATAATATATAGCGATTTAGCAGGTTTACTTATTGAAAGTATTACCATAATTACTTTGTTTAATGCGCTAATATTCCTATCACATATAGGTGATGCTCCTTCGCGTAATATTATTTATGGTCCCGGGAACAAAGGATGTGTCACATTTGAAGCAGGGTGTAAAACGTCAGACTGAGAGAATAAACAATAAACAATCGGGTTCAATTGTGTCGATCACCAGTTGTCGCAGCTGAGCGACGAGCTTCGAGGTATATGTGCATAGAGTACATGCTGCAACGTTGCACCCCATTTAACGTCTACTGTTTTCTAAGAAAACTCAATAGTAATATGCAGTTTTATTATTTTGAAAACAAACGTTTTCTTCTATTTTATCAAAATTAGTGATATAATACTTGTGGAATATTAATATGAACTTCCACGAGAACTTATAAATCAATTTGTAGAAATTTCTAATCTCGAATGTATTTATTAGTATTTATTAATGCTATTCCAGTAATAATACGTAACAGATTATATCATTACTTCCTTCATGTGTAGTTTAAAAGCAGATTGCCATTATGGGGTCAGAGTGTGCTAAACGAATTAACAATCAGGAGTGAGAAACAGTTGATATCAAAATTGAGATGAGTTTAAATTAAAACATACTAGAGATAGATTTTCTGTTTCAAAAGCATGATATAATTAGAGATTGACATAATTGGAATGCGTATTCATTAAAATCAGAGTTTTCACTTGAAAGAATCGTTTGTTAGTGATAGTAGAGGCTGAATGGAATTGTAACACAAATGGATATTGAAATAGTGCGATCACTGAATACTCCAGAACTGTTGATTGACGAGGTACGTTACGCAGCTTAGTAATCAGTTCATATTTGATATTATTACAGTTGAATAATGAGCTTTTACTCGATAAAATTGCATCCTTGCAAGGATACTGTTGCAGCGGCTGTGCCTCAGAGATATATTTATTGATCCCATTGCCTTTGTAATCCGAAAATGGTCGGTTCAAATGCCGTTGCAGCATTTCCAGAAGCTTTTGAGGTGCATGGGGCTTTGTTTACCTCCCGAGCCAAGATACTTTGATTTCAAAAAAATTCTCCCGTGATTCATGGTCTATATAAGCAGACTGGCTTGTGCAATGGAGTTGTGAGTAGCCAGTGAAGTCAGTTGTCAGGAGAGAGAGAGAGAGAGAGAGAGAGAGAGAGAGAGAGAGAGAGAGAGAGAGAGAGAGAGTTGTGAGTAGTTCGTTAGTTGTTTGATACTGTGGAGGTACCGCAGTTTCAAGGACAGTTAGAACACAACAGCTGTATTGCAAGAGTAAGTAGTGTTAATTGTAACAAGTACGGCAGAACAGTTGTTTGTTAATTTAGGAGAAATATAGTATGTTAAAACAAAGCGGATTTGTAATTTGTTATATTATCTAAATGGTCGTGATTGGTTGATAACCGAGGCATTCCTAAACGTTATTCGCCTATATGAAATTGAAGGCTCCAAAATACGATCGTCTACTACAGGACCAAATAGTAATGTTTAACGCCGATTCTTACTGATATGATAACGCAGGCTGTGCCACTGAGGCTATGTCAAACGAAACGATTATTGGGAAAGAACATTTAGGAAGAAATGGTTTCAGACGTCAGTTTAAGATACATCTCCCGCATTTGGAGGTACTAAGGAAAACGAAAAGAAATGGGAGAATGGACCTGAGAGAATTTGAACTTCAGATCTTCCGTTCGCGAATCCGTGCTTTAATGCTCGGCCAACCTTTTTGACCTGCAGAAGTATATTTCTGTCTCGCGTGTCTCAAATCCATTTTACTCTGGAATGAAAAGGTTTCTGTGGATAAAAATGTGGATATAGTAAATGGCGCTCTAAGAGACTATTATAGGCTCCTTTACTCCCCATCCAAAAAAGCACGAAGAAAATAATACTGTGACGCCGAGCGGCGGTAGCGGCGACACAGAAAAGGCTCAGAGCTCGTATAGCCTGTACGTGCATCAAAAACGCTCAAGATCAGGTTACCTCGCACGACTATTACTGAGCATATGAAAACAATCAGAGCAGTAACACAGAGGTTTTCGAGATTGTTCGAGAAGTGTCCGGTGGCCGGCGTATTTGTAGATATTCCAGAAAGGTCCGTGTTACCTCATCCTCGCCACATAAGGAGCTGAGGCAATGAGGTTTGAGTCAGCCATTTTTAGCTTTAGTGTATGTATGTGTGTGCGCGCGCACGCACGCACGCCAGCTGCGTAAGTACGGTCGCGTCGAAAGGAAGATAGCGAGATACTTAATGAGAATTCAGAGACCGAGAAAGTGGCACAAATAAGTGAGTCAAGGATATGGGAAGGATAATCAGTTGTGAGTTGTGAGTCATCCAACTCACAACTGAAGGTTGTGTTAACGTCAGTAAAAGAGAACTGCGTATTTGTGCAAAAGTTTTAGAAGAAATTAAAGCGACAAAAATTAACTGGATTGGATTTCGTTGATTTTGTCGCAATACTTTGTTTTTACGGAGTCGTGAACGTAGAAGTGCAGATTTTAGAGACATAACTAAAGCTTTTGCTACGGACTGTACGCGAATTGTGCACTATTGAAGAATTTTGGAAAAATTCGTCGTGCGCCTAACGACATGCCACAAAACCTGTATGTTAGCTTTGAATTGCTTTCTCAGCCCTTCCCACCCCCTTGAACACACGTGACGCGCCTCTTCTTTTTCACAATCGCTGTACTGTGTGCTGCCTCATTCCTTGAACTGTGCCCCGGCACTTAGGGTTGCAGATGACCCGCAGAGCTCGGCAGGCGCTAGAATAAAAATATGAGCTGCACTGCTGGAGCTTTAAAGCCGCCCTGCCCAAACTCCCATGGGATTAAAGCGAAAGGAGATCCAAAGCCTGCGTCAACACTGAAGCTCCTGCATATAGATTCGGTCACTGAAAGGTCGCGCTTAGTTACAACGGGCAAGTAATTACCAGACGATCATCGACACGGCAAATTGGCACATCCTAATACCAACATCATCACTGGATTAATGACTGCACAAACAAGATGAGTTAATGTGTACATATGCCTTCTGAAAAAAATATGTGTTGAAGTCTCACTAGTTTCTCTACTCACTCTTGTACAAACTACTGTTGCACTGATGTGTTGCACTCAAATGACTTTCTCTACTCTTGTACTAACCATTCTTACAAACTCTTATTCGTGTTACTTGAGATAAACATTTACAGAAATTATCTTATTGCTTATTTCCTTGTATGTGCAAGGGGAATGCTAGAATACAGTAGGCTTTGTGCGATTGTCAAATCTTTTAAAGTGATGAGATTTCGTTCTCTTTGCACGCTTAACGTATAAAAAATGAACAACGATGTTTCATTTCAGAAAGTTTTAAGTCTTCCGAAACTGACACAAATAACAAGGAGTATCTCCGAAATGGTTCATTCTATAACAAATTTATTTGGACATAAATTGTGTGTTTTAGCGAGATCTACATTTTATAGTAAGATTTTGTCTACCTCTTACGGTTTACGAGATATTCATATGTCATCCAGAGTAACCAGGACTGCATGGCTATAGACAGAGAATTAAAAGTATAAATTTCGTTTGTCACACAAATATCTTAAACATGTCATTTTAATCAAAATCGTGAGTCATTTTCAAGATAATCAAAATTTTCGAAAAACTTTGCATGTGAAAGGTAGTTCAGGGTGAGTCTATTTTCTTCAAAATGTTCGTGTCGCATCCTTGAAACACATTAAACTTAAATACCTACTTTGGTTTTAAATCTACTTTTCGTTTTTGAGTTATGCTGTCCACTGACTGACAGAGACATAGACTGACAGGCACACACACGTGGACATTTTTCTATGAATGTTATTTTTTTTAGATGCAGGGGCCTCAAAGCATATATTTCTGCTGAAATTTTGACTTCGAATTTTTGGGTGGAATACCATACTTCCCCTACTTACCAGAATAGAAAGTAATAATAGAGCAGGTTTTAACTGTAGTCAATTCTTTTCGAGGTCAATCGCTATCTAATGGCTTTGAAATTCTGTTTGCATGATCACGAAAAAGATAGGCAAAAAGGAAATAAACCCAAAGGAAAAAAGAAAAAGGGAAAGAATAGTGATTTAAGAAAACTCTAAAAGTTCCAAAATTCAAAACCAGTGATATAGAATACCTTGGTCATGTTTAACCACACAAAACATGACCGATATAAACTGTATCTACATATTTTGAGCAGTAAGAGTTTGTGTATCTCTAATGGTTTACGAGTTACGCAAAAGTCACACAGTTAAATAGGTTTTCTGGGCAGCTTCCAGGGAATTTAGATATATATTTTCTCATGAAGACAGCTTAAATTTGATATTTTAATCCAAATCGTTAGAGCCATTTTTGTGAAGATAAAAAATAACGAAAATTTTCCATGTAACCTTTTCCAGCACAAATTGGTTTGCTACTTAAGCCTGTCTTCCTCTAATTCATTAAACCAATTTTCATATGCTCATTAGGGATTGTCTTATGCCATTGTCCTAAATGGCCAAGATCGTTACGGAGAGACAAATGGACTGGCCATCCATTGAAAGCTGCAGGTCGCGGGTTCAAGCAACTACAAACAAAAACCTTCCCAAACAACTAAAATCAGTCTTCTTGGGTCCCTAGAATAAGCCTAAATGCCAAGTGCCCACAGGGAACAATATACAAATATATTGTTCCTAAATAAACTCAATTAACCAGCCGTGACGCAACCGCCGAAAGCTCAGCCCACAAAAATTTAAGAACCACATCTCGGCTGAAGAGGAATAACCTCCTAAGCAGCCTGGGTATGTTTAACATACCCGAATTCCGTATTTTATTTATTTTATTTCAAGTCTCAGAAACCACAGTCAAATGTGCCTGTGGGTGTGCCCACGTAGAATAATCGGTGCAATGGCACGCATTGCTGATGAAGGGATACTATTTGACTGTGGTTCCATGGATTTCATTTATTTCTATTAAAAAGAAGCACTGGCATGAAAATTGCAAAACTATAATATTTTACAGTTGAAATCATTTCAGAGGCATATGTTTTAATGGTTAAACAATGTATAACAAGAATATAACAGGAAAAAAAACTTTAAAATGCTTGAAATGTTCATAAAATATTCACTCTACATGGTATCATTGGGTCTGAAAGGGTTAAAGCGTAGTTTGCGATGGCGTTTGGATTTTCATCTAAATCTTTGCTCCGTATCTTTGGAGAGCAATGAACTTAAATACCAAGTTTCATAGTTAACTAAATGTTCCTGTTTGAGTTATGCTCTTCTATCTCTTCTCTCTCTCTCATTCGCATACATACACATACATACACCCATATACTCACAGATACACGTGAGTCAGAGTGGCTTAGTAGGTTAGGCACTGGCCCCTGATCCAAAAGTTGCGGGTTCAACCCAATCGTCATCACCTGATCCTGCACTCCTGAAACATATTGAGGTGAAGCAGATGAAAGGAAATGATGGGAACAGATAATTCGTGATACAAGAGGAATCACTCCAGCATTTACCTACTGAAAAAGCACAAAATTGCTCTGTATCACGGTGGCGGGCCTAATTGTTTCCAAAACTGGGAACCCCGAATGACAGACACACAGAATGAACCGACATTCAACTGTTTAAGGACTGGGTGGGTAGAGGTAAGTCAGTTTCTAACTGCTGTTTGAGTGTCGAATTTGATCCCAAGTTTCTCAGCAACATTTTAACATGATGAAGTGAATCTTTGTCACTGAATGCGGGAATCCATTTAATTGCCCGTATATGCTAAAAATTAATCCTATACACATTTCATACGAGACTTTTAAATTTCAAAATTATCAGTATATGGGAGCGTTCAAGCGCACTTCCTCCAAATCTGTATATTATTCTAGTGGATTCTTTTGAATGTTGCAATACTTGCATTAGCTGACAAATTCCACTTAAATTTTCTCCTTTAACCTGAATATCCCAAAATGTTTATAGTATAAATACAGACTTTTATGCTAAATTTTATAATAATATATATTTTAGTACATCATGATTAATAATGTGAGGAAAGCTTATAGCTGCAATACTTAGCTCTTGAACTAAGAAGTTATCAGTAAAAGGTTTATCTGTGTGGCTTAATCAGTTGCAGAGAAAATGTACCTATATTATGAAAAATACAAATTACGGTAAATTGCTCTTGCAGGTTTGCTGTGACGGAGCGTGGAGTGCGTCGTCATATTTAAATGCCCAAATTAAAGCCTCTTATTACCAAAAAGCACACATTTTTTGTATATATATAAGTGTATACACAACCTAAGGAAAAAAAAAAAAAAAAAAAAAAAAAAAAAAAAAGGGGAGGATCTGGAAGTGTATAATTTGTCGAAGTCCATGTCGTTTCCGCGGCCGATTTACAATGGTGTCACGGAAGCGTGTCTTTAGCGTCATTCTGTTGTCATTTCTCATATTGAGTCTCAACTATTCAATGTGAGCAGATGGCCGAATGGTTGGACTTAGACAAATACACGCTTCCAGAGTCTGCTCATTTTTTACTTTCTCTACTGGTAAGTAGGGGAAGTATTTTATTCCACCCAAAAATTCGATGTCGAGATTTCACCGGAAATATATGTTTTGAGACCCCCCTGAATCCGTGTGTGTGCCTGTGTGTCTGTCTGTGTGCCAGTCTGTAGACAGCATAACTCAAAAACGAAAAGTAGGTTAAAAACCAAAGTTGGTATTTAAGTTGAGTGTCTTTCAAGGATGCGATACGAAGATTTTGAAGAAACTAGCCCCACCCTAAACTACCCTTTACGTGGAACATTTTTCGAAAATTTTTATTTTCTTGAAAATGGCTCTAACGATTTTGATTAAAATGTCATTCGTTTGAGATATTTTTATGGAAAATGAAATATATATCTTGAATTTTCTGGCTATAACCTCTGTAGTCTTTTTACTGTCGACGACTTTTGGATAACTGGTAAACCGTTAGAGATAGACCAAATCATTATACAAAAAATTTAGATCTTGCTAAAATACACAACTTATGTCCCAATGAATTTTCTTGTAGGGTTAACCATGTCGGAGATATTCCTTCTTATGTGTGTGAGTTTCGGAAAACTTAAAACTTTCGCGAAATGGATCATCGTTGTTCATTTTTTATATGGTAAGTGTGCAAAGAGAAGAGAATCTCTAAGCTTCAAAAGATGTGACTATCGCTCAAAGCCTTCTGTATTCTAACTTTCCCCTTTCACCTATAAGATAATTTGTACAAATGTTTATCTCAACTAAGACGAAGAAGATATGGGAATAAGAGTTTGTGCAAATAGTTTGTACAAGAGTAGAGAAAGTCTTGTCAGTGCAGCACATCAGATTTTTTTCTTAGGGTGTATGTGTATGAGTATATGTGTATAGGTATATTGAGTTTCGGAAAACTTAAAACTTTCGCGAAATGGATCATCGTTGTTCATTTTTTATATGGTAAGTGTGCAAAGAGAAGAGAATCTCTAAGCTTCAAAAGATGTGACTATCGCTCAAAGCCTTCTGTATTCTAACTTTCCCCTTTCACCTATAAGATAATTTGTACAAATGTTTATCTCAACTAAGACGAAGAAGATATGGGAATAAGAGTTTGTGCAAATAGTTTGTACAAGAGTAGAGAACGTCTTGTCAGTGCAGCACATCAGATTTTTTTCTTAGGGTGTATGTGTATGAGTATATGTGTATAGGTATGTACGTATATACTCATATATGTATAATATATAATATTATATATAATATATAGTGTAATATATAATGAAAAGAGATCTTTAGTTTTTTAAGCATAAAAACAAAACAAAAATCCTTTTTTCATCCAAACAACTACCCAGTATCCTAAAAAGCGGATGATGACTGAAATTTACAGCCTGTATGATCAGGATAACCAAGCCAATGATGACTTAGAACACCCAAATTATCAAAGTAAACTGAAAACTCGAACAAAAATAAAGTATCTGAAATGTATAATGTTATATCTAAAGAAAATGCTTGTTATAGATTGTATGTTTTAAATAGATATATTTTTTGTATGCGGTATGTTTCTTGAATCAAAGTTGTGCATATAAAATGACCAGCTCAAAGAATTCCTTTATTATTTCAGAGCTGATGCAAATTCTGTTGCTCTAAGGTGTTTGGTGAAGGTAAGCCGGGTGAAGCCAACATTGTCATGGACACGCATAAATTCTCATAAGCCGGGCAACAAATATTCCGAGAGAAAATTTTTACGTAAGTCATGCGGAGATGCATTCTGCTAGTCAGTTGCAGGAAAATGGTTTCTTCTTGCCTTCTTTATCACATGCTTAGCAGGTACAGGAAGTATTGCTTTCCAGCCAAAAGTGCAATACCAAGGTATCATCATAAGTTTTGAGGCCTCGTGAACAAAAAGGAAGTCTTTTTACATAACGTTTCCATATGTTGAGCAGCATAATTCAAAATTGCAATATCGCATAAATTTAAAATCTCGTACGTTCCAAAAATGTTAAGTAAGACCTATCCTCTCCAAAGTACCCTTTACCTGGAAACATTTGTAATATATTTCATCTTCTTAAAAATGGCTTAAACTACTTTGATTAAAATACCATATTTAAGGAAAAATACATTGTATATTTTACATTTTCTGGAATTAGCCCGTGAAGTTCACGTCATACGGAAGCAATTTTTATGTCATCAGCGATTAGAGATATCCATTAATACTGCTTTTAATTTTTCAATACATTGTAATTCTTTTAACATGCTAAAGCTATTTATTTGTTTTTCACAATGTTATGCAAAGAGTCTGGTATTTCAACACCACTATATTACTCGACGATTGTATAT
Source organism: Tenodera sinensis (assembly GCA_030765045.1). Taxonomy (NCBI): domain Eukaryota; kingdom Metazoa; phylum Arthropoda; class Insecta; order Mantodea; family Mantidae; genus Tenodera; species Tenodera sinensis. The sequence goes on from CM060971.1 coordinate 29,481,014, forward strand.
GTGACTATCTACTTGGTTTCCTCAATCCGTTTTGTGCCTAGAACAATGGAATGAAGGTATTTGGGCAAATGTGACCTAAAATAGAGAGAAACATAAGCTTTCGTATGAATAATTGGTGGAAGCTGCATACAAATAAACGTTAGTGGTAGAGAAAGTCAGTGAACGTAAGACAAGGTTTTGAAATACTAATTTTCTCAAATTACTTAAATAGTTTATAGTAATTTATAATCAAATTTAGTACTTGATTATATTGGCTTAGAAACGGAGGGGATTCCACAGCAAACATTACACCCCACGGGTGTTCAGGGTCAGGGGCGCGAGCCAGCGTAAGGTTCCCAAACGTTCTTTATCCCAACTCCAGGTTTCGCCAGCCTGTGCCTGTACACTGATCCACCTCATTTGAGCAGGCGACCGCAGTGCCACCCATACACCGAGAACAGCAGTTAGAGTGTGAAAAGTCCTCACAAGGCAGTGCCACCGTCGCCCAAACGATCTCTGTTAGATTTTACAATCCTTAGTTTGAAAGCTATTGCTCACAGATATATGTTGACCCGAACATAATGTATGCTGCAAATAAATAGAGAGACAGAAATTTTGCCATATCAAGTTCTCTAAATAAATTTAAACCAGTTTTATTTCATAATTGTGATTTTTCAGTCACCTTTAAGGTTTTAAGTTTTTTAAAATTAGTGTACTTTAGTGTACGCTGGTATTCCGTCATTCAGCCGGTAGTACAGTTTGGCCGACCCCTGGCCTAGAACATAAACGATTTCCAACATAAATATGTACTTGTTAGTATTAGCGTCTGTTTTACGAGAACCTCTTAATGACATCAATCTCAGCTCTTGAGATCATATTTTTATGACAAACATACGATTATAGGAATGATTATAGCAAATCAATAAGTGTGTTTATCACTAATGAGGGTTTCAGAGACATGTATGACCAGAATCGAATGGATAGTGCAGTCACAAGTTTATGAATATTGTTCTCTATCGCCTTCCCGTTCGGTGCGTGACCTTTTAGGATATGCCAGTTATAATACGATAACACTGACGTTAAGCGACTCTCATGACATGGGGGAGAATAAATTAGTGCCTATGTCATAATTGCGTTATATTCTTTTGTAAGCGGGTAACGTTCTGCCTCTGGTTGCTTTATCGGAACTGAAATAAGTTACGTAAATGAACATGGGGTTAAAAAAAATATTACTGTGGGCAATTTTCTCAGGCGGGATCCTGATATGGTGCTTTGTGCGTTAATTATGTCAGTAAAACTGCTTAATGAGGTATATTTTTTCAAAATCTGTAATAATATTTTGTCACCGGTGATGTACTCTACTATTGAAAACCATATTCTTGGAAATAAAAAGTGCAGTGCATATTTAAAAGCACGATGTGTTACAGTTGTATGACTTTCTTCACCCGTTCTAAACTAACCCTATCTTTCCAAAAGCGTATTCTTCTAGTTATTTATATTAATCGAGACCAACATTTAAATGATTTGGTTGAGTATTGCCTTATACGTACAAGGGGATTAGGCGAATACACTAGTCTTATCCCTATCCAGCTTAGCGGATCCAAATGTGCCACGAACTTTATTTAACATTACTCCACGAGGTACCACTGCGTTTCTGTGTATTTTCCTCGCAACAGAGAGCAGCACTGACCAGAACTTGTGCGTATTATGCTTCCTTTAGCCAAGGTTCCTTTAGCTTTGTATCCACTCGCAAGTGTAATGCATAATTTTCAGCTGTTTGATCCTTGCAATTTTTAATCATTTTGAGGCAAATACACATTCCTGTATGTGTAACAGGAATTACAAATAACGATATTACAACGATATAATGAACTGCATTGTTGTACTATGAGCTCAAAGTGTGGTTCCATTGGGAGAAGGCAATGACATTTTATAATTGTGGTAATTGAGGTTATGTGCAAAACTTCATTATATATTTTTACACAATACTGATTTGGTTTGTAATGTAGTAGTTGAATAAAAGTTGCATTGTATGTGCGTTATACTATGAGACACTAAATTCACTTGACAGATAGTAAGCACAAGATTATAAAAACAATACTGAGCTGTTTCTGAAACAAGTCCAATGTTTATCTTCATGCCATTTTTCATGCTAATGAAGTGGATTGCATGTCACATCTATTTACGTTTTGTTTATCACTCAACGGAACCCTCACATCTTGTAATCGTGCTGAGTTCATATAAATCCAGTTAGAAAAAACTCCTAACTCAGGACTAAAATGTTTAAATTTAAGATTTATTTGCATTTTGGGGAACACCCCTAACGCTAAAATAACCGTTGTTTTGTTTTTAAAATATTTATAACTTGGGCTGGGAAGGGGTTGTTTCCAAAACGCATTTCTCTACTTAGTTCATATAAATTGAGATCCACATTTAAATGGTTTCATTGAATATTGCGATAATCATGTGAGCGCACACAGGATTTTTCATTTTAAATTCCCTTGGTATAAGCCCTCATAATAAACTAGGCCCCGGCACAACAGCCAATGAAGAGCCTTGCCTTACCGCCCAGTCCCTGCGTCCCCCACCTCGGCCCACTTCAGGCATCATTGTGGAGTGCTGGAGAGTGGTACGTGGTCAGCGTCCCGATTCCTCTCGGCCAGTTATGCGGACTTTACGACCCCCGGAACTAACGAGGCTGAGTGCACCCCGTGCCAGACCTCCCAGAGGGGATAAAATCCCCATGCTGGTACCGGGGATTGAACCCGGGTCCTCCGCGCCCGAGGCAAGATAACCCCCTTATAATATGTGACATTTTCTAAGTGTGACATTTCTATGTTACATTTTCTATTTTCTAAGACATTTTCACTACATTTGTTTCCAAGATCTGTTAGGTGCATAGATTATAATTATGCAAATGTGTAGACTTTTTATGTTATATATGTATTAATCCGTATGCTTCTGAGGTGCTATATGCTGTTCTCGCCTAATGTTAAATTTCCAAAAAAATACTAAGAAAAGGGAGCAGGAAAAAAGACGCCCGTTCTTTGGCTGTGCTTTCCCTTTCCACAGGAGTGTCGGAAAAGTTGTATAAATCAGATACCGCGAGAAACTGGTGTGTTTCGTACGACTAAAGCCCTGGGTATAAAGAGCATTCTTCTTATCTTTTTAGGCCTCCACTTACGCACTTTTATCTTTCTTCAAACCGAGAAGCATGAAAATGGTAGATTCTGGGGACAAGCGCTTTAGCAGATATGGATAAAGCATGGTTTCATGTGATAAATCTCAGAGAATACGTCCACCCTTACATTCATGTATTTATTTTAATCCAAGAGAAATGTTTCAAGTGCTATGATTACACTGTGTTGCTTACGAGATTTAGTCAGAGCTGAAACATTTAGAACCGTTCTGAGACATGGATCTGTAACGCTCCGAGGTTTCTTTCGTTTCCTTTGAAACTTTTTCCATGAGTTCATAAGGAAACTTAAACAGAAACTTAAGAAGCTACTTCAAAGCGTTGCCAAGATAGAATATTATTGCGTTGGCATAGAAGAGCTATGCAACGCTCAGCGCCGTGCCACAGGGTGGTCCGGGACTATAGGGTAGCTCTGAGAGCATAGTCTCAGACGCTGTTTCTGTTAAGCTTTGGAAAGCATTAGTTTTGCGTAAATAGATTATTATTAGTAAGTTACACGTGTTAATATTTGTTATTTGAGGCCAGGGCTATTACCATTATAAAGAAAAGAAATACGGTAACGAATTGTGTGAGATATTTGTTACAATATTTTATTTATTGACCGCCTCCGTAGCGCAGTTGGTTGCGCGCCTGCCTCTGGTGCGGAGGATCCGGGTTCAATCCCCGGTACCAGAATGGGGATTTTTACCCCGCTGTGAAGTCTGGCACGGGGTTCACTCAGCCTCGTTAGGTCCCGGGGGGACCAATTGAGAAGCTACTTGATGGAGCAGTAGTGGCTCCAGGTCGAGAAGGCCGCATAGGTGGCAGGAGGGCTCGGGGCGCTGTCCACGTCCCACCCTCCAATACTACATCTCACCAATGACGCCTGTATTGGGCAGAGGTGGGGGACGTAGTGGCTGGGCGGCAAGCCTTGGTCCTTCATAGGCTGTTGCGCTGGGGTTTACTCTAGTTCATTTATTATTAATCCTATTGATATAATACCAAATACTTCTTGTGCCGTACGGTTTACCACATAGCTTCCAAATGTTTAATTTGAGCTTAGTATAAAAGCTTAAAGAATTTGTTGTGCAAGTATTTGTTGATTTTAATTAGTTTAAGAGAAAACATTTTGCAGTGGTGTTGCATTTTGGGATTTTTCAGTTTGATTAATGGAAAATAATTAATTTTAACTGAATTACTTAATACTTTAACAGTGCACAACAATCCTTACATAAGTAATTCCAGGAGCTATGCGGAAAATTTCAAGTCAGCGCGTTATAAATGACGGTCCAAGAAGCATTCCGTGTAGTAAGAAATGCTGAAAATAATGAATAGAACTGAAAGTTCAGTGCGGTGCATTGCATGAATAGTAAAGAATCGTCTAACTAGCCACTTTTGGCATTAAATTTATTTAAAAAGTTAGTTGTGAAGTACGAAAGTGCAATTCATAATTATACAAATGCAAAACACAGAAACATTGAAACTTTTCACTTCTATTTCCAAATTTTACTGATGCATGGCCTTAAAAATCTACTCTGTTACATTCATGTTACATTTTCTATTTACCCATTTATTTTTGTATAGTTCCTAAAACTATTATACTAGAAATGTTGATTGTTTCTAGCTCCATCATAACTCAAAACTCAGATACAAGGAAGATAAGACACCATAACCTTTCCTTGACTTCCCGAGAAACAAATGATTAGCGTTAACACATTAAAAAGTTAGAAAGTATATTGAAAAATTCAAACCAATATTTTGACTTCATCCAATTTTTGAAACTGTGACTTTACTCAGTTTTCAGAGTCACTAGAGATCTATTTCACCTTCACAGAGACTTCACGTAATTCACGCTGTTACTTCATGAGTGTGAACTAGTTGAAAATGTCTATTACATCATTTTCTTCGCCTAGTAATGAGGTACGTACATGCAGCCTCTTCTTCCGTATAGGTAGATCGCAAGACGTCCCGAAACCATTTCAATTACAGCAGGCGCTGAACGTCGTCGCAGTTGTCAACAAATTGCATGATTTTTGTCATCAACTCACTCGCTTCTGAGTCTCTTTCTCTGTCTGTCTGTCTGTCTGTCTGTCTCTCTCTCTCTTTCTCTTTCTCTTTGGCTTCCAAGAGCACTCCCTTATATAGTCGTTGGACGCTACCACAGAGCTCCGTAACATTTGTGAAGAACCATCAAGAAGGGTACAAATATCCGAAATTAAAATAAATTATTTTCTTGTTTAACGACGCTGTCAATTGCCAGGATCACATAAGCGTCGCCGGTGTGCCGGAATTTTGTCCCGCAGGAGTTCTTTTACATGCCAGTAAATCTACTGACATGGAGCTGTCGTTTTTAAGCACAAATATCCGAAGACATCGCTTATCTTGTTTACTCTGGGTGAGCGCGTGGCTTATCTTGTTTAATGTTCCGATTGCTCGGCGCCGACTTCACGATAGTTGCGCCATACCTGCGAAATGGCGCACATCAAAACAACTTTCAAGAAATAAAGAGAAGGCACATTCATTTTTAAACGTGGCGAATGGCGAAAAGTTTCTTATAGTCTAGTTCACTTCTGTACTTATAAGACCATAATAGTTTCAGGTTAGTATCTCTCGACTTCCGTGTAGTTATCATTCCGGGAATGCGTGTTTATGTACAGAGCTCACTTACATTATCAGCAGTCTCTTGTTTATAAAACCGAGACGATACACGAACCATCAATTTCCATGATGTTACTCGCGCAGATCCCAGCAGTCATTCGTCATGTTTAAAAGAACCTCTACTGCATTACACCCCAAAACCTTACACCAAAATCTTAGGGAAAATGCACTATTTGAAGTCCTTTGAATTAAAAAAGAAAGCAATCTAGAAATTTAGTTTTAATATGTGTTCTTGCATACACGAGCCTCATATGTACTTTCGATGTAATCTCGGTGTCAAATTTTTGAATGGAATGCAATGTTGTTCTGCTTACGAGCTATAGGTTTAACATTCTTATGTTTATACTTTCAGAAATGTAAGATAACTTACATAATATTATGATTTTAGTCATTAATTTCTAAGCTCTGGTCAAAACAAAATTGGGATTAAGAAGCTCCTCAGTTAGTGGCACATAGAAAGCTGTTGAACTATCTTAGTAAATAGTTTCTAAGAAGCCGTAAGATATTTGTTGCAATTTGGATAAGGTTTTAACCTAATTCAAACCAACAGAGAGGTGAAAGATCACTTTTACTCATTCCATTCCTCTCTACTCTTTTCCCATTTCGTGTTTTTCCCTATGTTACAAGTAACTTCACCACTACTTCCGTAACAGACACAGAAGAAAAGGGTCAAGAGTTTTGGTCTCTAACCCTTTCTGTTTCTGTACCCCCTCGCTCTCTCCCTCTCTGTATCTCTTAGATACATATATATATATGTACGCGCACATAAAACTATATTAAAACGAGTTTTATTTCGCTTTCCGACTGTGCTGTGCATTAGCATGCATATGTAATGCTCGATCTTCATAAAGCAATACAAATACGCACTTAATTTATAGCCTATTCCATTCATAGTATGTGAAAGAAGTGAAGCACAAGTTAAAAATATCTTATATTGCCTTCACCTGACTCATTCTGTTTATTCTTGTAGAAACTCTGGTTGTACATTTTACTGGATAGACCCCCGTATATGGGAAACACTTGACGCGCTATACTACGTATATACAAAATTGTTTAATGTAAGACTATAATAATTACATGTAATGAACACAAAATTTAGGCTGCAGATAACAAATTTAAATGCATGTATGACACTTATGGATGACAAAAAAGTTACTGGCGGATGACAGGAGAAGGTGGCCAGCGCAAAATCCAATCAGAGACTTGCCAGACTTTGTGTGACTGTATACATAAATTTGCTCTAACGTCACGCACTAAAGCTGGTGATATAAATATCATTTGCACCAACAACATTTATTTGCACCACAGGAAAAAGAACAGCGACCAGGTGTTAGCCGCCATTGAATGTTGTGTCTGCCATGTATGCACAGAGTTCCTTATAAGTAATACGACAGCCATACACGAATGTCCCTGAGCCATTAAGGGAGCATTACTGTTGCTGTTCTTCTGCTGCCAACATTGGCACTAGGAATATAGAGGAACTTACATAGTGCTGCCAACATTGGCACTACGAATATAGAGGAACTTACATAGTGCTGCCAACATTGGCACTACGAATATAGAGGAACTTACATAGTGCTGCCAACATTGGCACTACGAATATAGAGGAACTTACATAGTGCTGCCAACATTGGCACTACGAATACAGAGGAACTCACATAATGCTGCTAAAATTTGCACTAGGAATGTAGAGGAACTCACATAATGCTGCCAACATTGGCACTAGGAATATAGAGGAACTTACATAGTGCTGCCAACATTGGCACTACGAATATAGAGGAACTTACATAGTGCTGCCAACATTGGCACTACGAATATAGAGGAACTTACATAGTGCTGCCAACATTGGCACTACGAATACAGAGGAACTCACATAATGCTGCTAACATTTGCACTAGGAATATAGAGGAACTTACATAGTGCTGCCAACATTGGCACTACGAATATAGAGGAACTTACATAGTGCTGCCAACATTGGCACTACGAATACAGAGGAACTCACATAACGCTGCCAACATTGGCACTACGAATATAGAGGAACTTACATAGTGCTGCCAACATTGGCACTAGGAATATAGAGCAACTTACATAGTGCTGGCAACATTGGCACTACGAATATACAGGAACTTACATAACGCTGGCAACATTGGCACTAGGAATATAGAGCAACTTACATAGTGCTGGCAACATTGGCACTACGAATATACAGGAACTTACATAACGCTGGCAACATTGGCACTAGGAATATAGAGGAACTTACATTGTGCTGCCAACATTGGCACTAGGAATATAGAGGAACTTACATAATGTTGCCAACATTGGCACTAGGAATATAGAGGAACTTACATTGTGCTGCCAACATTGGCACTAGGAATATAGAGGAACTTACATAATGTTGCCAACATTGGCACTAGGAATATACAGGAACTTACATAGTGCTGCCAACATTGGCACTAGGAATATAGAGGAACTTACATTGTGCTGCCAACATTGGCACTAGGAATATAGAGGAACTTACATAATGTTGCCAACATTGGCACTAGGAATATAGAGGAGCTTACATAACGCTGCCAACATTGGCACTATGAATATAGAGGAACTTACATAACGCTGCCAACATTGGCACTACGAATATACAGGAACTTACATAACGCTGCCAACATTGATACTATGAATACAGAGGAACTTACATAACGCTGCCAACATTGGTACTATGAATATAGAGAAACTTACATAACGCTGCCCACATTGGTACTATGAATATAGAGGAACTTACATAACGCTGCCAACATTGGCACTATGAATATAGAGGAACTTACATAACGCTGCCAACATTGGCACTACGAATATACAGGAACTTACATAACGCTGCCAACATTGGCACTATGAATATAGAGGAACTTACATAAAGCTGCCAACATTGGTACTATGAATATAGAGAAACTTACATAACGCTGCCAACATTGGTACTATGAATATAGAGGAACTTACATAACGCTGCCAACATTGGTACTATGAATATAGAGTAACTTACATAACTGTGCCAACATTGGCACTACGAATATAGAGGAACTTACATAGTGCTGCCAACATTGGCACTATGAATATAGAGGAAGTTATATAACGCTGCCAACATTAGCACTACGAATATAGAGGAACTTACGTAACGCTGCCAACATTGGCACTATGAATATAGAGGAACTTACATAACGCTGCCAACATTGGCACTACGAATACACAGGAACTTACATAACGCTGCCAACATTGATACTAGGAATACAGAGGAACTTACATAACGCTGCCAACATTGGTACTATGAATATAGAGGACCTTACATAACGCTGCCAACATTGGCACTACGAATACAGAGGAACTCACATAATGCTGCTAACATTTGCACTAGGAATACAGAGGAACTTACATAACGCTGCCAACATTGGCACTAGGAATATAGAGGAACTTACATAACGCTGCCAACATTGGCACTACGAATACAGAGGAACTTACATAACGCTGCCAACATTGGCACTACGAATATACAGGAACTTACATAGTGCAGCCAAAATTGGCACTACGAATATAGAGGAACTTACATAGTGCTGCCAGCATTGGCACTATGAATATAGAGGAACTTACATAACGCTGCCAACATTGGCACTACGAATACAGGGGAACTTACATAACGCTGCCAACATTGGTACTATGAATATAGAGTAACTTACATAACTGTGCCAACATTGGCACTACGAATATAGAGGAACTTACATAGTGCTGCCAACATTGGCACTATGAATATAGAGGAAGTTATATAACGCTGCCAACATTAGCACTACGAATATAGCGGAACTTACGTAACGCTGCCAACATTGGCACTATGAATATAGAGGAACTTACATAACGCTGCCAACATTGGCACTACGAATACAGAGGAACTTACATAACGCTGCCAACATTGATATTAGGAATACAGAGGAACTTACATAACGCTGCCAACATTGGTACTATGAATATAGAGGAACTTACATAACGCTGCCAACATTGGCACTACGAATACAGAGGAACTCACATAATGCTGCTAACATTTGCACTAGGAATACAGAGGAACTTACATAACGCTGCCAACATTGGCACTAGGAATATAGAGGAACTTACATAACGCTGCCAACATTGGCACTACAAATACAGAGGAACTTACATAACGCTGCCAACATTGGCACTACGAATATACAGGAACTTGCATAGTGCAGCCAAAATTGGCACTACGAATATAGAGGAACCTACATAGTGCTGCCAGCATTGGCACTGTGAATATAGAGGAACTTACATAACGCTGCCAACATTGGCACTACGAATACAGGGGAACTTACATAACGCTGCCAACATTGGTACTATGAATATAGAGTAACTTACATAACTGTGCCAACATTGGCACTACGAATATAGAGGAACTTACATAGTGCTGCCAACATTGGCACTATGAATATAGAGGAAGTTATATAACGCTGCCAACATTAGCACTACGAATATAGAGGAACTTACGTAACGCTGCCAACATTGGCACTATGAATATAGAGGAACTTACATAACGCTGCCAACATTGGCACTACGAATACAGAGGAACTTACATAACGCTGCCAACATTGATACTAGGAATACAGAGGAACTTACATAACGCTGCCAACATTGGTACTATGAATATAGAGTAACTTACATAACTGTGCCAACATTGGCACTACGAATATAGAGGAACTTACATAGTGCTGCCAACATTGGCACTATGAATATAGAGGAAGTTATATAACGCTGCCAACATTAGCACTACGAATATAGAGGAACTTACGTAACGCTGCCAACATTGGCACTATGAATATAGAGGAACTTACATAACGCTGCCAACATTGGCACTACGAATACAGAGGAACTTACATAACGCTGCCAACATTGATACTAGGAATACAGAGGAACTTACATAATGCTGCCAACATTGGTACTATGAATATAGAGGAACTTACATAACGCTGCCAACATTGGCACTACGAATACAGAGGAACTCACATAATGCTGCTAACATTTGCACTAGGAATACAGAGGAACTTACATAACGCTGCCAACATTGGCACTAGGAATATAGAGGAACTTACATAACGCTGCCAACATTGGCACTACGAATACAGAGGAACTTACATAACGCTGCCAACATTGGCACTACGAATATACAGGAACTTACATAGTGCAGCCAAAATTGGCACTACGAATATAGAGGAACTTACATAGTGCTGCCAGCATTGGCACTATGAATATAGAGGAACTTACATAACGCTGCCAACATTGACACTACGAATATAGAGGAACTTACGTAACGCTGCCAACATTGGCACTACAAATACAGAGGAACTTGCATAACGCTGCCAACATTGGCACTACGAATATAGAGGAACTTACATAACGCTGCCAAGATTGGCACTATGAATATACAGGAACTTACATAACGCTGCCAACATTGGCACTACGAATATAGAGGAACTTACGTAACGCTGCCAACATTGACACTACGAATATAGAGGAACTTACGTAACGCTGCCAACATTGGCACTACAAATACAGAGGAACTTGCATAACGCTGCCAACATTGGCACTACGAATATAGAGGAACTTACATAACGCTGCCAAGATTGGCACTATGAATATACAGGAACTTACATAACGCTGCCAACATTGGCACTACGAATATAGAGGAACTTACGTAACGCTGCCAACATTGGCACTACGAATACAGAGGAACTTACATAACGCTGCCAACATCGGCACTACGAATACAGAGGAACTTACATAACGCTGCCAACATTGGCACTACGAATATAGAGGAACTTACATAGTGCTACCAACATTGGCACTACGAATATAGAGGAACTTACATAGTGCTGCCAACATTGGCACTACGAATACAGAGGAACTCACATAATGCTGCTAACATTTGCACTAGGAATACAGAGGAACTTACATAACCCTGCCAACATTGGCACTACGAATATAGAGGAACTTACATAACGCTGCCAAAATTGGCACTAAGAATATACAGAAACTTACGTAACGCTCCCAAAATTGGCACTATGAATATAGAGGAACTTACATAGTGCTGCCAACATTGGCACTACGAATACAGAGGAACTCACATAATGCTGCTAACATTTGCACTAGGAATATAGAGGAACTTACATAACGCTGCCAACATTGGGACTGCGAATATACAGGAACTTATATAGTGCTGCCAACATTGGCACTACGAATATAGAGGAACTTACATTGTGCTGCCAACATTGGCACTACGAATATAGAGGAACTTACATAGTGCTGCCAACATTGGCACTACGAATATAGAGGAACTTACATAGTGCTGCCAACATTGGCACTACGAATATAGAGGAACTTACATAGTGCTGCCAACATTGGCACTACGAATATAGAGGAACTTACATAGTGCTGCCAACATTGGCACTACGAATACAGAGGAACTCACATAATGCTGCTAACATTTGCACTAGGAATGTAGAGGAACCTACATAACGCTGCCAACATTGGCACTACGAATATAGAGGAACTTGCCTAGTGCTGCCAACATTTGCACCATAGGGGCGTAGGTACAATCGTGAAAGGGTGGGGGGGAAGGAATTGTAGAGAAGAGACCACCTAAAATTTTAAGAACTATAACATTTATGGATAAATAAATTATACATTTGTTAACAGGAATGATTAATCGGTATAGCAAACCTTTAAACAGAAATGGAAGCCGAAACATACAATAGAAATACAGCTGAAAACCAAACCAATTTACATAACCCCGTTCAACTCCCCCTCAAAGCGAGGAGTTGGGCAGTCTTCAAGCCTATCTGAAAATGCCTAAATGATTCGCGTGGATATCCTACGGGTTACAAGAATTACTTGTTACAAGATTACATTTAATTCGTCCGCATTATAAGCACCCCCCAGGCAAGTAACGGTCTGAAAACCAATCTGTAACTCACGGACTGAGCCTTAGTTAAAACCAAACAACGGGACCACTTACCCTGCACGCCGAGAAACGAGCACTCCGACTGACTGTCCATACAAGCGTGAGACCGAGAGGAAACCCAAAAGAAAAAACACTAGGGCATCCCAGTGGGGAAAACAAGAGTCGCGAAACAAAAGGAGGTGCCATAATGAAACAAAATAAGTGCGATCAGCACAATACTCCCACCCCCAACTGACAACACGCGCTCGCCATTCTGGAAAGGAACAGACTGATATGGTATAAGAAGTATCATATTAGGAAGGACACTCCTTACACCGCCAGGTCATTGTACAGGTCACTGTGAAAGCACTGGCACCAAACACTGTCACTACAAATCACTGACCACTATCACATCAGAGCACAATTCTGTTTTTCCGGGACGGGAGAGACGATGCACAGCTGCTTGGGCGTACTGATCCCTCGTTGTTCCAGAGAAGTTAACCAATCCTGGGTTTGAGCAGGGGGATGCCCTCTCGTTGCAATCAGGCGTTGAGAAAGTCCAAAACCCAAAACGTGGGCCACACACAAACCTCTTCATATTCCATCGTCACTTCCCTGGCCTCCAGAAATCTCCATTGCGGACCTTACCGCTGCAGTAACACTCCATATAGATGGTAACAGCCAGGCTTAACATTACACAATGCCAAACTGCGGTGGTTAGGCGCTTTTCGGACAGGTTACGAACAGGAGGTGGCGAGGCTGTAACGCGGAACAAACCCAACAGAAAGGGAACAAAACGCAGGCTTCAAATAGGCTGCTGCCCCAAAATAACATCTCGGAGTAAATTAAACTGAATGAATGAAGGTTTTTTACAAAACTGTGGATGACATCAAATACACAAATACCAGTAAATTAAAAAAAAATTGAATCAATTTATAATCAACAAGCGTGATAACATACCATAAACTGTTTAACGAGCATAACAATATAAGAACAATTTAAACGAACTTGAATAACATTAAGTATAATTTCTTCCAAACGACAATTTAAAACAGGCTAAACAATATATATATACAAGTTAAACAAAATAAACAAGGCCTTGTATAAATAAATGCGCATAAAACAAAATCCCTACTGGCCAGACAACACGAGCACAAACACGAAATACACATCATTACTAAACAAGACACACACCGCAAGCACGCAGCAAACATTCCACAAATACTCCCCAAACATACCACACCAAACACCTCACACCGCTTCCAAACAAAAGACACACGAAAACAAAATCTACACTTTCGCGCAGAATATCGACTCCACACGCCAGGCAGAAACTAACTACAGGAGCGCCGTAGAGGTATACAGCCCGGCGCACACCTGGCACGCTCCAACATAAACAAACACCCACATTCAACACAAAACACTTTATTCACAACATAAACATACAGAGTAAACAAAGGAAACCCATACACATACGGAAAACAGATACCAAAATACTGGAAGGGTTTCAATTGTGAGACGTGAGCTCTGCTTTCTTGGCCCGTGCGGAGGTCCCTTAAGCGCACAGAAACATTTTTGAAGATACTTATAATCTCGTACGGCCCTACGTATCTAGGAGCCAACTTCGCTGCATAAGCATTTTGCTTAGAAGATTGAGTTTACAGCTTACACAGTACTTTCTGGCCAACGACATAAGGTGAAGGCCGTTTATTTTCATCATACCGCTTCTTTACCTGGGCAAGTGACTTCTTCAAATTCCGAAAAGCGGCCTTCCATACTGTACATATTTCCTCGCGAGTAATATTCTGGTGAAGAAAATCGTCCAAACGCCAAAGGTTAGACAGCGGAGAGTTAGGTATATAGGCTAACATAAGCTGATGAGGGGTAACGCCATGTGATTCGTGTCGAGCCGAATTAAACGCCAACTGCAACCGAGACAAATTAGTGTCCCACTTAGTATGATTATCATGATGAAAGGCTATTAATGCTGATTTGAGGTTCCTGTTAAATCTTTCGGCATGGGAAGGACGGGGTAATAAAGGGTGGTAGTTATAGTTTTAATGCCCCAACTAAAACAGAAATTTCTAAAGGCGAAAGAAGTAAATTGAGTGGCGTTGTCTGTCACCAGATAACGAGGGGCTCCAAAGGCCGCAAATACTGAAGAGAGAACCTTGACTACCCCTCGTGTATTCGCTTTCGCTAAGGCCGACATCCATACAAACTTACTAAACGAATCTACTACGACTAACGCATACATATTCCCCTGGGCTGAACGAGGAAAAGGGCCGATAAAATCCACAAATAATTTTTCCAGGGGTCTACTTGCCACCTCCGATGCTAAACCTTTCCATACTGTACATTGCACCGGTTTCGCCATTGCACAAAGTTGACACTGTCTAACTCGGGAAGCAATTTCTTTATTCATGCCCGGCCACACAAAATATTCCCGAATCTTGTCTTTGGTCTTGGCTATTCCACAAATGCCCGCCTACAGGAGATGAATGGAAATATTCAAACACCATGGAAATTAAGACCCGTGGCAAAACAACCTTGTTCTTGCCGTCGAAGGTAGCCTGTGTCATCAAAACACCCTCCTTCAAACAATAAGGGGTAACAACCTCACCAGCCTCAAGCCGACCAATAAGGGCCTGCAGATCCGGATCTTTCCTCTGATGTGTGTGCAAACCCTTGAACAACTCCGGAAATTCACAGACGGCTAAATCATTTTGCTTTCCGCATTTACATTCTCTCGGTTCTTCGAATACTCTTGTTAAGGCATCAGCCACACAATTTTCTGAACTACGTATATGTATCGGGACAAACTTAAAAGCTGAAATGAATACCCCCCAACGCGCTAACCTGCCTGTAGACCGCGGTGAGGCCAACGACCACGTTAGCGCCTGGTTATCGCACTCAAGAGTAAACTCAACATGCTCCAGATATTCGCGGTATTTTTCTAAACCAAATACCACAGCCAAAGTTTCAAGTTCGTAAACTGAATACTTCCGCTCGGCTGGAGTAAGGGTACGTGAACTATATCCAATAACCCTACGCCCCATAGGAAAATTCTGGAGTAAAACAGCAGCCACTGATCCCCTGCTTTGCATCGGTCTGAAGGATAAACCTACGTGAAAAATCAGGGAAAGCCAACACCGGGGGATTCATTATGGCCTGTTTAAGGTCTTCTAAGGCCTGCTGCTGTTCCTCACCCCACTTAAACGGAGTTCCCTTCCGCCGAAGACTGTTCAATGGTTCCGCCCGCGCTGCAAAATGCGGAATAAACTTGCTGAAAAAGTTCACTGTGCTCACGTACCTGGCCAATGCCTTTACGGTTTTAGGGGGAGGAAAGTTACGTAGAACTTTGGTCCGCTCCGGATCAATCGTTATCCCAGCCGGAGATACAATATGACCTAAGAAAGAAATCTGTCCCGCAGCAAAGTTACACTTCTCTTTGCGCAAGGTAAGGCCTGCGCGCTCGAGCCGGTCAAAGACCTCCGCTAAATGTTGGCAATGGGTTTCAAAGTCGGGCGAGTAGACAACCACGTCATCTAGATAGTGATACACATATTTAAACTTGATGTCCGAAAATATTTCGTCTAATAATCGCGACAACACCTGAGCTCCAGTAGCAATTCCGAAGGATACTCGTTGGAATTCATAAAGCCTCCATGGAACAGCAAAGGCCCTTAGTGGCTTAGACGACTCCGATAAGGGTACCTGGTAGTAGGCGCTATTCAAATCCAAACTAGTAAATACTTTGGCACCCGCAAAATAATGCGCCGCCAAATTTAAATGTGGCATTGGCTGGGCCTCGATCTTTATCTTTTTGTTCAAGTGCCGGTAGTCCACCACTACCCTGAAATCGTCCTTGCCCTTAGGGACCAGAAATACTGGACTACTATAAGTGGACGTGGACGGCCTGATCACTCCCTTTCGTAACATTTCGTCGATCTTTTTACGAAGAATAACCATTTTAGGTGGGGTGACACGATATGGTGGTAACTTCACAGGGGTGTCGTCTGTTAGTTGTATGTCATACTCCACCAAATTTGTTACTCCTAAACGGTCAGCAAACAACGACCCATGGTTCGCACAGAGTTGTTCCAGCGAACGGCTCTGCTCTTCTGTCAAATGGGGGAAAGCATTGCTGACGTCGCATATATGGTGACGTAGGCCGCCACTCTCCTCCAAAGGTGGTTTGTTGATGACTTGACCGCACTGAAATGCAACTCGTTCGGAAGGGGCAAATGCAAAGGTGATTTCCCCATCCCGAAAATCAAGCCTTAGGCCGACTCTAGTCATAAAGTCCGAGCCTAAAATCAGTCGAAATGGCAGGTCCGGCAGAAGATAGAGATAGTGTTTCCACGTAAAACGCGAAATACGCCTGGTCAACAGAACCTTGGCATTCACCTGAAATTTATGACCATTTACAGACACGCACCCAACGCTACACTGCCGCGGTTTGCCCGAGAATTTAGTAAGATAGCTATAATAAAACTCCTCGTGTACCAAAGAGCAGGAACTTCCCGAGTCCAAGAGAGCGATTAACTGTCGTTTCCCAACAGTCACCTGTACTGTCGGCTTCAAATTAAAGGGCTTGGCTATTATCCGACGGAATATCCGACAACAGGCAGAAATTCCGCAAGGGGCTCGTTGTCAATCTTGGCGCCTTTGACCGTCTACACCCACGGGTAGTAAAACGCCACCACGCTTCCTGGCTACCGTGCATTGTCTAACCAAATGCTCAGGAGATTCACATCTAAAGCAAGATCCTGGTGAGCGAAAACTGTTTCGAGCTAAATCTCCGCGGTTAGTCTGCCGCGGCTCAAATCGAACACCACGCAGAGGCACTTGCAATGATTCGCGGTTTCGTGCCGCATTTGACGCCTCATACTCTGCCAAGATCGGCAATAGCCCCTCTAAATCTTTAAACGTTGCAGGACAAGAGCTAAATACCAAAAGAGAACGTACCTCCGGGGTCAACCCCGTAATAATGACGTCACAGATCTGCCGTTCGCTATCCGGCAACCGTAGTATACGCGCAAACAACATAACCCTGCTCATGTACTCGAAGAAAGACTCTCCTAACCCCTGGGGTTTCAAATAATGATCTTGAATTAATGTATGTAGCTCCCGACGAGGAATGAAACACTTCAATACACTGTCATGCAATTCTGAGACTGGATCAACACATCCCTTAATACGCCCAATTATACTGCGCACCGCGTCACCCCCTTTTGACATCACTACTTCAAGCAGCTGCAAACCGGGAACTTCGCATAACTCAGCGCAATTCTTAGCTCTTACCAGGAACTTCAGAAATTCAAGAGCTGTAAGAGCATCAACAACCTTAAAGACTTGATAAGGTTCAACCAACTGTTGTAAGGGATGAAGTAACTTTAGCGGTTTAAAGGCCGCCATTTGAGACGTCAAGGTTAGTGTGACACTGGCCGACTCGCCCCGATCCTCTTTCTGAGCATGCACTTCTAAATATCTCCTAAACTGCCCCTTCAGCTCGGCTAAGTCAACCCCGAACTTAACCTTAGGACAATATTTTTGGAAATATTCAATCCGCTGCACATAATGCAAGATCCTGGCTGTCAAAAGCTTCACCTGCGCTTTCGAAAACCCCGAACTAATACTCGACTCGGAGAACAACTCTTCAAATTCCAGCCGTGCGGCCTCACATAATGACGGTGATTCAGTTACCAATAAATGTTTGTCCGGCAACACGACATAATCGTTATCCTTCACGCTACGAAGTGCGTCTAATAGGGCCGGAATGTCTGCCGACGACAAGTCATCGCGTCCACGAATCCCCAACTGAAATAGTATATCGTTCTTACGCAACAGCTGAAAGTCACTCGACATGGTTAATTAAAACAATAACCCAATGCTCAATTTAACTGCCCCACTCGACCATAAGATAACCACGCTCTGCTACCATTTAATTGCACCATAGGGGCGTAGGTACAATCGTGAAAGGGGGGGGGGGAAGGAATTGAAGAGAAGAGACCACTAAAAATTTCAAGAACTATAACATTTATGGATCAATAAATTATACATTTGTTAACAGGAATGATTAATCGGTATAGCAAACCTTTAAACAGAAATGGAAGCCGAAACATACAATGGAAATACAGCTGAAAACCAAACCAATTTACATAACCCCGTTCAACTCCCCCTCAAAGCGAGGAGTTGGGCAGTCTTCAAGCCTATCTGAAAATGCCTAAATGATTCGCGTGGATATCCTACGGGTTACAAGAATTACTTGCTTCAAGATTACATTTAATTCGTCCGCATTATAAGCACCTCCCAGGCAAGTAACGGTCTGAAAACCAATCTGTAATTCACGGACTGAACCTTAGTTAAAACCAAACAACGGGACCACTTACCCTGCACGCCGAGAAAGGAGCACTCCGACTGACTGTCCCTACAACCGTGAGATCGAGAGGAAACCCAAAGAAAAAACACTAGCGCATCCCAGCGGGGAAAACAAGAGTCGCGAAACAAAAGGAGGTGCCATAATGAAACAAAATAAGTGCGATCAGCACACATTGGCACTATGAATATACAGGAACTTACGTTACGCTGCCAACATTAGCACTATGAATATACAGGAACTTACGTAACGCTGCCAACATTGGCACTATGAATATGCAGGAACTTACATAGTGCTGCCAACATTCGCACTAGGAATATAGAGGAACTTACATAACGCTGCCAACATTGGCACTAGGAGTATAGAGGAACTTATATAATGCTGCCAACATTGGCACTAGGAATACAAAGAAACTTACATAAAGCTACCAACATTTGCACTACGAATATAGAGGAACTTACGCAACGCTACCAACATTGGCACTAGGAATATAGAGAAACTTACATAGTGCTGCCAACATTGGCACTTGGCTGCCAGAAAAATGAACTTAATGATGCTATTAATAGCATATAACTGTTACAAATCAACATTATGCTATTATATTTATACAAATGGCCGAGGCAACTTAGGATTTGTGTTCAACAACAGGATTTACACGTATTGAGGAAAGGAGAGATACAGAGGGGATTTGGCCCTGCAGTCAGGTTTGTTGTACCTATGCCCCCAAGAGAGCACCCCCAGAAGATAGGATGAAGCGAGAGGAGATAGCGGGCCGCCAGATCCAGACTAACGGTACAAACTTTAACAGAGTTCTCTAGGGTTTCCAAAGTTTAATGACTCCTCCAAGTATTTAGATCCTCCGTGGTCATTTCCCGGTGGGACTAACGGGATGAAGGATGAATGAAATGAGCAATGAAAGGAACTGGAGGGACAGGAAATTTGGGGGAAGTAATTATCCTTCCTAGCATTTTCTTGGCGACCGGAGGACACCTACCGAAAAAACCCATGATGTCAGGAATGTCGGCCACGGGAATTGAACCCACGACTCCCGAATGCGAGCTTTACACGCTACCACAGAGCCATCTCTCGCGGTCGTATTGAGGAAACAAATTTATTCTTACCTAATCAACCATGAACATCCTAAATTGATACTGAAAGTGCTAAATTCAAAGTGGGTCCCTTCTTGGAAATAAGGGCCCTAATGACCAAGTTGTCGACGGGCCCTTAAACCCAACACACTCACTCACTCTTGGAAATAAACGAGTAATCATATAAAAGGTTTACCGGTGATCTTAAACCACGTATTCCTCTTTATTCACTAAAATAATGTATCCAATTTGATTGAAACATTTCTTTCATTTTTACTTTCTCTACTACGCATAACTTGGGGAAATATTATAGTCAACCGAATATTTCGATGCCGAGATTTCACTGTGTGTGTGTGTGTGTGTGTGTGTGTGTGTGTGTGTGTGTTTGTGTGTGTGTGTGTGTGTGTGTGTGTGTGTGTGTGTGTGTGTGTATACATGCAAGGTGGAAGGGAGGTCATTACATTCCTTCTAATAGGTGTTTCATAGAAGCATTTCAAACAAACAAGTCTAATGGCAGTTTGTTCTTAAATCAGCCGATTTCGAAAAAATGAATGGTTTATGATCCAGTTTGGATGCGAACCTTACATTTTATAAGATGCGTAGGGTAATCTATTTCTGACATAGCTTCCGTAGTAATTATACGATATCACACAGGGTTTCGAAATAATTAATTACTCAAAAGGCGTGAAGGAATACTCCAAGCAGCTTTTTCACTCGTACAGTAAGTCGACAACGTTGCGTTGAGGTTGGTCCGGGAATTGAGCTGGTTTGTCAATGTAAACAAGTCTGGCACTTTCCCTTTCGCTTTAATGTTTTGGGAGCCAATGCTTGTGATATGCCTACACACGCGCAGTAAACACAGAAGGAGAGGGCAGGGCATTTGTTTATGTTCTCAGGAAGAACCGTTACCGTGTTTATTTATGTACTGAGCTAGGGAAAGTGACATCCATATAATCTGCAGGGTCGCCAGTTTGTTTTCGACGAAAGTAAAATATCTCCGTAGGAAATGGTCAGAGAGAAAGACGTAAGATACAAAATATGTTCCAAATATCGAGATCTGTCACTGGTTTAAATTAATGCAATGACTTTCCTTCCACCCGGTATACACACACAATGACTTTTCCAAATCCCATTGTGGAAATCGATGCAGTGGTGCCTCTCTATAATGTATATAATAAATTAACTAAATCATCAGTTCTAAGAATATGATCATATCAGTAATTTTATTTGAATAAAAATGTTTAATTTAAGACTGAACTAAAAGGCTGTAAAATCCCTGGAAAAGATATCTTATTTGGGCCCTTACACAGATGAGTACATGTTATGGAAATTGTCAGAAGCGTATACCATCTTACTCAGTGAAAAATGTCCAATTAAAGAATACTTAGAGGCTATTAAATGTAATTTACGGAGATTCCAGCAGAGCTATAATCTCTCGCCAAAATTTCGTCAAATGATTAATTAACCAAAGAAATTCCAAACATGTACCAGGTGGCCCAGCTCATCCGGAATCGAGGTAAGCAGATAACCCTTCGTGTGTTGCAGAATGCAATGGGGTAAATCACGGCAGTGGCCTGAGCGACTTTTCTTCTGTCGCTTAGCGAAGACGAGAGGTGTGAGGTACTTTCCTAATAATAATAATAATAATAATAATAATAATAATAATAATAATAATAATAATAATAATAATAATAATAAGAATAAGAATAATAATAAGAATAAGAATAATAATAAGAATAAGAATAATAATAAGAATAATAATAAGAATAATAATAAGAATAATAATAAGAATAATAATAAGAATAATAATAAGAATAATAATAAGAATAAGAATAATAATAAGAATAATAATAAGAATAATAATAAGAATAATAATAAGAATAATAATAAGAATAATAATAAGAATAATAATAAGAATAATAATAAGAATAATAATAAGAATAATAATAAGAATAAGAATAAGAATAAGAATAAGAATAAGAATAAGAATAAGAATAAGAATAAGAATAAGAATGATGATGATAATAATAAGAATGATGATGATAATAATAAGAATGATGATGATAATAATAAGAATGATGATGATAATAATAAGAATGATGATGATAATAATAAGAATGATGATGATAATAATAAGAATGATGATGATAATAATAAGAATGATGATGATAATAATAAGAATGATGATAATAATGATTTATTATTCTTATAATATTATATAATTATAAGCATAATAATAAAATACTAATAATGATAACTAATAATAAACTAGAACAATACCATTAATAAGAAACGAACAAGTGCCAATGAAACATTACATACCCCCATGTTTGCATGTAGGTGCATATTTTGTTACGGCACTTTACAATTTGTAATCCCTAAGGTAGAGTTTATTGCCTGAAAAGTAAAATCCCTGTAAGTAAAGTGCAAAAGATAATAAGAACCTTTTCGCTTGTTTATACTGTTATTGTGTATTATCACGGACTACACACAATAGTCCAACCAGGGAAGTGCCTCTCATCTCTCGTCTTCCCTAAGAGCCAGAAGGAAGGTCGCTCATGCCACTGCCGTGAAATACCTCAGTGCGTTCAGCAACTCTTAACGCACGAATGGATATCTACTTATAGTGGACACAGTTTATCGGCAGTCCCCAGGAGTTCAAGATGGCCGACTTTACACTAAACAGCTGACGAAAGAATTCCAAAAAGCAGTCCTGCCAATGTGCGTAATAGGCATTTCTAACCGCAAATATCACGGGGTTAAAAACCTCAAATATCGCGGGATTAAAGTAACATACTTTCAAACTACAATAATGCTTGAACGTCGTTACCGCACAACAAAGAACGTATTAACCTTCGCCAAATCTTGTTCTGCAATAATACTTTTGGATAAAATCACTTCCGAGCACTAAATAGTATAATATATATTTAACGCATTACTCTGTAGTGAACACAAAAATAACAACGGTAACTATAACTGCATATACTGCTCGAAAAGAATTTAAGACAAAATCACGCAAACACGAGCAGTACGTCCACAGATTGATTAATTAATACGGCGTCTAAACGGAATCTTGTTTTAAAATCTATCGGTTGGCCTTTCTGCAACGCGTTTATAAACAACGACCTCTGTGGCAACATAACAGACGCAAAAACACCGGCTATGGTCGTAACTTTACCACGGTTATATGTCACGAACAGTTGGTGGTATTAATGCAACCTAACGGATGGAATATCACCAGATATAACCAGACTGCACTATAATGGGGAAAAAAACGTCAAGGTTGTTTTTTGGGGGTATCTCAATAAGCTGTGGCTACTATACCACGGTTCCGGATGAGCTGGGCCACCTACCGCGCGTTAGTATCTCAAACTCTAAAATGGCTCCACCGATGTGAATAATGACTCTTTTGTTTTACTCACTTACTGGTTTAGAAAATAGAACATTAGGAAAACCCCAAAAACCCAAAGGAACATCCGAAAAATCCAATAAATCAAATTGGTAGTTTTGTATGATAATTGTCACTTCGGATTACTTTCAATAAATGGCATTTGTGGTGGACCTATCATACGATAGCTGCATCTATTACATTTAAAACAGTTTTTTTTTCCTAAAAAAAAGAAAAGATCGTGGATTTTATGAATATATTTGGTTTAATTGCATTTTGCAAACATTCATTTTGATCAGCCATTCTATTACGGTAAATTATCTTTATAGGCTTAGACATAACCACAAAATGTGTTTTCAGGAAACTCAAGGAATCAGTTTGAGGATTTAAATCTTGTAAACTTCTGAAGGTAAGTTCAACAAATTGGAGAGATTGAAGACAATTCCGTGCAATGTAACGAGACAGGCTTTGAAAAACAAAAAACAAAAAAACTTATGAACGTCATCGAGGCGAAGATTATCAAGATAAAGTAAAAAGAAGAGGACGTACTTGCCATTTGATTTCAGACGGCTGCAGTCCCCGTGCGTCTGGCCCTTGCGATGACTATCAACAAATCACAGGGCAGTAGTTGGAAGATTGTGGAATTAACTTGGAGTTTTCGTGTTTCGCGCATGGACAACTGTATGTAGCACAATTGTCTGTTTAAACACACTTCTCATCAAGGAATAGAAGGTAACGAAAAAGCAGATGACGCTCCAAGGGAAACAATACAATCCATTCATCCTCCCAACCCTTCCCACATAAAGATGCTATACTATACATTAAGACAAGGCTAGTATAGGAGTAACCAATGTATGAAGTAAAATATCACAATGTATACATAACGTTCTCATTCGATATCACCCCATACTATTCTGTAGATTAAAATTGGTCACACCAAATACCAGACTTTAGAAAAATGTTCCATGTAAAGAGTTGCCTTGAGTGGCATCCTTAGTATCGGGTGGACCAAAAGTCGCGATCGGATATTTTCTAAGTTTGTGTAGCAATAAAATTATAAACTGTCACAAGTGACGTAAAAACGTTATTTATTTATTGATTGCTGCACTAATAAGGAATGAAAATATGAAAAAGATAAACATAACTGGGTCAGTCAGCGCCCTGTATGGACAATAACCCTAATTTTTCATCCAACTTTCTTGGGATCTGCATTTCCATCGGTGTTTCCTTGTTGATTTCTTCGGCGAACGCTCCAATGGTTCAGATAGAATCATCATCCCAACATTTTTTAGGTGTTCCCCTGCGTTTCGTATCCCACACAGAACCTTGAGAAAGTCTTCTTTCCCGTCTTCAATCTCGGCTTCACTGGGAGCTGCTTTATTGAAACAAAGAAAGAAGTTTTCTCTGATTTCTTCATACGTTTCGCCAGTTCGTTCTTTTTCAAGAACCCGCACACTAATGATGAAACGTTCTTCGATCGTATATTTGCTTGTATCAGCCATTGCTTACAACACAAACAGCGTTTCACATTGACAACTAATAATCCACGAAAAATTGCCGCTATGACATAACAATGCCCTCGCTCTATCGAAAAATTGTCAAACTAATGCAAGAAAAAACATATGAAGGGGATAAATAATTAGTAAAATTAGTTTTAGGTATCGAAAAGTGAGTTATTTCAATATAAACATTACCCGATTGCAACTTTTGGCCCACCCCATACATAGTACACATAAATATCAAATTTGGTACTTAATAAATTTTTGTTTTTGAGTTATGCTATGCAGACACACATACAGACACACGCACGCACACACACACACACACACACACACACAGATAAAAGTTCTTTTGGATTTAAGGGTACCTAAGCATGCTTCCAGGGAAATATTTGTACTGTATTCCCACGAAAAATTCCATACCAATATTTGGCCCGAGATGCATACTTTTGGACTCCCTGAACGTAAAACAGAAGCATTTTTTGTATACTTTGTGTATGGATACGCTATGGCAAAAATGTGAAATTCTAATAATAATATTTAAGTATTCAATGAAGCTTCGTAGTCTAGTGAAGAAGTACGTTACGAAATACATTATCTCTATAAAGTTTAAACCCTTAAAAGTCATTGTGTAAAACCAATGAAATAACAATTGCCTAATAATATTGGTTTAGATTCACTTACGTCACTTGATAAGTCAACATTTCCGTATCTCACATTAGTCCTCTGATTGGCTCAACAGATACGTCTGTGAGCAATTGCTTTCTAAACTGAAGATCGTTAAATATAAAAGTAGGTTACGATTGACAGACGAAAACCTACGTATTACCTCACTGCTTGTGAATTAACGTTGGATGCATGCGAAACTGATGAAATAAAGAACTAACTAATGAAACATGCGTGTAGAAACTTTCAACCTGCGCATTTGTATTTAGCATGTATAAATACAGACGTGTGTTAGTGAAGCTCATTTACACGGCCACTGCAGCTTTCAAACCTCCTCCTTCGAACCGTGCATCATGTGTATGGCGAGTTGCGTTTCCTGATGTCACTATTTGTGCAATCGCGATGACCATTTTGCCGACTCTGTCTTAGATGAAACCCGGGGAAAAATGCACAACCATACTCTATAGCAATAACTCGCCTTAGGATGCTTTCTTATTACTTCTATTAGACAGCCTCTTGTCAATGGCCGCTAGTGTGTTTTATTCAGTGTTTCGTGCGTGATGGACCGCGTGTTCCAGTTCCACCTCGGACATATGTATTGGTGTACATATAAATACGTGCCTCTGGGAGTGTACAAGCGAATATCCCCCACCAAGAGAAAAGGCGGGGATATATACAGCGTCCACAAACCATTCTTTAAAAGCTTATTCCTTTCCCTACTGCGTATAGCAAGTAGAGCAAATATTGTATTCCACCCAAAAATTCGATGTCGAGGTTTCACCAGAAATGTATGCTTTTAGGTCTCTTGAACAGCAACAACAAAGTTCGTGTGTGTATGTGTCTGTGTGTCAGTCCGTGGACAACAACAAAAAATCGGTTAAAAACCAAAGTTGGTATTTAAGTTTAATATCTTCCAAGGATATGACATGAAGATGAAGAAACTTCCTCCACCCCACTTTTGTTGGCATGGTAAATTTTCATTTTCTCGGAAAGGCCTCTAAAGATTTTGTTAAAATGCCATATGTTTAAGAAAGTTTTATAACCAATAAAATGTATATTTTGAATTTTGTGGCTATAGCCTATGTAGTCCTGTTTACTCTTGATGACTTTTGCATAATTGGTAAACCGTAAGCGATAGAACAAATTTTACTGTACAAAAATGTAGCTCTTGCTAGAACACACAATTTATGTTCATTTTTTTTTTTTTTTTTTTTTTTTTTTTGGATGGGGAACCATTTCGGAGATATTCCTTGTTATTTGTGTGAATTTTGGAAAACTTGAACTTTTGTCAAACGAACATCGTTTTTTATATGTTAGCCCTCCAAAGAGAACGAAATTTGAAAACTTTATAAGATTTCACTATCACTCAAAGCCTACTGTATTCCCATATTCCCTTTGCACCAAGGAAATAAGCAATAAGATAATTTCTGCAATGTTTATCTCAACTAACACGAAGAAGATATAGAAATTAGAGTTTGTAAGAATGATTAGGACAAGAGCAGCGAAAGTCATGTGAATGTAACACATCAGATTGTTTTATATTTGGTATAAGCTGTACGGTAGGTCTTCTGGGTGGTTTTTGACGCAATTGTTTATAGTGTCATCCGAGATGTATAGTGAAATTCGATTAATATTCCAAAAGTGTATTATTCATGGGCAGTTTTCTCGTAGTTCAACCAATTTAGCCTCCTTTGGTACGTCCGGTGATTTCCGATAAGTAGGGAGCATGAGATTCCTTTACAAGCCATGACGAACCAAGAAGCTAGAAAATTCCAAACTTTCTCTAAGATGTCCTTAAAATCCTCCCAGGTGTAGAACTTTGAGATCTTCTCATACGTTTGTCGTGTTTGGAAGGTAATTACTTCAAATACACACAGGCAATTGCTAAACTTTCACAAAGCTGTCGCTTATTCGTAAAGTTAACAGCGTGCTTAAAAC
Source organism: Tenodera sinensis (assembly GCA_030765045.1). Taxonomy (NCBI): domain Eukaryota; kingdom Metazoa; phylum Arthropoda; class Insecta; order Mantodea; family Mantidae; genus Tenodera; species Tenodera sinensis. The sequence continues at coordinate 29,508,775 of CM060971.1, forward strand.
ATTGAGTAAATATCAATACTGCTAAAAGGATTTAATTGCCATCATCCACAATTACAGCATGTACTTACATACAGTGAGTTTTGTACTCTTGATAGGCTTATTTCCAATAATTGTAATATACCAGCTGAAATAGCCGATGTTGCCCATAGTTTGACAATTTTATCCCTAAAAGTCTCAGACTTTCGCTGAATACTATAAAGAATCCGAAGTAAGCAAAATAAATATATGAAACCACCGGGAAAACGCTGTTAAATAGACTCAAATACCACAGGAACAAAAGCAAGTAGAATAAATTGTATGAATGTAAGACGTTGCATTTCTATGCAGATCATAGAGAAAATTGTATGAATTATTTGTAGAAGGGGAAGTAGAGAAAGAAATACGATTGTGTTGCCTAAAGAAGCGTGAGCGAAGATAACCGAGTGAATGTAGTGCGGTGCATTTTTATTTCAAACATGTGGACAGTTGTATGAATTTTTTGTAGAAGAGGGAATACAGAAATAAGCTCGTGTTTCATAAAAGAAAAGTGTGCAGAGAAATTCGTGTGAATGCAATGTTTCTCATTTCTATTTGAATAATAAAATTGTATGAATTGATGTTGAAGGGTGGCCAGGGAAGGCTATGTGAGTGTATTACGTAAACGAAAAGTGAGCAGAGAAAAACAGGTGAATTTTACTTTTCATGTTAAAATGGATAGCATACAAACCTCCTCCTTGAAAAAATACATCTACATAATGAATTTCGAGATGATCGGTCAAGCGGTTTAGGAGGGTATACAGGATAAACGTACCTACATTTTATCTATGTATACTAGTTGCTGCTTCTGCCCGTTGTGAACTAATGATGCTTGTCTTGTATAAGCAAATGTTATCAACATCCGAAGATCCAGTTGCAAAGCTTCTGAATTTTAGATTGGATTGTGATAGCTGAAACCGAAATTATAATGTGAATATATGTAATTGATAATGGAAAGAAACAAAAGGAGATTCTAATCGATAGTTAAGGGGAAGACGTAATAAAGCTGAACAGATTAAAGTCTCAAGAACGGAAGCCTACGCAGATTTAAATGAGTGATAAGGTTACAATTGATGTATGTACAAAGTTCTAACGATTCCGCGAGCTGATTCCTATCTTACCATGACGTGCTCTAAAGTTGGCCAATGGAAATTGCTTCCTTCGTGCCACCCACGCATAAAAAGTGCAACGCAACACACACTCGTCTTGAATCGAGCCAGAGAACGCACGTACAATTTAGGATTTGTACGTAAGCTAGTGCGTATACATAATTCGGCGGTTGCTAAAGGGTGAAAAGGTTAAAGTGTTATAACGTTCTACTTGAAGTTACAAAGTTACATTCTATTTAAATATCGTCGGCAGTTGTCTACAAATCTGGAAATTGGCAAATAAAGTTAAATGTTGGTTAATTCTTCGTTTGGTTCCATTCCTACAATAACTCATGCATACCCTGCAGATTAGGACCTCTTGCTAGAGCTAGTCCGGACACCAAATACGAGATCTTATAGGTCTTAAAGACGACGTCTTCGACAGAGAGGAACATTTGCGTCATAGCTTAGGATGGAAATCGTCTCAGCTGATTAAGATCAGCATTTGGAAAAATAATAACATTACAGATTTCGTTATAGAGAAGAAAGGACTGGCGTTAGTCAAATGCTTAAAAACTAGTCACTATACACTCATGTTAACCTTGATATAACATCAAGAGAAACAATTGGAAAGCAACTGATCTTTAAAACTGAAAAAATAAAGACAAACGCATATCAGCAATAACGAAAACAGTTTATTTTAAATACATTGTATGTTTTAAAGAGTTGTGCAGCATGTTTTTATGTACAATATATCTTATGGATTACCCATTATACAATTATTATAGAAAGTTCCTTGCCAGTGAAGAAAGCTTCATGTGCTACTTCTAGAAAATTCAATACAAACATGTTATTTATCATTCAAATAACTTAAATAAATGGTTCTTGCACATTGTTGGTTGTAGTATATTCTAATCCGAAATATGTTATACTGAAAGGCACCGAAATTTAAGAGCATTTTGAACACATAAACTAACATTATTCACATAAATTACAATCACCTACTGAAAAAAGTTATAAAGAACTGTTTCAATCAATATCTATTACCCAAGGTGATGCTAATTTGTTGGGAAAAATATACTGGAGATAAAAGGAATCTGAAACACTAATAATTACTTGTACTGTTATTACCGATAACTTTAATTAAAAAGCCTTTGCAGCGTTCGCCACAAACCAAGCTCGGATTGTATGATCATCGAGATAATGAATTTATTCTCTGCTTTGTTACAAATAATAACATGAAAAACGGGTTGATAAATCTACATGCACTTCTATAATAATGTGTCATTTGTATATTGAACCACATATACTAATACGTTAAATAAAGTATGTTACATACAGGATGTAGAAGGAATATATTAATTAAAGTCATTTAATAAAATAAATTACATGTAAAATAAAGCTTTGTCACATTTGTGTAATTGTATTTTTATTCTGTATTTGCAAAACATGTAATAAGCTTTTTCCAAGTACCAAACTTCCAGTTGTACTGCCATTATCAGAAGCAAAGTTATTAATAAGGCGAGTAACGATCCATTTTGGAACTATTGATAACAGCAAGAACAGCAGCAGCAACAACAGTAGCAGCAAGAGCAGCAATAACAACAGCCACAACAACAACGTAACAATAGCAACAACAGCAACTACAACAGCAGTAGCAAGAGCAGCAGTAACAACAGTAACCGCAATAGCAGCAACAGTCACAATAGCAGCAACAACAACAACAGTAGCAGCAATAACAACAACAGCAACGGTAACAGCAACAACAACGGTAACAGCAACAACAACAGTAACAGTCACAGTCACGACAGTAACATTCACAATAGTAACAACAATAACAGCAGCAACAATAGTCACATCAGCAGCAGTAGCAACAAGAACAGCAGCAACACAATAACAGTAACAACAGTCATAACAGTAAGAGTAACAGTAACAACAATAGTGATTAGCAATACTAATACTACTAATACTAGTGATACTAATTCTAGTAATAGTAATACTACTAATACTAATAATAATAACAATAACAACAACAAGAATAACTGAGGGACCATTGGAGCCATCCAATCAGCTGCCGCACAGGGCCATGAACGGAAAAATGAAGGACCTCATCGACGACGACGGCGATAAACACTGAAGGGTTATGGTTGCGGAGGATCTTGCAGACCGCCCCCCGGTTTTAGCCAGGTCAGGGTAAAACCCGCTACTGACCTCATCGAGGACGGCATGATACAGGAGATGTCGTGGCGAGTACGGGCAAACAAGACTACAGCGGTGACCGTGACTGGACCGATATGGCGGTGGTTGTTGCTGGACCCTCCAGGAGCAAGGTGGTTGCGAAGGTGCGCCAGAAAAGTTGGCAACCATGGAACCCAGTGGGCCGTTTTCAGGTGCTCAGGATGGCCCGTCAACACAACTGGAAGAAGGGCAACCGGATGAGGAGCCGTCAAAATCGCCAACATACATCGTCCTACCTGGGCCAAGGGGCAGTATTCTACTGCGACGCCAAGGATCGTGCCACCTGGGGAAGAGTTTCGATGGGTGGTTTCGCCGACCGCCCAAGGGAGATGCTGCCAGTGAAAGACTGGTCGGGGCGACCAGCCCTGAGGAGGGAGCAGTGTCACGCCGACCGTAAGCTCAAACGCTGCTGGTAAGAAATGCCGGTCGGGGTCCGATCTCCACCCGGCAGTAGGAACGTGCCAGAGGTGTTTACCTGACATAAAAGACCGGTCCGCCGACCACACAAGAGCATAGGGGAACAATAGCCATTATGTGGCTCTGCAGTGTCTGGACTGTTCTCTGGCAGTCACTCTCGATCATTTGACTTCCAGAACATTTCCTTTGTCTAAAGAACTGTATAAGGGACCCGCTCGTGTATATATATATGTTTGTTTGTTCGTTTGTTTGTTCGTTCGTTCGTTGGTTCGTTCCTTCATTCATTCATTCATTCATTCATTTATTTATTTATTTATTTATTTATTTATTTATTTATTTATTTATTTATTTATTTATTTATTTATTTATTTATTTATTTATTTATTTATTTATTTATTTATTTATTTATTTATTTATTTATTTATTTATTTATTTATTTATTTATTTATTTATTTATTTATTTATTTATTTATTTACTTACTTACTTACTTACTTACTTACTTACTTACTTACTTACTTACTTACTTACTTACTTACTTACTTACTTACTTACTTACTTACTTACTTACTTACTTACTTACTTACTTACTTACTTACTTACTTACTTACTTACTTACTTACTTACTTACTTACTTACTTACTTACTTACTTACTTACTTACTTACTTACTTACTTACTTACTTACTTACTTACTTACTTACTTACTTACTTACTTACTTACTTACTTACTTACTTACTTACTTACTTACTTACTTACTTACTTACTTACTTACTTACTTACTTACTTACTTACTTACTTACTTACTTACTTACTTACTTACTTACTTACTTACTTACTTACTTACTTACTTACTTACTTACTTACTTACTTACTTACTTACTTACTTACTTACTTACTTACTTACTTACTTACTTACTTACTTACTTACTTACTTACTTACTTACTTACTTACTTACTTACTTACTTACTTACTTACTTACTTACTTACTTACTTACTTACTTACTTACTTACTTACTTACTTACTTACTTACTTACTTACTTACTTACTTACTTACTTACTTACTTACTTACTTACTTACTTACTTACTTACTTACTTACTTACTTACTTACTTACTTACTTACTTACTTACTTACTTACTTACTTACTTACTTACTTACTTACTTACTTACTTACTTACTTACTTACTTACTTACTTACTTACTTACTTACTTACTTACTTACTTACTTACTTACTTACTTACTTACTTACTTACTTACTTACTTACTTACTTACTTACTTACTTACTTACTTACTTACTTACTTACTTACTTACTTACTTACTTACTTACTTACTTACTTACTTACTTACTTACTTACTTACTTACTTACTTACTTACTTACTTACTTACTTACTTACTTACTTACTTACTTACTTACTTACTTACTTACTTACTTACTTACTTACTTACTTACTTACTTACTTACTTACTTACTTACTTACTTACTTACTTACTTACTTACTTACTTACTTACTTACTTACTTACTTACTTACTTACTTACTTACTTACTTACTTACTTACTTACTTACTTACTTACTTACTTACTTACTTATTTATTTATTTATTTATTTATTTATTTATTTATTTATCTATTGGGTTTTTAATATTTTCAGTCTTCCTGGGTTTGCTCAAACCCATACGGGAGCCCGCTGTGAGTTCTCCAGAACAGTTTGGTATTGTAATTGTTTTATGCTATGTTCCACTTGTTTTATTCTTTATGCATATATACTATATTTACATATTTACACTCACTCAATCATTTACTCTCATTCACGCACACACTCACACGCACATTACACTCATACACAGCATTTACATATTTTCAATGTATACATATATGCCATTCTTTGGTTGAGTGTGCAGCATGCCCTGTGGTGGTGACTGTTAGTGCCGGCGACCCCTGTGAGGAAGGCATTTTCTTTATGGCAGCTCCCCATGATAGCAGTACGTGGCCGTGGACCAATTTTGTAGGCGCAGTTTTGCGAATGGGCGAGGTATATAGAATATTTTATACGTCTGTGTTTTCGGTGTTTTGGCTCACCGCTGCCGATGTTAGTTATGAGCTGGTGGTCATGTTGTCTGATGCACGCTCACGTTCCTGTGGCTGCATTGTGTATTGCATCTGCTATAGTTCACACAGTTTATCGGCAGTCTCCAAGAGTTAAAAATGGCAGACATTACACTAAACAGCTGACGAAAGAATCGCAAAAAGCCGTCTTACCAAAGTACACAATAAAGGCATTTCTAACCTTTAATATCACAGGTTTAAAGTAACATGCTTTCAAAGGATAATAATGATTGAACATCGTTACCACACAACGCATGATGAACCTACTCATCTTCGGCAAATGTTGTTCTGCAAGAACACTTCTGGATAAAATCACTTCCGAGTGCTAAATATCGTAATATATATTTAATACACTACTGTGTAGTGAACACAAAAATAACAACAGTAACTATAACTCCATATATTGCTTTAAAAGAATTCAAGACAAAACGACGCGAACACGACCAGTACGCCCACAGATTGATTGATTAATTAATGTGGAATTAATTAATTTAATTAATTAAACATAATCTTGTTTTAAAATGTATCGGTTGGCCCTTCCGCAACGTGCTCATAAAGAACAACCTCTGTGGCAACATAACAGATGCAATAACAACAGCTATGGCCGTAGCTTTACCATGGCTATATGTTACGAACATTTAGTGGCACTAACGTTACTTAACGGATCGAATATCACCAAATATCATCAGACTACACCATAATGGGGAGAAAATGTCAAGGTTGTTTTTGGGGGTATCTCAATAAGCTGTGCCTACTACATGTAGGGTGTGTTAAGGTTCTCATGAATGGTTTGGTTCCGAGTAAGTGTGGGGCAAAGTAATATTTTTCTAAGGGATACATTTTGGACAATTTGTAACTTGTTGAGCACTGTTTTTGATGCATTTGCCCAGGCCACGCACGCGTAAAGTAGGGTGGACAGTATAAAGGATCTGTATAGTACAATTTTGGAGCGGTTCCGTAATTCCTGGCTACTGAAGTTGGGGGCGAACATCTTTAAACGTTGGCGCCCTTTGTTGGCAGTATTTGTTAGGTGGGAGTTCCAAGAGAGTCGTTGGTCTAAGGTGATTCCCAAGTATTTCACTTGCAGGCGACAGTGCAATTTTTGACCGCCGACTGTGAGGTCCATTATTGGAAATTGCAGCTTTTTTGTAAAATAGATGAGCTAGCATTTATTTTCATTAATTTCTATTTTCCAGTCATGCAACCAGGAAAGGAAGCGGTCATTATACCGCTACATCTCGAGGAGGCCAAAACGATGGTTTCTATGCTAGTTGTAGATTGCAGTGTCGTCAACGTACATAGCAATTTTACATCTGCCGTGCACAGGAAAGTCATGTTTAAATAGAATATACAAAAAACGGGGACATGATTGTCCCTTGTGGTACGCCAGCTTGCATTATTCCCTCGTGCGAGGAGGAGCGACCTACTTGAACGTAGCAGTGCCTGTTTTCTAAAAAGCTATGGATGAAAAATAAATAATTTCGAAGGCTGGGCAAATTTTGGTGTAATTTGTAAATTAGGCAATGGTGCCAACACCGATCAAATGCAGCTTCTACGTCTGAAAATAGTGTCAATGTGGAAGCCCCATTGCTCAACTGTTCAGTGACGTCATCAACAAGCCTGAGTAGATGTAGTTCAGTAGAATGACCTTTTCTAAAGCCAAATTGTACGTTGGATAGTTCCTCCATTTCCGAAATTTACTTTTTAAACCGAAAAAGTGTAAGCCTTTCGAACAGTTTTCCAATGTTGGACAAGAGACTAATTGGGGGGTAATTTTGAGGGTGGGTGGTGCGCTTGTCTGGTTTTTGTAGCATTATAACCTTGGCCTGTTTCCAAGTGCGGGGGAAGTAGTGGCATTTAAGGCAAGCATTAAGAAGTTTTGTTAACTGCACCAGGGCTTTCCTCAGGATGTGTTTGAACTCCTCATTAGTTATCCTCTCCGGGCCTGTGGCTTTATCATTTGGTAATTTTCTAATATGTTTGAACACTTCCTGAGGTGTATTCAGTGTCAGCGGTTTCTCGTGCTTCTGCGCCACCCAGGCTTGTACCCAGTGTTTAATATCTTCTTGAACAGGGTTGGTGGTGGGATTGTCAGAGAACTTCTCCGTGAGACAATCAGCAAACACCTCGGCTTTCTCCTTTGAGGAGAAGTGTAGGCCGGTTGAGTGTGGAGCGCCTCAGTACCACTGTTAACGCTCGAGGAGGTCTTAAATACCCTTAATAATTTCCACAAGGAGTTGTCCAAATGGGTGGCACTCAGCATTTTATTTTCCCACTGTTCAATTGTGTTTATTTTAATTTGCCGTCGAAAGATGTTGCGTAGCCATTGTGCTAGAATTTTGTATTCAGGCTGGCGATTTTGCCTCCACAGCCTCATCAGGCGTCTTCGTCTGGCAATAAGGATCTCCACCTCGGGGTACGTGCAGAAGCTGGGTAGACTTCTTGTGTATGTGGTAGCGCTTCGCTTGGCTGTGTGCAGCGAGGTGGTAAAATTTTCAACGGCAGTGTATATTCCACCTCACTGGAGTATGATAGCCTGAGTTCCAACGGTTCCGCAGATCTGGAAATGCACTGGTAGATTGTTGGACTCCAAGCTATGATACACATTGAAGTTTCGTGAAATTGCCGCATTTTTTTAAAAGTACGAAGTCCAAAACCTCAGGATCAAAATGACCTGAGCGGTGCCAAAAAGTGGTGTTAAGGGGGCTTGTACCTCCACATTGTCATGTTCTAAAACAAATCCTGCTATAGGAGTTTTCACGTTATGAAGGCACAATGGCTCTTATGGAGAATCAGCGCGTTGCCACGTATGTTGCGCCACTGTGATTACCGCGTTTTTACTCTCAACCAGATTTATTATTAGTTATTATTATGATTATGATGATGGTGATGATTATGATTGTGATTATGATTATTATTATTATTATTATTATTATTATTATTATCATCATCATCATCATCATCATCATCATCATCATCATCATCATCATCATCATCATCATCATTATTATCATTATTATTATTATCATTATTATTATCATCATCATCATCATCATTATCATCAAACACCTAAGAATTTTAATAATTTCGCCTTTTCTTCTGCGATCCATTGCGCACTGATCACTTAATTGCAATGCACAGGACTACCAGAGAACTTGTAAAACTCGCTCACACCTCAAATTCTCGAAACCCATTTAAAACATCCACTGAAGTACAATGCCACACATCTGCTTTCCATCATTTACAAGACAGGAGAACCGGGTGTTGTTGGCCGTTTGCTTTGCGCGCTAAAACATTTACCTTTAAATGGTGACTTATGGATGACTTGTTACTGGCGATGTTCTATATTTATATAAAAATAATTTCGTTATTTCCTTGACAACTTTGTTGCTGGAAGTTTTTACGTGGACTTACAAAACGAGAATTAGCCAGTTACGACATTTTCCACTGTAAAAACGAAGAGTCCTAACACTTTGTTTTAAACTTTATTTTTTTTTAAAAACAGGTTTTGGCATATTGATATAATCTAAATACTAACGGGGCCTGCATTCTTCGACACATTTTACATCGAATGCATGTTCATCCTTTATCTTAGTCACATTTGAAAACACGCACATTTAGCAACGGCGCACCTGATTCTTCCATAAGAATAACATGGTCCATAAGAGCCCGTTGTGCCTTCATGATGTGAAAATAGCTATAGAAGATTTCCGGCCGCGTGACTGCCACCAAGGGTGTCGGGCGCTGAAATCTCCTGCAATGATAATATAGTCTCCTAAATTGAGGATCTTTTGAGGTCTCTTAAGAAAAGGGGGAATTAGGAGACCGGTAAAGTGCTGCCAATATCACCGGTTTGTTGTTTCTGTGCTTTTATTGCTGTGCACTCCAGTGCTTCTAGTGTAAGAAGCGAGACAGAAGCATGAGCAACTGTGTTTTTTAATAGAATGGCTGTGCCTCCCCCCTATCAGCCAAGTCTGTCAGTCTCAAAAAATGTTGTATCCTTGGAGTTTAAAAGTAAACTCCGGTTGTAATTTTGTTTCGCAAATAAATGTAGCTTCAATTTTGTTACGCCTCAGGTACTTCTGCAATTTGTATTGCTTCCTGAAGATGCCGTCAGCATTTCACAGGAGAGACGGCGTTAAAGATGTGCTTCCCCTTGGAATGGCCATTTACTCACTTGGTGGTAATGAAACATATAATGGACTCGAGTTTTTCCCCAGTGCTCGTACAGTTCCTGAATTTGGGTTGGAAGGGTTTAATTTCGGGCAGAAGTGTTGGGAGGTTAACGGAAAGATCTCTCAGGTCAGATGAGGACTCCTCGAAGGAAAGAGATTGTGTAGGGGGACCAATAGGTGGTGGCTGAGGTGCACTTTCCCCTAGGGCTGCCCCAGCAAATGACAATCCTGTTTTCACCAGGGCAGGATTTGTAATGGCCTTTGAACCTGGTGAAGCACTTTGGATTATCCTGACAAGTGCAGCCAGTTGACGGCGGTGGCGTTTGTGCACAAACGTTTCACACCTCCTATAGCTGGCACGATGGACCTCCACGCAATGAATGCAAAGAGGTACTGTGTCATCCTTGGCCTTTATCGGGCAGTCAGCCAGGCGGTGGAAGCCACTGCAAAGGACGCACCGGGAGGTTAAATTACAAAATTTGTATGTGTGCCCCAGTTTTTGGCAACTAAAACACTGCGTTATGTTGTTGTTTGTTTTGAGGACCTCCACGGTGACCTTTGTGTTACAGATGACCCGTTCCTTAATGAATTCTAGATTTTTTGGTGTGCGTGCTAAACTTACCAGAACTACGCCTTCGTTGTTTTAGTTGTCTAATCTACTCCTCCGTGTAACTTTTTTCCTCAAGGTCCTCCTTGAGGAATTCAACGTCGAGTTCGGCTGGTAGTCTTTTAATCATAAAGCGCAGTGGTTGGTCGCTGCGTGATGCGAAACTGTAGTGGGGGAAGCCCGCCGCAGCCAGTCGCTGCATGGTGGGCCCGGCGTCCGCTTCCGCTGCAGAAATAGCTTTATGCAGCTGCGTGTATACTGCAACTTGAATAGAGAAAATTTATCACCCCTCATCACGCTGGTAAAGTCGTGTTACGGCTGAGTACTGCGGTTATGACACCCAAGCGGGGGATCAAGAACCCGCTCGACTCTAACTGCCTCTGGAGCCTCTCAGCAGCTTGAAGGAACTGGTTGGTTGAGAGGTCCTTAGAAGTGGTAGTAGTGTGGGCGTCTTGCTGATGTCAGGGATGATGTTCCTAGGGGCTTTTGATCTAGCGTGTTCGGAGGTACCGATGCGGGTGCAGCTGACGAGGTTGAGGGGCTTGGAGAATGTTCCTTTACAGGTTTTATTGTTGCTTTTGGTGTGATTTTGACTGGCTTCGTTTTTGTCTGGGGGCGCTGCAGTGGTTGCTGTAGCGGCGTCCTCGTCATTCTCCATTGGGCAAACGTTGATTGTTTCCCGTTGACCTGTAGGCGTCAGGACATGGAACCTGTTTGACGTGCTGACAGTGTCAGTAGATTTGTACCGGGTTTTCTTATTCCCGGACTTGGGGCGTGGCTTCTTGACATTAGAGTCGCTGCTGTCATGCTCACTGCCGATTTGGAGACGACGTTTACGGGGTCCACTGCGCTTCCAGTCTTCTTCTAGTTCAGTGAGTTCCCCCCTCTTTAGTTGGTGTTCGCGGTAACAGAAGGTGAGATTTACAGCAATTTTTCGGAAGTTCTCGGTCCGTGGGTTGACTTCCGGAAGTAGACCTTGATAACAGGTGATTTCACCTTCCAACTCCCCTACCTCCTTTTGGAGCTGTTGGTAATGCTCTTCTTTAGGATCAGCTTCTGCGTCCATGCCAGTAGTCTCGGTGTTTGCTGCTTTCACTGTAGTTCCTTGCGCAGACGGCTCAGATATTGCGGTAAGTGGTGCTGTGGCATCCACTACTACGTTGACATTGTCCACAGTGGTAGAAGCCATTTCACCGAAAAATCACTGCGGTTTGGCGCAGGGACGCGGTTTTTTTTTTTTTTTTTTTTTTTTTTTAATTAACGTCCTCCAACGTTGTGTCATATCGGACGAATGAATGAAATGAAATGATGCTCAAATGAGCCCGAGGTCCATGGAGCTTTAAGTTATCCGACATTCGTCTTCTCAGGGTAGGGAAAACCTCGGAAAAAACCTTACCCGGATAACTTACCCTAAGCGAGATTCGAACTCGCGACCTCTTGAACGTGAGGCAGACACGCTAACCATCACGCTATCAAGGCGGGCAAACGCGATTGTGAGAACCGCAAAGGCACTGGGCCGCGCAGGTACTATCACTATCACTGTGCGTATCACTTTCACTGCACTACAAGAGAAGAATAACCTCTTCTTTCACTTTAAGTTCGGTTGCACTTCACCAGTTTATAAGTTTACTTTCGCACGAACTTTTGAGTATTTTTCAAATCTCACTTTGCCAAAAAGCACAATAGTTCCATTTTTTCTGCGGCCAATGAGGGCTAAAATGGTTCAAGCCAATCACCGCGAAGATTAAAGCCCAATCAGGGCAAAGATAGTGAGGGCGACGAAAACTTTCACGACCATCCGCACTCTGACCATAGTCACAGACACGCAGTCACCTAGTCTGATCGGAGCCGTTTGATTTTACAAGTGTTATATGCTTAGCATGTGTGGGCGTATGACGGTTGGTCTGGGCTTTGTTTATTGGCTTGGCTGATGCGTGGTCTGGTTTAAAGTGGGAGCTTCCATTGGACGACGACTGATCAACACAGCTCGGAAGATGAAAACCATTCAGCCAAATCAACAGGAAAAAATCCACATCTACTCACTCTCATGCAGATTTATGCCAAGCAGCAAGAAACCCAACAACACAGATTACAACATTTCGCAAGCATGTAAAAAACCAAATTTCCCGAACAAACCATAATAAACATAAACAAAAATAAAAGAGGTGTAGCAGCAACAAGAAAAAGCAGTAAGCAATCAGCAAAATCTGTCTTCTTGGGTAGCGATGGTAGCAAGTTGTGTGACCACGGAACAAATAAAAAAGAAGAAAGAAGAAATAACAAGAAAAAAAATCAACAAACAAAAGAAAAATATACCAGTCTAACCAAAGTATTTCTGCCCAACCACAAAATAAAAATACAAGCTAGGCTGCAGAGCGGACACTCCCTAAGCAGCAAACCTAAATACCTTATTTGAATTTGAATTGTATCGATTCTTGTAGAAGGACTGGTATTTATTTTAGCTGAAGCTGGCGTATGATTTTGAATTAAGCCTGGCATCCCGCATTACACAAAGCACGCAAAAAACCTAACCGGAGAGAAATTCTTCGTGGATCTTCTAAGGCTATGCGCTTCAACTTTGTCGCGAAATATTGATCGACTTCTTAAACGTAAGCAGTACTAAGGAAGTCACTAATAAATAGACGTTCATGGCATAAGATTTAAAATTGCTATCGTAAATCAAATGAAACGTAGACCTAACCAAAGCGTCACCGCAACACAATGCGTGTTTGAGTGTTAAAAAGTCATAGTCTGCATAATGTGGACGGAGGTAAATCCTACCTGCGCTCTATCGCAAACGTTGGATATCGCTTGTATATAATTTCATAGTGTTGTCACTGAGAGGACTAAAGGATAGCTGGTGCGTATTGTGAAAGGACATGGATTATTGGAACAAGAAATTGACAGGTTGATGGTTTCTATAGGGTAGTAATGACAATGATAGTGAGGCGATATATAGTCTTTGAATTAAGTAAACTGTTTTAAAGTTGATACTATCTCCTGGTTTTGGTAATGGAAACTCAAGTGGATGTTGAGGTGATAGGATTCGCAATTTCTCCGAATTGAACGCTGCTATTCGTTTAACAGATATTACTTCAGTGAAGACCGTTTGCTTTTATCCATTCTTGCTCCTGAAGCCCTTTCAACAATTTAGCTATAAGCGAAGTGGAAAACCCCACGGGGTGCTATAGATTGGTATCTTCCCTCTAGAAGTGGAACTTCGGCTCGGAGTAAACCTTTAAACATCGCTAATTTAATAGTAAATGATTACACTGTCTATTTTATTTGTTTGTTTTGTATTTATTCATTTATTTGTGCATTTATGTTTTGACAAACGCTTGAGGCCTTTTTCTCTAAGTTTAAGAGCTAGTTTATATAAAATGATTGGTTGAACAAATTGATATGTAAATCAGCTTGAAGCCTAAGACAATAAAGCGATCTGATGTTCATTGTAAGAACAGTAGGACACTCCCAACAGAATACCGCAGCCAGAGATCTTAGTCCACCCGATTCCAACCTAGACACACCGATTGTTCCGCACCACCCCGTGGCCATGGATGTTTGTTACGTTCATATATACCAGGTGTCCCATTCCAGCCGGCCGTCGGATAAGTAGACAATCCTTCGTGCATTAAAAGAGTTGCAGAAATAACTGGGATAAATCCAGTCAGTGGCGTGTGTGAACTTTGTTGTGCTTGTAAGAGAGCGAGTGACAGAGGTAATGTCCAGGCATCAACTGGCCTGTGTAGCGCGTGAACAGTCTCAGAATATCTTCCACTTCACTTACAAGACTTTATTTACCAGGGAATAAACTCATTCCTGTTTAAGCTACTATTGTCTAACATTACGGATTACAGATTGTAAATTGCCGTAACAAAATCCATGCAAACATGAGGGTACGTAATGTCTGATTGGCGTTTCTTTGCTTCTTATTAATGTTATTGTTGTATTTTGTTATTACTTTTAGTTATTGTTATCCTTGCTATTCTTATTACCATGTTCTTATTGCTTTTATTACTTTATTCCCATTAGTTTGTTGTTATTAATAATCATCATCATGATCATCATTTCTCATATTATTATAATAATTATTGTTATTATTTGATGGTTATTATTTTTATTAGTGTTTATTATTGTTATATATTATTATTATTATTATTATTATTATTATTATTATTATTATTATTATTATTATTATTATTATTATTATTATTATTATTATTATTATTATTATTATGGTTATGGTTATGGTTATGGTTATGGTTATGGTGTTATGGTGTTATGGTGTTATGGTGTTATGGTGTTATGGTGTTATGGTGTTATGGTGTTATGGTTAGGTACGGTTACGGTTATTGTTACGGTTATTGTTACGGTTATTGTTATTGTTATTGTTATTGTTATTGTTATTGTTACGGTTATTGTTATTGTTATTGTTATTGTTACGGTTATTGTTATTGTTATTGTTATTATTATGGTTATGGTTATTGGAACTACATCTGGTTCAACAAGAATTTGATAGAAGAATAAGTTTTGATAGAAGAGTGAGTAGAGAGGCGCAGGTGAGTCAACACACCAGTTTCTTCACTTTGAACGCTTTCAGATTTACTTCTTCAGCTTTCTCAGCACATCATTTTTATTTTCATTCTCATTTCTTTTACGTAAGCAAAACAGCTACTCTGGTATTCAGGGTTCCTGACGTTGATCTACATCCTGACGCTTATACGAGCAACTTCATTTTATTTTGCTTCCTTTATAGATCTCCTCCAAAATTTTGTGCAATAAGAAAGTTGGAGAACAAGTCATTTCTCAGAGTCGCGATATAACATTTTCCCTGCTTTTATTTTGAAATGCTTTTTGGTATGCTGTATTTCTGTTATGCGACGTTTGACATCTTGATAACCGGTTTCCTTTCCCCAGGCCTTTTAATCTTGTTTGCTCAAAATATCTACCATTCTGCAGTATTTCATATATAAAATGCCCAATGGAGTTTCGTACAAGAATCTTATCTGGTACACAACTGGTAAACAACGTTTTTGGTACTACTCAAATAGCTAATGCCTTGTGTTTCCTTGGAGAAATTTAAAAACATTACCTAGCACACTTAAAACATCCATTTAGTTACAACTCTCAGTATACTACAAGGAACAAAAAAATAAACTAATTAAAGAATTAAAAGCACAGGGAAGGTGCTATGCAAAAGCGCTGTTGAACAACCACAATTCCATAGGAAGAAAAGTGAGAAGAGAAAACCGTGTGAATGTAACATGATGCATTTGTATTTCAAAATACGAAAAATTATATGTATTGTTTGTAAAAGTGGGTGAAAGAAAGAAATATGGTTGTATTTCGCAAAAGAAAAGTGAGTAGAAAAACTGAATGCATTATAATAAAGCACCTGGTTGCGACTCTATTTTTGTTAATATTGTTAAACATGTACACTTAGGGCTGCCTACTGTCCGTCCCAGCTTACTATCTGCAATAAGTGTCTAGAGTTAGGTGTGTTTCCGAATGCATGGAAAATAGCTATTGTTAAAATAATTCCCAAATCTCATTATCCTAATTCTCACCTCTTATTCCTTCAGACCTATCAGTTTGCTGCCAGTAATGGGAAAAATGCTAGAAAAACTTTTCCTTCAAGATATACATTTCATTTGCCATCAAAATAGCTCAAACATATGGAATTTGAATCAAAATTGTTAGAGCCATTTTCAAGAGAATCAAAATTTTCCATGTAAACGGTAGTTTAGGGTGAAGCCAGTTTCTTCAAAATGTTCGTGTCGTATCCTTGAAAGACATAATACTTAAATACCAAATGGCTTTCAACAGGCTTTTCATTTTTGAGTTATGCTGTCCACAGACACACACAGGAAGACTTTCTAAAAATGCTTTTTTGGTGGGCGGGGATGTTCATGGGGCCTCAAAACATATATTTTCGGTAAAATTTCGACATCGAATTTTATGGAATACAATATTTCCTCTACTTTACTATATGAAGTAGGGAAAGTAAATATATTGTGATAAAATTTCTGAATCGGTGCTAGAATCCTAAAAACTGCGCAAAATAAAGGTATAACGTGATCTGTTTATATTCGAGCATTATTTCACAACCAATATATGTAGTTAGCTGTGGTGGGTAGAAATGGGCGACGCAGCGGTCGCGCGGTAGCCCTTGGCCCGGATGGACTGTTATGCTACGGGGTTACGGTTACCTTGTTTAATATTAAACGTAAGTATAAATCAATAAATTATATGACTATAATCTTCGCAAAACTTAAAGGTATATGGAGGCGGGGCGTACTGCGGACTCCAGCGAATCCTACGCTTGCTCCTCCTACCAGCGCTGCCGAATGTGGTGCATGCATCTCACACACTCGTATGTACAGACCTTCTGCCGGCACACGCACTACGCTTGGCAACAGCGCTCTGCTTCAACATTGGCCAGCTTTCACATGCCTTTAAATTTTGCGAGCGGTATAGCTATTCATTTCTACTAAGTAGAAGATCCGTACGGAAGAGCCGTGGTTCAAATCCCAGCTATGGCACTGAATTTTTCAGTTTCTGATTCAACCTCTTAATCATTGTCCACAACGGCTTGTGTGTTTAAAAACATCAGCAGTAAGCTTGTTGGCATAAATAAATAATTCTACTAAGTAATTTCTAGTTATGCTATATTAGGCTTGTTAGGTGTCTAAAGTTAGCAATAAGTTTGTGTGGGTGGGTAGGTGGTTGTTTGAATGGGCGGATGTGGGTAGGTAGGTGGATGATGTGTCTATCCTACTACTAGATCATCAGCAAATAAATGTCATTGTTGTCGATCATATTAGCACAAGGATATTCCTAATATTATGCACCTCAAGAATGCCATCAGTAAGCAAATTAAACAGTACAGAAGTAAAGTTACAACCTTTTCTTGGACATATATTGTTTTGAATATCTTAATCACTTTATTGCTTAAAACAATAGATTACAGTAAAGTAATCCTGTGCTTCACAGCGTGATATACAGCACAGATAATATAAAATGGACCAATACCATTTCCGAAGAA
This sequence comes from Tenodera sinensis, assembly GCA_030765045.1. NCBI lineage: Eukaryota > Metazoa > Arthropoda > Insecta > Mantodea > Mantidae > Tenodera > Tenodera sinensis. The sequence continues at coordinate 29,526,472 of CM060971.1, forward strand.
AGGTTGGAAACCAAAGCATTTCAATAAATCCTTGTTTTATGATTTTCTTTGATTTATTGAACATCGTTTTTCATTTCCTGTGCTTTACGGCATTCAAGCATTACTGTTTAATGAGGATGTTATCTAAAGAGTAATAAAATGCGAAAAGTATTGTTTCCACTGCTGCTCCAGGCAAATTGGAAAGGATATTCTTACATTTTATTGGCATAACTTTCATAATCCTTTAAGTATATATTTACCTTGTATGTTATTCTGAGTTTACGTGTTTGGACTAAGTTGAGAAGCGAACGATTATAATTGTGCTCTATTGCCCTAAGCGATTTTCCGTTGCATCCTGATGGAATGGGTGTTTTATATCCTGCTACTTGTTTGTGCAGTTGGAAATTGTAGAAAGTGACTGTGTTAGATGTAAGTGTTAGATGCCAGAATGATGTACTTCTGGGTATTCCTAGGTGGTAGATGCTCCAGGCAACCAACAAGATGGTAAATATAATCATAAATACGTACATAGGAAACAAAAGGAATGAAAACAAGTACGAGCAGTTAATAGCTACCAAAGAGATCGCTCCTCGGTAACGTATGAAGATCCATTAGCGTTCGCTTCCACTTAGGCCGGCCAATCTGATCTTATTTTTTACTGTTTTTCTTGGTTGGTAAGTGAAATGTAAATGTATGTAAATGCAAATAGCTATACCTTATGAAAGATACTGTCACGTCACATTGTGAATTTTATTTCCGTTTTTCTTTCGAGAGACTGTTGATTCTAGTTATTTCACAAGAGAGTTTCATCTTTGTTACTTTAAGTAATGTTTTAAAATACTTATTTCTGTTCTTTTATTTTCATCTAAGAGTTTTCTAAGACTTTTCATAATCTTAGTAAAAATAAATAGCTTAACTTTAATTTTAAAACACGTTTTTCCATGAAAAATACCAAAGTGATTGCTGGTTCTCTGAATCAAAATAATTTTTATGTTTGGTGAGGTTAAACTAGACAGTGCACACAGAGCTCGCTCTTAAAATGATTTCAACTTAATTATGATAGAATATACGCCTTCCTTGTGTGCTGATGAGGTGCAGCTGCAGGGTATTGTAATTTATGACCTAACAGTAGTCTACAAAGTAGTGAAAAAGACTTACAGTTTCAAAAGATGATGCAGAGGGTTTTGGGCAGTGAGCTAGATAATATTTTCCAGCATTATGAGTATGTCATAATTAGTGCACAATTAAAATCTATAGCTCTTATTAGGAATCAAAATAATGACCGTTTGTCCACAAAATTGTAGTGTGAAATATGCAGAAAGAATAACTATCGCACTTACTTCTGAGTACTTAACTGGGTTGTGGAATTTAAGGGCAAGAAATTTCCGGTAGCTATTTAATCCAATGATTCACTCACGCTAGTTCCTTCTGTATTTCGAGGCTGATGGAATTTCAGAACATGGACAAAAAAGGTTAGTATGAAAATATTGCGGGAAGATAAAGATTAAAACAAATTAGAAACTGAAGGAAATACAGCGGATAAGTGATCAGCTAGGAAAAATGTGCGTTACAAAGGATTGAAAAATAAATGGAAGCAGTATATACAACAGACTAGGAAAGATGTAAATTACCAGGCGCTAAAAAAATGAAGAAATATAAGAATCATGTGCAATAAACTGGGAATGACGTGAATTGCCAAAAAGTAGAAAGAGGGGGAATAAACATATGCACAAAGTTAGGAAAGAGGAAAGTTGCAGATACTTGAAAGGGAGTAAAATAGAGAACACAAACACATAGCGAGGGAAGATGAAAACAACAAAAAAGAAGAAAATCTGAAAGGAAGAGAAATAAAAGGCGTATGCAACAAGCCAAGGAAGGTAATACAAAGGGTGTGGAGGGTATAAAAATAAAACAAAATACCAGGCGAGTCAGTTGCCCCTTATTTTTCGGAAGGTAGGTCACCCATCAAACGCCATTTGCGCTTTAGTACAGTTTAGCACTTACTAAAACATTACTTGACGTACTTACACAGAAGAATGCGCAAAATTTAGAGAAACAGCAGTTTAAGGGACAGAACGTACTCCACGCGAAATTACACCTCAAAAACATACTATTCGTTTAGTGAGAGCGGATTCCGGGTTTCCAGCCGACTTTACAAACCTTTTATTATAACATACACAACAACGCAATTCAATAAACGCATTTGAAACAACGGACCTATCATATGAGTAAACTAACATAAGGTAAAAGTAAAATAGCGGGTTCTTGTACTTAGAGCAGGATAGGCTGCAAAAAATGACAGACACGCCTTATCCTCGATGGACCCGTAGAGTCAAAACGCACCAATTATTAAATAACGGCTTATTTAGATTTTTGCGCAAGCTATGTGTCGTACAACTCAATATGCATAAAAAAAAATTATTTTGTTCTTTAACGACGCTGTCAATTGCCAGGATCACATCAGCGTCGCCGGTGTGCCGGAATTTTGTCCCGCAGGAGTTCTTTTACATGCCAGTAAATCTACTGACATGGAGCTGTCGTTTTTAAGCACACTTAAAAACCATTGGCCTGGGCCGGGTTTGAACCCGCGACCTTGGGATCACTAGGCCAGCGTCTAACCAACTGAGCCACCCAGACCGACAATATATGCATAAAAGCTTTTGCCATTTAAGTAATAATATTAAGTACGGCCGCGCTGTGGCCGAGTGGTTAGACCATTCGCTTCTTACGAAAGCGGCTCGGGTTCGATCTCAGGCAACCACATGTGGCGGCGCTGGGGCGGGTTTCCTCCGAGTTCTCGGGTTTCCCCGCCATCTCATTCCACCGGTGCTTCTTCTTCATTCCATGTACTTTCAGTGTCACCGCCTGCGGTACCATATGTAGTAAAACCCGGTGTTAAACACTAGTAAAATACTATTAAAACGCCCGTCAAGGGGTTAAAATTGTTTTAAAATGCTGAATTAAGCTCGAAAAGTCGCGAGGTGGCAGCTCTTGGCGTACAGGCTCTAGGGTATGAACTCGAAGTGTATTCAGCCAAGTCCCCAAATAATTGAATAGAATTATGACCATAACCTGTGCGCTATCCCCCGTAACCTATACGCGTCTCGACATTATAATTTTCTTTTCTGTTTATCAAAACTTGGAAACTGAATTCAGAATAATCTAATTTTATGGTCTCGGAGTTTTTAGGATATAATTTAAAACTTTTTGGTTGTCTACATTTTGTAAAGGAATAGGTAGAATGATTTCTGCCCCATTGGACTGGCATGATGTGGTGTGTTATGAATGCCGACTCCCTTCAGTCTACCCGTGTATGCTGTTGCACGATATTTTGCGCCATTGCTTCACATATGTTGAACAGACAAGTATGCCTTGATCTATGGAGAAGCAACAGCCAAAGTGCAAGCAACTCAAAATCTATACCGGGAGAGATATCCTCAACTTTAACAGTACCATAAAGTAGAAATAAGACAGTTACGAATTCAAATAATAACAGCTTTACACATAATAATTATTCAACTGACGTTATTTGTAAATATTATGCAGTAAAAACATTAGTACGTGCAGGGGATTCGAACCACCTTTACAGCACATGGATTAGTACGAATTGTGCGCTCATTTCAACTGAGCTACATAGTAACTTCAGAGATAACCGAAGACAAACACTTCCATGTTGAATACTTCGGTGTAACCTGGAAAAGGGGCCGATATTTTCATGTCAGAGTATAAAATACGAATTACATAAAACTAGAAAGTAAGGGTCAGCTGACTCACCTGGCATATGTAACAAACAGGATGATGATCAATAGAAACAATATGCGCAAAAGGAAAATGAAGAAAGCATATATGTCAGAGAAGATGAATACAAAGAACCTGGGAGAAAAAGAAATAAACAATGTGTGCAACAAGCCAGAGAAGATGAAGACTACAAAGAATATGAAATAAAACGAAATAAAGAATGTGTGCAGCAAGGAAGATGAAGAAAGCAAAAAGTCGTAAAGGCACAGAAACAAGCAGCATATGCAGAAAATCAAATAAGACGAAAATTGCAACGGGAGATAAGGAGCGAAGCACAAGGAGCATACGAAGAAAGAAATGATGAAAATTGCATAGGTTCCGAAACACGAAAGAATAAAGGATTAAAACGAGTATAACGAGTTTCTACCTTCAAGGCATTGCACCTATAAACAACTTAGTGCATACCGTAAGGCTAAAATTGAGTTTAATTTAAGCAGATCTGTTTGCTAAGCACTGTTGCTTAACTGATGACAAATCTGACAAAAACATGATACGACAGTTTTGAACAATGTCATGAAAGGGTATGTAAGTATTGTAATACGAAATACTTTGACACACCGGAATGTATCAAAAGACTGTTTGCGCTGTAAGAACGAGTATGTACTCCTATATTCAATTAGTACAAGTGCCTTTGACCTTAAGCCACAATTAGCAGTTACGGACTTGATTATAAATTTCCCATTTGAGATCGAGGACCTACATGGTTTTGATTATATGCAACTGCATATAAAACGACATATCTTAGATAATCTTATTACATTCATGATCAAATTAGACCGGCAGTCTCTGTGGTGCATTGAAATACCTGGAAGAAGCTCCACTACATAATAATGGCACCGTATGTAAATTAATCTGTATTACAGACATATTAAGTGTTACTCGCCCCACACCACTGCCTTTTTAATCACCGCTTCACAACACGCAACAATGTGTGATTCAAAACAAACCCATTGCGCGCATTTCTAGAAGCTTTGGAAGTAGGACTTTGCTTACGGCAAGAGCCCAGAAAGTTCTGATCTACCCAGAGAGCTCGTCGGTAATTCAGAGACCGTATAAGTAGACTGGCTTGTCAGTGCGGTTAGTTAAACACCAGAGCTGCGAACAGTGGGTAGGTTATTTGTGAGAGTTGTGTTAGCGTAGCAGTGTCAAGGACACCTGTGAGTCGCGAGCTCACGAACTGTGAATTGTGATTTTGTCGTCCAACAGTGATTTCTGTAATAGCGTTAGCACTTCATTAACGGTTTTAGAAGAAATAAAATGACAAAAACTTCTAGACATATTTTGTCACAATATGAAATGCCGTATACAGAAAATATAAAGTTTACTTTGTATAACAAAGCTAAAGAGATGAACTGTCTGGAAATTGGAGTCGAAGGTGAAGCTTCAACAAAGCAAGACAGAACGACAAAAATTGGAGCAAATACAATAGAGATAATAGAGCCAGGACAAAACAAAATCTAGCCGCTTAGCATTTTATAGAAAACGTGGCTGAAACGTGATTTTCTAATATATTTGCGGAACACTCTTTTAATGCCAAAATTCATACTACAGTCATCGCGCTAAATCTGAAGTAGTCTCACTGATTGCAGGTTCTCCATACCAAGCAGAGCATTCTTCATGGCCAAATAGAGGATAGAAAGGCATTGCGTAGCAATATGAATATGTGTTTGAGGAAAATAAAAATACCTTACACTAACATAAGGCAGGAAATTTACTCAAGCCATATTTGTCAATTTCATTGAAGTTGACAGCAGCTCCTAGTTCATTAAAGAGATGCGATTGAGTCCGGTATCCTGGGAGAAACAAAAGAAAGAATTCTTGGCACTGATCAGAGAGTTAGGGAAACTGATGTTGTTTGTTACTCTGCCTAGAGAGGAAACCGGTGGCTCGAGCTGCTTTCAATACTATAACAGTACTACAGGAAACTCAATAAGGGGATAAATATGAAACAAGCACTTGAACTGAGCAGCCATAATAAGCTGTTGTTAGTTAGAAATAATCCTATTACCTGTCCTCGATCTTTGGATTATAAGAGCTCACCTTCCATGAAACCTCTTATCGCAGAGAATACATTTTATTAGTTTGTTGTTGGAGGTTATGATTAGAGGGTAGGATTTCAATTGCCAGGCTCTTTCTACAAACGCATGCTTTTCGAATCCATTAAAGCGAGAACCATCAAATCCACTATTCGAAGGAGGTATAATTCTCAATCATGGCCACGCTAAACAATTCTGTGTTCTTGGGTACAGTAATTTAAATAGGTCGGGGAGGAATTAAGAAATTCAGATGTTTCACATCATTTGGCCTCAACATCTGGGGACTTTTCTTCCAGAATCAGCAATAGTTGGGTCTGTACGATATTACAATGATAAGAGTTAACGGTGTAAAAAGCTTCTAAAGAACGAGAGAAGGTGGATGAAATTAGATCGTGAGTCTAGTTCTGTCATCAGCGTTAACATCGGACACGGATATAAATTATAAACAAATGGAAATAAAACAACTATGGTTGCATAAATGACGCGAAAAAATCAATATCGGTGTGATTAAGCTAACTCTTCTTATATTTCTTCTTCACAATGTAACGGAGCCTCAACCAAATAGTGGAAGGGCTGACGTTACCACCACGTATTGCGTTAAATGGACGCTAAGCGAGCACTAAACGGAAACTTACCGTAACTGGAACGAAATTGCGAGGGGTTGCTTACTAAGAGGGTTGGGAATGTGGTGAAGGCAAACCTTACTGAAATAAGAGAAACATAACTCTGGTCCAAAGAAGGTTTAATCTCTACAAATAGTTATAAATATAATCCACATAACAATGAGAAAAGAGGAAAATGGTGGTCAGCGATCAGACTGCTGTTGATTGTACCTTTACGGGGATTCCTGGCATTCCGAGTTTCATCTTGGAAAATAGTCAAATAGCACTTTAAAGGTCAGAGTGTCGCAGGTTCCCTTAACATGTGCGTAATTGTCTCCGCTCAGCCAAGCAGTCTTGGTTTTAAATATGAACATTCAAGCTGACAAAGGCTGCTAATTGAAGCTTTTATCAACACATATCAGCTCAAGTGACTCCACGCTTGTAATGGAGGAATCACACCATGAGCTTCCAGAAAATGATTGCACCTTATGCTAACAGGATAGACAGGATGCTAACTTCTAGACTTTATGTCCCCAATATATCAATTCCATAAACTACACTTATCAAAACTTGCAAAAATATAATCGTCTCAATATTCAAATTGCTTATAATTATATGAAACAAGTGAACGCTAAATAATGAAAATAAGTACCAATTAAAGATTACTACCACCTGTTTTGATGTCTCTACATTTAATGGTTCCAGTACGTGATTAAAATTAGCTTTAAACATTCAAGGACAGTAATATTCTGTACAGGTGAGCCTTTTTTTTTTTTAATTTAGAGTCGCTTTAACAATTAAGTCATATCGCCACTATTCTATGTAATACAGCGGTATACAATAAATTTGATACAATTAGTTAACCAAAAACATCAGAATACAATCAACAAATCAGTACAACAAAAATATCCTTCATATTATATTCTCGTATGCAAGCCTGCACTTTTAAGAAATGATAACACCCCTCTGCAGTTGGATGGCGTGTTCAGAATGGTGGATAAGTCTCCAGTGATGTGATGAAGCTGTCGTTGTGTAGCGTATTGCTTACATTCTCTGAGGAGATGTTTTACTGTGAGGCGGGTGTTGCAGACTTCACATTGTGGTGGCTGGCCTTTGCTGAGGAGATATGAGTGGGTTAACCTTGTATGACCAATGCGGAGACGTGAGATAATCACCTGCTCTTTCCTGCTAAGAGAATAGACAGGGGAAGAATTGGTGTTTCCTTTCCTTACCACGTGTAGTTTTTCTGGAGGCGATTGATTCCAGGCCTGTTTCCATCTTGTTTTTATTAGTCTGGAGAAGTACTTTGTAATATCACGATAAGGTACTGCTTGCTGTTCATGTGTGTCTGTTAACCGACTTGCTTCTTTAGCAGCTTTGTCCGCTTCTTCATTGCCCTTAATGCCGCAGTGTGAAGGGACCCAAATGAAAGTAACTATTTTCTTTTTATTTAGAGCAATGGAATAAAGGCTGTGGATATCTTGAAGCAGTTGGAGGTCAGTTGAACGATCTCTGAGACTTTGGAGAGAGCTTAATGAATCAGAAATTATAAGAAATTTACTCTCACTAGATTGGATGATGTATGTTAAAGCTTGCTTAAGTGCAGAAAGTTCGCAGGAGAATATGGAATAATATTTAGGGAGTTTCAGCTGAAGTTTCTTATCTGGGGTAATTATGGCACATCCATTGTCGCTGTCCGTTTTGGAACCATCAGTGTAGATAAATGTATGGTTAGGGTAGGCATTTGTTATTTCTTGAAACAGCTGTTTATAGCAAGATGCATCTGCATCAGATTTATGGTAAGCTGTAATATTCAAATTTAGTTGAGCAGTTGATATTCTCCAAGGTGGTAGATAATTGAAACTTTCTGGGCATTATGGCAGGAACTTCTATGTTATGTTCTTCAATGCATTTGCTTATTTTAGATTTAAATGACGTTTCTTTTTGTGAATTAGCCTGTAAACGTTGGTTGGACGTTTCTGGGAGGACGTACTGGTATATCATTGATTCGAGTCTTGCTAAAGTTTTAAGGGCGTATTTTAGGCTCAGATCTGTTCTGCGGACGTTCAATGGTGGCTCGTCGGTTTCCATTGTTAAGGCAGAAACAGGGCTGGTTCTGTAAGCTCCCAAGCATATTCTTAGAGCTGCTGTTTGAATTGTATCTAGTTTCTTTAAAACTGAAGATTTAGCTGTATTGTAGATCTGGGCTCCATAGTCGAGTTTACTTCTAATGAGAGCTTGATACGTTCGTATGAGGGTACTGAGATCAAATCCCCAGTTTTTGCAGCTTAGGGTTTTTAGTACATTTAATCTTCTGAGGCATTCATTTCTCATATCATCAATGTGATGTTTCCAGCTTAGAGTTACATCAAACGTTAAACCTAAAATTTTGATAGCCTTCACTGAGTCGATTAGCTTGTTATCCACGTAGATTGTGGGGTTTGAGACTTTACATGGTGATTTGGAGAAGCATATGCATTTGGATTTATGATATGACAAGTTAAGACCAGCATGATTAGTCCAAGTGTGCAGATTTTCCAGTGTTTCTTGAAGAAGTTTTGCAGTAGTAAAGGGGTTTTTCCCCTTACATAAGATAGTTAGGTCATCTGCAAATAGTATACCTTTTACAGGTGCTGTAATACGGCTTACTATACTGTTGATAGCTATGAGAAATAGTGTGACAGTGATTACTGATCCCTGTGGAACACCTCTATTAATGGATTCTTCTTTTGACATGGTTCCTTTGTAGCGAACTTTAATTTTCCATTCCTGAAGGAAGTTGTCAATAAAGTGATACAAATTACCACGGATACCGATGTTACGTATTGTTTTGAGTATGTAAGCTCGTGAAATTTTATCATACGCTTTTTCTATATCTAGGCTTATTGCCATGAGATGCTGTTTCTGTGTAAATGCAGCTTTTATTTCAGAATCAAGTATTAAAAGATGGTCAGTGGTGGATCGAAACTGGCGGAAACCATTTTGAAGTTCGGTGAAGAACTGCATTTTCTCTAGTTTCCAACGCAATCGGTTATTTATAATTTTTTCAAGTATTTTACACATAGAGCAGGTGAGGGCTATAGGTCTGAAACTTTCAGGTGAAGTAAGATCTTTGTTTGGTTTGGGGATGGGTACTATAGTTGCTGTGCGCCACTGTTTAGGAAAAGTTCTTGAGTTCCATATATAATTAAGGATTTCGTGAAAGTAAACCAGTCCATCTTGCGGTAAGGATTTTAACATTACGTAAGGAATGTTATCCGGCCCAGGGCTGGAGCATTTACTCTTTTCAAGTGCCTCCATGAATTCTGTGAAAGTAATGTTATCATTGTAGCTTTCTTGGTTATTTTCGTCAGGTTGGTAGCAGTGGGTCACCCTGCTTTCGCAAGCTTCTTCTCTTGAGGCCTCTGCAAAAGTATGCGCCAGTATGTTTGCTTTGGTTTGGGGGTCAGTACTTGTAGTGTTTGTTGTATAATTGTGGAAAACTGTATTATGTGTTGCATCGTAAGATCCCCGTATTTTGCGAATTTTTTGCCATACCACTCGTGACGGGGTTTTTCTGTTTACAGTGGACACGAATGTTAGCCAGGACTCTTTCTTGCTGTGCTTTACTACTTGACGTGCGTTAGCTCTGGCTTTTTGAAACTCGATTTTGTGTGTGGGGGTAGGTTGCCTTTTGTATTTATAATAGGCTTTATTTTTTAATGCTATCGTTGTTTTACATTCTTCGTTCCACCAACTTACAGTGTTCCTAGAAACAGGGTATATCCTAGTAATAGTGACCTCGGCGGAATTGAAAATCACTTCTGCAAACGAGTTTACTAGTTTGTTTGTATCTGACTGACTGAAATTCATGGGGGATGTTAGATAGGATAAATTGTCAGAGACGTGTGCTCTGAACTTGTTCCAGTTTGCACATTTTAAATTCCATCGTGGCTGACAGTTAAAACTTAAAGGAATGCTATTTGCATTAGTTAATAAAATTGGGAAATGGTCACTGCCATGTAATTGCTTGGCGACTGTCCATTCAAATTTATCTTGGATATCAGGAGTGATTAATGTTAAGTCGATTGCACTGGAAGTACCGTTGGCTGTACTGAAGTGTGTTTGTGAGGTATCGTTAAGCATATTGAGATTTTCGTTGTGCAAGAGCTGTTCCACTATTTTACCTCTTGCGTTGGTATGCTTACAACCCCATATGGTACTATGGCTATTAAAATCGCCCAGTATAATAAATGGTTTAGGAAGTTGTTGTGTTAACTCCTGCAGTGCATGTAAATCAAGTGGGCTTTTATTTGGTAGATATATGTTGCAAATGGAAATAGGTGTAGGAAGGTTTACTCTAGTGGCAATTGCTTCAAGTTCAGTTGTAAGCGGTATTGCCTGATGTTTAATGCTGTCTTTAACGTAGGTTACTACGCCGCCACTAGCATGGAGGCAGTCCTTGCGGTTTTTGTGATATTGAGTATAACCTCGTAATGATGCAACATAGTTTCCTTTGAAGTTAGTTTCTTGAATGCACATAATTGCAGGGTTATGTTTATTGATCAAGAGTTTAAGAAACTCGAAATTGCCATGGAAACCATTAATATTCCATTGCAGTATGTTATTCATATGTTAATTTTGTTTATGGGATAAGGTGCTACATCTATGGCGATTAGTTTTCGGGACACATCGGTTTTGTTCGCTCGGAGGCCTTGTTGACTTGATTAATGTATTCCAGCAGCTTTTTTTGAATTTTACTACTTCTGGTTTTTATACTACGCTCTGTATAGTTGGGATAGACTTTTTGCATTGTGTTCACTAGAGATTCTAGATCTGAAGTGTATTCCAAAGCTATGGGAATAATGTTTGTTACTCCAACACTGTTTTCCATAAAGCTTTGGAACTGACTGAAGTTTAGTGCATAATTGTGGGTGTCTGCGTCGATAATATGTTTAATTGGTCTGAGAGATTCAGCTATTGACGAAATAAGGTTTGCTTTCTTAACCTTCTTAGCCTGCTGTGAAGCGAGGAGGTGCCGCGCTTCTTTTCCATAAGCATTATCCTCTGTATCAGTTGTGCTGTTTGATATTGGTCGTTTAGGTCTTGTTTGTGTTTCCATTAGCATAGGTCCTGGGGAATTGTTGCGTTCGTCTTGAAATGGCAGGATGGGCTCAGGGGTAGAAGTGAGGTTAGGTGATTGCTGCTGTTCAGTATCTTTTCCTTTAGGAGGGGAAGGGGGACGGTCTTGGAGGTTTTTGGTAGCGATAGGCAATTCAGGAAACATGTCTTTGTTTAAGACCTGAGGAGTAGTTTCTTGTATACTGTCAGCTTCACGGCAATGTTTTGCAAAGTGGCTTTCCTACTTGCAGATGAAGCAGGTAGGGGTATCCGCTGTTAGGTATATCCAATATTTAGTGCCTTCATATAGGATCTGTATGCTTGGAGGTAATTTCTCCACATCATTGGGTGGAATATAAAACTGACGTCTGAAACTAAGGATATGGGAAAGTCCTGGCTCAGAGATGCCAGCTCTTATGTAGGTAATGTTTGACATTAGTTTAATTCCATGTGCATTTAGCTGAGTTTCTATGAGTGAGTTTGGTATAACTGGACACACATTTGAAAGAACGATTCTTTTGTTTGGAGTAATTAGAGGACGGACCTGAAGAGTAACATTGTTTATATTTATTTTAGGATGTTTGGTAACCAGTGATTCTGCTACTTTAGATGACGTTAGGTATATGCATATTCTGGAGTTAGAGATCCGTGAGATAAACTTTATGTTACTTGGATCGGTTAATCTACTTACTGCGAGAGCGTAGTCCCTGACGGTAAGACCCTCATGGGAGTCGATGATGATAGCTTCTTCTTTCTTGGGAGAAGTCTGAGTAACTGTAGCATAGCTGGAGTTTCTTGTAGTGCTGTTGTTTATGGAGGTTGTGTCGACGTTGTGAGACAGCAGACTGCTGTACTCAGCAGCTGCCATTGCTTCAGATGGTGTACACTAGTTTGCTGTGTGAAATGGCGTGTTTGAGGTTAGCGAAGGATTTTTAATAATGTCTTACTAACCCGCTTGTTATACTCGTTTAATTGTTAACATACGAGAAAGCATATTTAGTAGACTCGTTCTACTTATCCGTTATGTACGGTGAGCGTCTTTTGGATTCAGATTATTGATGTATATCGGAGAACGTTTAAAAGTTGATTTCTTTGCTGTCACGGCCTCCTGTCAATCAGGGTGAGCCTTTGTTAAGTTGTGCTGAACGACATCATCGATATGTCCCTATGTTGTTTATCTCCATTGTTTTCACTGTTTCTTCATCTGTTACCTTTCGCTGTTTTGAATGTTGCCTTTGGTCACATTCTTTGACATTTTGGTAGCTGTGTTCAATATCCAAGCTCGTAAAATCAAGCGCTGCACTGAAGTATCATTTGGAGAGTAGAAAGGGTGAAGAAGGGGAATCTAAATTAGTGAGGTTTTATTGTATACCGCATCTCCAAGGAGCAATACAACAAAGCACAAAAAACGGTTACTGAAACTAGGGCGAAAAACTTCCTCCTACTCTCAAAATAACTGAGAATCGATGGCACAGTTCCCTTTTTAGTTCTTTTACACCGCACTTAGCAGGTAGGAAAGGTGTTGCATTCCACCCAAAAATGAAATTCAATATTAAGATTTAAACTAAAAATGAAAAGATGTTTCGCGGAAAGGCTCATATCCGTATGTAGGGCTCGCGTGCGTCTATGTACGAATTTGAGAACAGCTAACCTGGAAATGGAATTTCGCTTAAACACCAAAGCTTGGTATTCAGGTTCAGCACTTCCAAAGATGCAACAAAGGTTTTCAATAAAATCGCCCAACCAAACTAACATTTTAATTAAATATTTTTCAGTTCTTCAAAAATGACCCTAAATGTTTAATCTAAATACCATATTTAAATATTAAATTCTAAATGAAATGGATATTTAACTTCTTTGCTTCTGAAGTGCTGTTACTACTCCGTTGATTCACGTAAGTTATGGAAAAAGTATGAAAATGCTAAAAGCTACATGACTCTTAGGCATCTGACTATAGAATGGGTTTTTCCCAGTTCTCTTTGTGCCTATAATGAAATGCGCAATGTTAACTATTTGTGTAAAAGAGTATCTCAACAGGAAGTATTTGGAATAGAAGGATCGCCTCCGCAGCGCAATGGTAGCGAACACAGATCCTGCATGGTAACCAGGGGCTGCGACTTATGCGGTTACCCAGTCGCCAGTGACAATATAGAAAACCAATCTGCACCATCAACCGATATTTATACAAAAGCTTGTAAAATTAGACTACACCTGTGGACGACACGGGTAAATTCGTACTAAACGGATAAGTACCGTAGCTCCCTTTACCATCCGCCTGGGTTAACCCAGGCGACTTGAACTTACTCCTGGACTCCTGACCCCGTCATCCATATCGTTAGCCCTTCGGGTCTCTCCCCTCTTCCCTCCCGACCAAGAGTCACTCTAGCACAAAGGGCTGGATGTCCTACGAGTGGTGCTTAGCCCATGTTTTGGGGGTCTTATAGTATTTAGCTTTAATAGAAACAAATATGCAATATTACTGCTATAGTATTATGCGTAATAACAAGATATACATTAAATTGTGACAAAATGACAAATACAGTCCAGTTAATTTTCTATCTATTTTTTCTTTTTTCTTCTAAACTTTATAACAGTTCTCTTCTATTGACGTTAACACAGTCTACGTTGTGTCGTAATATTACAACTCGCAACTGTTCTTCTCGTAGCCCTGACTCAGTCCTTACACTATCTTTCTTCACATTCTCTGTTTCTTATCCACTGACTTCGACCATACAATCACTCGATGCTGGTTAAAACCTCTTCACCTCGACACGATGTACCTTTCAGGACAGTTACACGCCCAAGCGCCCACGTACACGCGCAAGCGCCCACGCACACGCGCAAGTGCACACGCACACGCGCAAGCACATTCACTGACCGACTGATGTCTATCACTCATTTCTGCTGCTTCCTCTCCTCCCTATATGACGTCACACAACCCTTTTTGGAGCTTCTACAAACAAGCTGCCTACCATACAGTTGTCAAAGGCTCTGGAAAACCCTTCGTGCTGTCGCTTAACCTGTTAGTCGTGTGTTAATCACGTGTTAGAGTTGTATAGGGAAGCTCGAACCTGTGCCTTTGTCTGCTCGCCGGTCTGGTATAAGGTGTGAAGTAACTTGGCCCCGACCATCCGTTGTTGTGCGCCATGCCCACCGTCACAATATGTATCAAAAGAGTGTCTAAATTGTTGAAAAATTAGTCATTAACTCATCAAATGGGCATACCTTTCGACAGCAGAGAAGAAACATGCATCCCTATGAAAATCTTATCATGAATTCTTAGAAATCAGCAAAGATGTGCATTCTGACTTTCCTTTTCCTTGTTAAACGTTTACCCTTTGAGAAGAAGGTAATAACAGCGTTCACGTTTAAAATATCACCTTTTTAATTCAAAGCAGAAACAGCGGCTAACACAAAGCGGTGCACAGTGCTTCTGTAACAAATCATCTCTCTTAAGGCGCAGGTATAAAAGCTCATTTGTAACGAGTGTGGTAACAGCGTTCGAATAAAGTTGGCTACACTGCACTGGTCTCTCCAAGCAATTAACTCAGAGTGGTGCTTGTCGCAGCTAACAGCTTCTTAATGAACAGTCTTACCAACTGTTTGCCGAATTCTACTTCAGCGAATTCCGCTCCGGTAAATTGCTGCAACGCTATTTCTTTTTCCTTTTTTCTTTATATTCTTAATATTTTTTTCCTTCTCTTACGTACTTCCTTGGCACAAAGTGGAATGAGGTACGTCACTAAACTTAATGGCACTGCATATCTTTTTTATTACTTTCCTTCTCTATTTTTACTTTTAGCTCCAAAAATGTGGTACATTTAATGTTCTGAAGCTTTGTGTGAGGCGCGCGTCATACATGATGAAAAATATTTCTTAATCAAGCCCAAGCTGCTCCTAAAATGGGAACAAGCGAGTGTAATTTACTTACATCGTAACAGGGACACGGTGTTTCTACTTAATGCTTGTGTACATTATATTCCCAAGGTAGCTTCACAGTGTAGGAATAACGTTTTGTATCTCGAGCAGAAGTCCCTGGCTAGATGCCTGGGTACATATATTTGTCCAACTCTTTCTCTTCATCTTTTTATTTTCTCCACTACATATACCATGATTGTATGGCAGTCCCCCCAAAAGTTTAATATCGAGACTTCACAATGTTTTGAAACCCCTGAATCTAAAACGAAAAGCAATCCTTACTTTCTCTACTGTAAGTAAAAGGAAGTATTGTATTCCTTCCAAAAATTCGATGTCGAAATTTCAAGGGAAATACATGTTTTGAAAACCCCTGAATAAAAAAGCATTTTTAGAAACATGTCCTAAAAGACTCTATGATTAAAACAAGAAGATAACAGTTAAAACATTGAATACAAGTGATTCATGTAAACATATATTTACAATTTCGGACCAATGCACACCCAGTACTTTGAGACAGGTACTTGTGAATTTAAAACATGTTCCGCGGGCACCAAAGAGTAGTCCTTTTACCTCCCATGCATTTTCAGGTACATTATATCTCTCACTAAGGTGAGGAATGCATGGTTGGTAGATGGCTTCCTTTTCCTCGTTCACCTGTGTCGCCTGCTGTAAATGTTGCTCCATTCTTACTGTTGGATCAAGAATGAGACCCTTTCCTGCATCCCTCTTGATGGCTACGATATCTGCTCTTCGATGGCTACCATCCTCAGACAGGCAATGGACCTCTTCATAGACCTCCCAATTGGCTCTACGAAGGGCTGTAGAAATTGATGAACGCACACGGTGGTGACGAGTGTTGCGAAGTAATTCTCCCTTTGGGCAATATCCTAGTACATGCCCAAGGGTTTCCATTTCTTTACAATTTGAGTGCCGACATAGTGTTGTTCGCTGATTTCTTCCAGGCACAGATCTTACTGCTGACATGTTACATGACATTTTGATGGCATTAGTCCATTCAGAACATGACAGGATTTTTCTGTTGCTCATCCACGAATTGGCTCTGGGATTCTCTTTATATGTCTCAATCCCCTTTCCCTTGTGAGGTAGCTGACACCATGCATCAAACAATTTAAGTTGTAATTGTTTCCGAAGCCATCGTCCTGATTTTGACATGATTTCATCGTTAATGTCAATGTTCAAATTGGAAAGGGCTTCTTTCTTCTCTTTCTGAGTATCTCGACACAAGCGTAGATGATCATCTTGTATTTGTGAAAGCTTCTGAGCTATATTGAAATGTTGTATATAAGCCTCCCAACCAGCTCTAATTAGTCCTATTCCTCGAAGATTACGTGGAGCGTATATCATATCATTGGGGCAATCATGTGGTAGCCCAACTATTTCTTTGACGGATGTTCTTATTAATTTATCAATATCTTCTAAAAAGGCGGATGGGATCTTATTCAGTGGTGTACTTTGAAGGGAATAAACTAATCCAGGCCAAATATATTGATTAATGATATTTAATTTTTGATCTGCTTTGAGCAAGTTGGAATAAGAAAGTGAATTCAAATATTTTTCCATGGCTGGTTCCATTATGAAGATTAAGGCTCTCAAGCTCGCTACAGAGGCTGCGATCACCATTCTTCGTGTCGACGATTCTATCCGTCTAAATCCTGAGAAGAAGAGTAGCACACATGTTAATGAAGCTGGAGATAATTGATGTTAAATGTTTAAAATGTTCATATTTTGGCATTGTTTATATAACTGTCCTTTCATATACATTATGGAGATATTCATTCCCCAGTCTTACCCTTTACTTTGTCTGCATTCTGAGTGTTATCTTTAAAAACTATTTCTACCCCTTGGTCGGTAGTAAATTGTTGCAAACACTAAGATACGCATATATCTCATCTAAATTGATCACAAGTTTCCAGTTTTCTCCTGCCAAGTGCTTCCCATAGTGCTTCTTCTGTTGGTGCGATGATCCGACGTCGCTAATGAGAAAGACCGGCTACGACGCGAAGTGCAGTGACGTAATTCTCTTAGCCCAGTTATGGTCCAATTAAGTAAAACCACAATCGCCTAATACATCCATATTCTAAACATGCAAGGAATTGTTCTTTGAATTTATGCAAAAGATAGTTTTGTCATTGTGATATACAATTTTAGCCATGTATAATACTGCCATTGCTACGGAACTCAGATTCGCGCCAGAGCCTGTCTTTCTCGTCAGCCACGTGTTCTGAGATATGACGTGGCAAGAACTTATGAACTCGACCTTTGTGGCGTTTCTGCATAATTCCAACTGGCCCACCTCATCCGAAATCGGGGTAAGTAGATAACCATTCGTGCGTTAAAAGAGTTGCAGAACGCACCGGGGCAAGCCAGTCCTAGTGACACTAGTGGCGTGAGCGGACTTCCTTTTGCCTCTTAGCGAAGACGAGAGATGAGAGGTAGCTCCCAGCTTGAACTATTGTGTGCAGTCCGTGATAATAGACTGTAAATAACCGAAGATGTTCTTATAATGTTTTGCACTTTACTTACAAGAGCTTTACTTTCCAGTGAATAAACTCATTCTCGCATATTATCTAACGTTACGGATTACAGATTCTAAAGTGCCGTAACAAAATACATGCAAACATAGGGCACATAAAGTTTCATTGGCACTTGTTCGTTTCTTATTAATGTTATTGTTGTATTTGACCACCATTAGTTATTGTTATTATATATTCCTCTTTTATTATCATTTATTATTAACTTATACTAGGATGTTTATCATCATGCTTATCATTATTATTATCATCACTATCATTATCAGTATTATTATCACTATCATTGTCACTTTCATTACCGTTATTATTGTTGTTTTTGTTATATTTGTTATCTTTATGACTACTGTTATTATTAGTAGTAGTATGCTCATTATTTTTTAGTTCTATTATTTTATTGTATGTTGTTATTACTATCCACATGATCATTATCCATAGCATCAACATTATTTTATTTTAGTTAGTTTCAATATCATCGCTATTACATTGAAATTAATATGTTTGCTATTGTTATATCTGGTTTATTATTGTGATATTATTTGCATCGTTGTTATTAATATCATTAAACGGAGCTAATGTGCTGACTTCATTCGTGGAATAGGTGTTCAAAAAACTGAACTGAAATAGCATTCATTGCTCCGAAGAACACTTCCAAGAAAGTCAAGTGTGTCGACAAGTATTTGTCAAACACTCATGCATTAATCAATCCAGCGGATAAAATCATTGCCATAAACGTGTTGGTTGAAGTGAGTTTTGTAGGGATGCCACGCTCATTTCTACAAATTAATCGGAGTACATCCGCTGCGCTCGCGGTCAGTTTATACCTGCTTCAAATCCATCAGTTGCGCTCAGCCGCTAGATTACCCCACATACGGTATTCACCAGGTGCGCTTGCGGACAGTTTCTGCACTTCAGCATTTCCTTCCCAGTTTTTAGAGACTTAGGACTCTCCGTCATTTCAACGGGTATTGTCAAAAATGCTGTTTAAGTATCGTAGAGTCTGTTTACTCAACGCGTGTGCAGTTGCTGCTCAAAGCTAACGTGCGCTACCCACAACCAATGACTGTCATAAATCTATATCCACGCTTCAGAAAAGGCAAACCTCTATCCCTGTCCTTGAAAATCAATAGTAAGCTTTATTTTAAGGAAGTGGTAGTTACATGTAGATTTTACGTGGAGTCTCAGTTGCCAAAATTCTGAATTCCAATTCTTTCCTTTTTCATTAGCTACAACAGGCATCGGCAAACATGTACTCAATGAGGTATCAGTATGACGTCTCAACATGCAACCCGCAATACACATGACGTAATATAATACAGGGGATGGCATTGACCTTTGTTCAGAGTCAGTGGTGGACTCGCTCGGTACAGTGTACAATAAGGAATAGTACACATACTTGAATCCAGCTATTTTGGTCTACGATACTTTAGGTAGGCCTAGATATATGAGCAATATATTTCGATTCACTTCTAGTTGCAATGTACCTACCATGATATATCACAAGTAGCCACTCTCAGTATAGCACGCAAATTATCACCTGTTAATCGCGATACAAGATTTTTTTTTGGGATTCAGTTTCTTTCCTTCTACATATTTCTTAAATGCTTGAGATAATTCTGTCCCTATTGTATGTTCCCTAAGTGGAATGACTTCAAGCATATATTCTTGTATCGAGAGGTTGTTAGTAACTCCACGGATGAAAATGACCAATTGTGCTGTGTCAACGTTGTCACTGCTTTCATCCAACGCCAGAGAAACGGCTATATATTCATGGACTTCGGTTTGTAGTCTTTTTTCGGTTATTTCTGCTATTTTATGTATCCTTCTCTGTATGGTTCGTGGTAATAATGCAATATTACTAAAATATCATATTCTTCAGGGAAAATTATGTTGGCAACTTTACTCTCACATTTTTTATGAAATCTCCATTACTAAAACACCTCAGTGGCTGAGCAATCTCCAAAGCAACAGCATAACTGGCGTGAAGTTGTCTATCAGTTATAGTATTTGAATTAATATTAGGCATATTGCCTGAATATTGCTCTTTGAGCTGTTGTAATTGGTTAGTCCTGAAAAAAATAAAAGGAACAAAGGACACTACTTCAGTGTTATGCTACTTTAAATCGTCGTGTAAATTTATGGATACATTTTTGCCTATAATTGTATGGTGATCTTATGACATGTATCATAATGCCACTTGATGTTCCATTGATGAGTGCCTTTTTGAACTTTAGAGCACAACAAACACCTTACGTTCCTTACATGATGAGAGAAGAAATCATCAAAGTGCTATTCTAGATATCGAATTTAATAGACCACGAATAATTAGATGCACTCTAATTCTGTGAATATACTAAGACTTTAAGTTAAATAAACTATATCCTTCAAAGTTATAGATAAAGAAATTTATCTTTAAGTCTTAGTATTAAATTACACTTTGACAGACATGCTTAGAAGTGCAGGTAAATACAACAGGACAGTTCGCCCGTGAACGGTGTGTATGCAGTGCCAGTTACGGCTGCGAGGGAGGGGGAGGGGGAGACAGAGTAAGCGCTGCCCCTGACACGTCATAGTTGCGAGGCCTCATTGAGTACATGTTTGCCGATGCCTGAGCTACAAAGATTCAAGTTAAGATGTTGCAACTCTGCCTGAAAGAACTTAAGAAGAAAGGACCCTGTTGTATAACAATTATTAGGGTTCCTCAAAGACGCGGCCGAACTGCACAGCCGTTGACTAAACAGACTATCAATAAATAGGCAATCATCAGTGTAAAACCTTATATTGCACTAATAAATTGGAACTCGTCAGAGAGTAAAATTTTACATTGCACCAATAGATAGGCACTCGTCAGAGAATAAAAGCTTGTATTATATAATAACTTACACCTAACAGATTCATCCTTGGTTCTTACAGTAATAAGCTATGCTTTTTAGAAAATGCAGATTGCCTGTTTCCTTGTCTGTATTTTAAAATTAGGTCTTCTATGTGCTGTTTGCGTTTTTATGTTATATATTGGATTGACCCTATTATAATGTTCAGTCTAATTTAACTTAATGTAAGTGCTGGCTTGGATTTCTCTCGTTGCTTCTACAAATTTGTAAATGTTTGGATGTGCACTGGTAAACTGTAATGACAAGGCTCTATATAAACGCCTCAAATGCATTTGTTGTTCTTTCAGGTGTTATACTATTTGAAGCCCAAATCTCAGGAGGAAACAGTGATTCAGATTCTATGAATGTGGTAACTGAATAATCAGCAAAGTCTTTTACTTTTTTACTGTCTGGTTGGATGCCTATTAATTCAATTTCAATTTCAAAATCTGCAACAACAAATGTTGGTTGAAATTTGCAATTTATATTGTCGTAAAGTCGGACAACTTCACAAAACATGTTTTCGTACGCGTCAGTTGATTTGTTTGGTAAAAGGCAGAAAACTAATGGTACATACTGATTATTTCTAAAAACATGTATTATGAATAACTGATAAAAAATTTACAACAATACTCACAAGTTCCATCAACAAAAATTGTATCATGTTCGCAAAGATCAGTGGAAAAACATACAACATTTAAGGCACTGTCGTTAATCATAACAATTTTTTTCTTTCTGTTGCTCAATACAGACATCTGTTCCAAATTTGTGTGTACTTCATGCACATTCTTGGGTAAAGTTGGCAGTATCTCTTAGCAGGATAAACATATTGCTCAATTCTGTTAACATCGGCACTTGAGACATGAGCTCCTGAGTTTGAAACTTCACTTCTAATTAAGCCTTTCACATAAATTATCAAGAGCTTTACGTTTCACAGTATTACTTATTTTTTGTCTAAGTTACGATTTACCTCATGATTGTTACTGACATCATTAGTAACTAAGATTACTGATGCTGTTTCGTTCAAATAGAGCCTTATCCTGCACGTTTTAACAGTGCATTTCCAAGCCACTCCATGCGGTGTGTATTTATCTGTTCTAAACTTAAACCCGTGCACTACAATCAAATCACTTTCTTTCTCACATAACATATACTCAATTTGATCCATGTCGTATGAGGAGGGGTGACAGAGGTTGACATATATGTACGTATTTTCAATAAAGAGAACAAGCGAGAAACGTCAAGAGTGCAACTGTTTAGTGACGCAAGCTTCGAGTATCCACATACCAGAAGAGTCAAGAGTGCCATGTACATAAGTTGGCAACTGTTTAGTGACGCAAGCTCCAAATGCTGATCTACTTCTGCATACAGTTCAAGCGAGAAACAAGTCCTATGTAGTTTATGCCTTATTTCTTCCTTGTCTAACCGACGTGTGCCTCTTGAAACGGTTCGGAGCGCAACTCAGTAATTACCTGAGTCTGTTAAAAGGCTTTTGGAGCGCAACTGATGAATTCCGAGAGCAATTGCTGTACACAACAACAGCAACAATAATGGTAATATTAATGACAAGCATAATGATAATAAACATTATAATAATTAATAATATGAAATGATAACAATAACACAAAAGTTATATATTAATAACAACAACAATAACAACAATAATAATAACAATAATAATAATACTAATAACTAATAATACTAATAACTAATAACTAATAATAATAACTAATAATAGTAAAATACAACAATAATATTAACAGGAAATGAACAATGCCAATCAAAGATTGCCCTGATGTTTGCATGTATTTTGTTGCGGCACTTTACAATCTGTAATGTTAGGTAATATACGGGAGTGAATTTATTCCCTGGAAAGTGAAGTCCCTGTAAGTAAAGCGCAAACCATTATTAAAACCTTTTCGGTTGTTTATAGTCTATTATCACGGACTACACACAATAGTTCAACCTGGGAACTACCTCTCATCTCTCGTCTTCGCTAAGAGGAAGAAGAAAGATAACGCACGGGTTATCTACTTACCCATGTTCCGGATGAGCCGGAATATGGATGAACATTATACCTGGTATAATGCCGTTAATTCTTTTAGGGATATTCTCAATTTGCTTGCAGTGGTCCATTGTATGGCTGGATTGTTGCCAGAGATGGCGCTCTTGGCCTTCCTTATCACCTGTGCAAAACGTATAGTAGCAGGTCGTGGCTTTACCTTTTTTCTTCCTTTTGGAATTAATTGCTTGCGAACCTTTCGCTTTTTATTCAACACTGAACTAATCCCGTACTTAGGCACAAAAATTTCACTTCTTGCATGCTTCAGTAATAGCGGAATAAAAGTATACCGTGCGTCGTAAAGGGCAATAATATAGCCCCACAATTGGCTCAATTCACTTAGGCATGAGAGCCACACACGTTCCACTGCTAAGAAGGTAGCACAATAACTGGTTCTTTGCCTCACAAACGCTTGATCTTGCTGCGTATGCAATTCCTTAGCAGAGATATATATTTAACTGTATATTTAGAATTTTCTAGCTATAGCTCATGTAGCCTTGTTTTCTTGTTTACCTTTGATGGCTTTTGCTTAACTGGTAAACCCTAAGAGAGAGACCAGATCTATATAAAATGTAGATCTCTTTAAAACTCACAAGTTACCTCCAAATGCATTATTTTTGTGAACCATTTCGAGATGTTTCTTATTTGGTTTTTGTTTTGCAATACTTATATTTCTCTCAAACGGAAAATCGTTATTCACTTATCTCTTGGCTGCGCAAGGAGAGCGAAATTTTAAAGCCTTAATTTAGCGACCAACTTCAATAGATTTGAATAACGTTCAAAGCCTACTGTATTTCCACATTTCCTTTGCATCTACAAAAATTAGCAATACGATAATTTCTGCAAATATTTATCTCGATTAACATGAGGAATAAATAGAGAACAGTATAAGAGAATAGAAAGTTAGTACAGAAGTAGAAAAAGCCATGTAAATGTATCAATCAGGTGTTTTAGTTTTCTCAGCCAGGAATCATGTCAAACTTAAAACTTTTCGGCATGGCTTGCAGAAAGGTTTCTGCATGCACCAATTCTGTATTACGCTGATAGTTGTGGGAGCTGACAGCCACCTGACGGAAGTAATGCACAATGCTTCATATCATAGAACTCTCACATAATGACAATGTTTCTACAAAATATGTGTTATAAGCATCCCATGATTACCCTTGTGTGCAAGCAAACTTTGTTCGTTGTCATTTACTGGATAAAAAGCTAAAACTTTGCTTTTATATTCAACAGTGCGGAAAAGAATAAAGAAAGAAAGGTCTTTCAAATTTTGAAGCTAACAAAACCATATTTTACAAAAGGCTTGGAGATGACAATGGATGGCATTTTCATTACGCTTAAAACGAGAATGTTTTTAGTTTAACCTTTACTCTATATATAACTCTAAATAAAGTAATTTGATTGTCTACACCGCTTGACGGAGTAAGTACGTATTTGATGTTAAAATTAAATATATTTTTTTACCAGAAATACGTTTACAGGTTTCCTGTTGCTCCATACATGTGGGTGTAGAAAAGGTGGCGTTTGTGTGGCTTTATATGAGAATAACCTAATTCTACAAGAAAAATCCTATTACTTTTGTTACTTTCACCTTTTAATCTCTTGTCACTCAGTTTTCACTGTTATTTATAATAACGTAGTTCAATTTCACCCCGAGACTTTAATATGTTAATACTTATACTTCACTAATGTGAACCAGTTCCACTGTTTACCGTCACTTGACTTTGTTTTCACATTCACTTCACTTTCTCCGCGACGTAGCGGTAAAATGAAACTTGCCAGACTTAGCTCTTTCCCCTGTACGGTCATTGGCTGAGGAGTCTCATACAAGGCATCTCAAACTCTTTGCAGTTACACCACCCAGTGCATGTCGTCACAGTCGTTACATACTCCTCGGAGTATAGCTCTTTTCTTCGCACCATAAACGCACTTGGTAACTCATTCGCTCACTTCGTGAGACTCCGCAAGGCTAACTCGCTTCACGAGAGCGCTCGCTTATATACCCGTTGGAAGTTTCCAGAGCTTCAAGATCGAGAAACATCCAGTAGGTCTTTGTTATTTGGCGATAACGTTTGTCGTGTTTATCACATATCCATGCACCTGTTTGTACAGAAAACGAATTTATTCCTGCATTCCAGTATTCGAGAACAAGTCGTACAGGTTCTCCTGTTCGGTATGTTTATCTGCACAGCACCTAGCCAATATTGCGACTTTATCTGTGCAGTATAGAAAGTGGTCAAATTTTTTTTGAAGCTTTTGTGTTTGTGGGCAATGGTTTCTTCCTGCATACCTAAGTTTGGATGCAGAAAGGGGGCAGGAATAAGTGTTGGGGTAAGCATGAGTTAGATGATGGGAGTGGCATTAGCATTACCCAAGGGTGTTCTTAGGAAGGCGGTAACTTTTCCTTCTACGGCGTGCTCTGTGGTCGCACTGACCTAGCGCCCGTACCAGTTGGTTGGTGTGGGAATTCAGTTTAGTGTGCATGGTTCGGGATCGCTCCCTCACCAAGTCCATGATGCAGGGTAGTCCGGAGTGGTTAAGAAGGATGTAAGACGGGAATCTACGCCCGGTATCATATATTGTTCTTAACGCCCTATTCTGCACTGTCTGCGGTTTGCATATGGTGGAGGGTGCCGCCAATCCCCAGGCTTCACAGTCATACAAGATCAATGGCGGGATGATTGCCCGGTAAATGCGTAATTTTAGGTAAGTGGGTATGGTGGATCGGAGGATAGAGTAGAGCTGTCTGAGTGCAGCGTGACCAAGTCCGGCCTTTACGCGGACGTGTGGAGCATATGTTAGCCCGCGGTCGAGGAGAACGCCTAAGTATTTGGCGGAGGTTACCCATTGGGTATTTCTCCGCCTGAACCGAAGTGACCGTTCCGGCCGCCAATGGCGAACCTTACCAAGGAGGAGTGCGTAGCTTTTCCCCGGACTAATAGACATTCTCCACTTCTCACTCCAACGGCCAAAGGCGTTGTGTTGTCGTTGAAGGGGTGGGTTGCAATATCTCACATTCTTGTTTTGTGCCATTATGAGGACATCGTCCGCATACTGGCGTGTCACAGTATGCTGTTCCATGGGGAAGTCGGACATGTATGCTGGGAAGAGTAGCAAGGAGAGTACACTGCCCTCTGGGAATCCTGCCACTATACTTCTTTGTGTGGACACTTTCACTCTGAAAGTGCGGTCCTGAAGGAAGCTGCTAATCATTGTGAGATATGGGGGAGGGATGTTTGCCTGCTTTAGTTTGTACAGTAGGGCTTGGTGCCAAGTTGTGGCGATTGCCTTTCCTACGTCCACGTCCACGTCCAACAGAACTGCTATGGTCTTTAACTTTTGCTGGAAGCCCAGGGTAACCTGCTCGGTCACACTCAGCAGCTGTATGCTCGTGGAGTGACCCCGACGAAAACCAAATTTAGTAAAAGGCAAGGGTATTATGGATGTTTAACGAGGTCTTTACCCCTATCCAATGACAGGATAGTGCTACTGACTGGACATGGTCACACATCGGTCTGAAAGGAAAGCATTCATTTTTTCTGGTTGCAAAGTAAATCGTTACGTCTCTCTTTACCCCTCTGCAATGACAACACAATGCATGCTACATGCTAGTTATAATCACTGAGTCGTTGGGCTGAAAGCAAAGTATTGATTTCTTTCTGGTCGCTGAGTAAATGGTTACTCTTTAAGGTCAACCGTAGCTTGATTCACAGCATGTCGTATACATCAGAAGCTACACGTGGCCAGATTATTGGTAGTTGGCAAGCTGGTAACACAGTTCGACAAATTTCAGAAACTCTGCACTCACAGAAATATAGTTACATTTTAATTCCACCCAAAAAAAGCGGTTTATTGCATAGATGTTAGAAGAAAACCTTGCATTCGAAAGCAGAAACTGTATACTGATATAAGGTAATAGACAAACATGTTGAAGCTACCTTGATACGATTTTTAATTCCAGTATAAATATAGGGAGAATTTGTGGCAGGAATAAACGTTTTTACACTTCTCAATGTATTATTGTGTTATGTTTACTGTAAGGCTTTAAGCGCTTTTGTGATTCTAAGAACAAAGTTACAGTTTTCTTTATCTTGCCGTCATGGTATAGGATATTTACCTAAAATGGACTGTCATGCAAATGTTAATTACTGCCAGCAAGACACCATTTAACATAAGTTGTTTACACTCACGTTTTATTTTCACTAAGTACACAACAGTCAAACAAAGCAATCAATCATCATCGTAAAAATAAAAATGCAGCACGAAAATGAATCCGATCTCACTATATAGCATTTTACAGCTCACTACACTATCAATCTGTCCATTTCTTCGATTGTTTCTTGGCAACTTCGCCTTAGCAACTGTTAGCCAGGTTAGCCAATTCTCTCGCTCGCACAATGTGACCACCAGTCACTGAACACCTTATAACACAGAATCACTTAACTCAATAATGCTGCTTGTTTCAATGTTTAGAACCTTTTCTATAACAGGCATTGGAGATAAATCTAAGAAAAATTAAAACGTGGTTTTCTAGAACGTCAGATGTATCTACCCTCACCCTAACCCACCCTCCCTTGTTCTCATTACAGCGCCACGCCTCTAACCTGCGTAGCAACATTGGTGATTAGTCATACCTCATCCCTTGCGAGACCCCGTAAGACGTTAAGGAACAGAGAGGGGATCCCAAGTAGTGCATGATACCAAATTCGTTTTGTGTACACCTAGTAACTCTTAGCCAATAAAGAGCACAAGAAATGAGACTAAACGATGACAATAGCTCAGTCTAAACGAAACCTTATATTTTGCATTTAAGTAATCACATATATCTATATCTTGCTGCGTAAATTCATCCGGGGCCCTTTACCTGGCCTCCTGGCAGAAGTTCCGATTGACCTAGCTAGAGGTGCAGAGAGCAAGCAACGACAGAATTTGTCTTACAGGTATAGGAGTAATAAAAGACTAAAAGGTAATTGGGATGTGCAGAATAGTTGATGGTGATGCCAGCATCGAAATCTCCTGACTTGTGGGTAGACCGAGCTGCATTTGAAATATTCCTTTGGAAATAAATTGCAAAAGCCTGAAAATAATGATTGAGTTGATTATAAAGTGTTATATTAATTGTTATTCACTTCATTGAAAGTTGAAGTTAATGCAGATATACTGTTACAGCAAGCAAAACCTCCAAAACTTTGAGCATACTTTAGAATAAGCTAAAATAATAACATTCACCATACGTATGCCTTGAGTACAACTTTTTCTGGCCTTGCTTTAGCCTTTGGGAAACTGTGAAGGAAAAGTAAGTTTTACAGCTATTGCTTAAAAAGCGCTGATGAAGAGGACGTCTAAACAGCTCATAATCCTAAGTTGTTGACAAATAAGCTTTCTGTCGTTTCACTCTGAGTCCACTGTCAATCTTTTCAAATCTGGGATTAACATTCAGCGCATACCAGCCACGAGTGGAATCCTTACAATCATACTCACGAATGAAAGGTTATTCCTATTCCTTTCACAAACTTCTCGTTGCGACCAAAGATATTATCTGAGAAAAAAAGTATCTTACCTGTACTTTACATCAGAAGCCACTGAAGGTTATTAAAATACTGTGACAACTGCACGACTTTACGATTTGTGTTCCACTGGACACAATTTTCGCCTAAACCAACTAGCATATGAATTTGGGATTGAGTGTTTTCATCATGCATACTTTAGTAATTATTACCAAAAGGATTTTTAGACACTAAAACAACTGACGTAGGTAGGCAGAATAGGCACCCAAAATGTTAAACAGACACTCAAAATGGCACGAGCAATATCCACAACACAAAAATTACAACCATGCCGTAGCGTTTGTACAACTGATGTCATTCATTGACGATTCACTTATTAATCTCATTACGGCAGTGAATAACTAATTATTCCTCTTAGTTTTTAAATGAGAGTAGGTGTCTGTTCTCTTTCAGAACGTTCTTACGTTGGGAGAAAATTTTATCCATTTCTTCTGAAGTGATCGTACATTACTTCAGGGATCCTGGGGATCAAGCAAGTGGCAGTATCATTTCCACCAGTTACGGATACTTCTATTTGTGTATTTGTGTAGAAAGTTTCTAAAGTACACATTATCCTGCTTCCTCCCAGGAATATTTGCTTTAATAGTAGTTCTGCACAGATCCTCATAGAATTCCTCTTTAGTAGGAAAAATCGGTTGTGTTGCAGTACTAGGTGGTTTACTATCCTTAAGATGCATGTTGGTATCCTTGTTCTGGTATTTATTCTCTCATTTAACCTACTCATAGCATATATAAACTACAGTTCTAAAACGAATGAGGTGAAAATGTAACGGAACCAACATACTGAATTTTCTTACTTGTTTGCAACATGCTTGGCAACAGATGACTTCTCCACCTGATGGATCTTCAGCTCTTGATGACTTGGGTTTGGCGTAATATTTCCACCTTATATTTCACAAATACAAGGAAGTGAAATATGCACACACTTCTCAGAAAATGATTTTCTTACTCATCTCTCAAAATGAATAATCACAAACCCCATCCAGGTCTGCGTGCCCGGTTTTCACTCTGGTGTCAATAAAATGTAACAGACCGAATTATCGATATTTTTTTCAGTACACTCTGACTAATCTAAGTGCCATCACGGTATCAGTGACTAGCATTCCAGAGGCCGTGAGTTCGATCCCCGTCGACCGAACGCTGACTTAGATTGTTCCCTGATTTCCTCTTGTCACTAGCTGAATGCTGGATAGATTCTCTACTCCATGGATTCCCTTCCTTTCCTTTTTCATTTCAATTCCTTGTCACTTTTCAGGTTTGGTTGATAGTGTAACGTTCACTCGTGAACGGTTACGAATCATTCCCAAATACATAGTGGTAGTTAGGGACGCTCAGGAGGGAATAGCTCAGAGCCATTAGGCGTTAAGGAGCTGGAGTGGTGAAGGTTACTGACATGTAGTTCTTGGGTTTAACAAGTATATCTTTTAAGAAGTATATTTTCCCAATGTAAGAAAGAGGTACATTAGACTCACAAATACCTTAAATTATAAAATTTACAGAGAGAGAGAGAGAGACTAGAGAGGGCCAGCTGTAGTTGTTACCTGGATAGAAGTTGTTGGCATTAGCAGCTCCATTCTCCAAAGTTGTCTTCGCGATTCTGAGTGTCGCAGGTTCCGGTAGCAAGGCAAAATCGACCCCCGAGTGGTCAGAATTAGGAGTTTAAATACTTCAAGCCAGATTACTCAGCGCTTGCGTAATCACTCGTCCGCACAGCGGATGGGCTATAGACAGGAACAATGGCTAGTTCATAATCTTACTCTGCAACGTATGCTTTTAGAACATGCTTCCACCTGTGTGTAAAGAGTAAATGGTCTGTCCGGACTTAATAAACTTTTGTTCCGGATGTATAACTTTTAGAAGTTTATCCTTAATAAATGTTTGCCGAAATTATCAACGTCACAACTTCCGTCGCGTTAATAAATACAGCTGTCCTCGGCTGACCAAAAAATCAGATTGACAATATTGATTACAATAACTGGTACAGGAAGAAACATATATACAATATAATATAAAAATTGTGTCATGGGCGGCTAAGAAGGAGAACTGGGAATGGAGGGGGGTAAGAGGACGCAGGTACCCAGAGGTTGAGGAAGGGGAGGAAGCATGATAACACAGAAGTACTCGCCAAGGCACAAAATTTGAACAACCAACTCATTGTTCTTTCACTGGACGCACCAAAGTCTTGAGGCACACACACCACAGCAAACTTGAACACCCTGTGTAAACGTAGTTTTCCTAAACATCTTTCCTTTTTCGTCCTGTTTGAAGGTCTATCGTACGTTAGTTCTGTTCTACACTATGGATATAACACAGAATTGAAGTCATACAATACAGCGGTTTCAGCAGCAATTACTTAGTGCACCACCCCACTCAGGTGGTACTTTGAAGAACGCACCGGCACTAAAGTGTCCAACATAAGAGACTCCGTCGAGTAGACTGGCCCGTGAGGTCTTGTGTGCTTAACCTCCGAGCAGAACAGGGTAGCTTCTTCCATTGCCCTTGTGCACATATTCCAACATACGCCCCAGTAGTAAGATCTACTGGACGAAGAACGAAGACATTGGTGCTGTCCAAGGGTGTATGTCCTCACGTAGGCGCCATGTGCGAGGTATCTGGGGAAGGCGAGCACCCGTGGGAACCGAAAGGATGATCATGGACTGCCCGCAGGAGACTCGGGGAAAGAAACAAAAGTAGTTAGATTAATAAATGAAATGGGGGAAGGGGATAGGAACAACAAAACAAAAATAGGAGGGGAAGCCCAGCACATGAAGAATAACTACAAATGAAACTAAGACAACTATTCCTACCCTGTCCAGCTGAGAAAAAAAAAAAAAACAATATGTTTACATATATATGCATGTATATATCATATAGGTATATGTGTATAAGTAGTCATATTTCTTAAAACAATTCTAGGTAAACAACATATTAGTGGCGAGACTAGGATCGAAAAGAAAAAAAAATCAAACTCAAAACATCAGTGACACGTCTATAGGGTATAGGAATTTAGGCATCATTAAAAAAAGAAACGGTAGGATGCATTTCGATTTTAACTCAGATATTGCGGTATCAGCTGCGTGCTGTGTGTGGAATAAGTGACCTTAATACTGACTGTTACGTAAGTGCAAAGAAGAGCTGAAATGCTAACACCATAAATTGAAAAAAAAAAAAAAAAAAAAAAAAAAAACTATTGACGTTGCATGGAGTCCTTACATCGTGCCAAGTTGTGGCATGAAAATTGTCCTGAATGGACGCATCAAATACATTAGTGCACAATACATAAAAACAATATTTGTGCTTTATAAAACAGTTTTAACACTAATTAATCCAAACAGCATAAATTACTAGCAGTGCGCACACACTCCTTCCGGACACTTATGGAAGCTATCAGAAACACTAGAAATATAAAACGAAACACAACTGATAAAACTCAATAAACACCATAACGAATATATACTCCACAGAAACATCACAACAAGACCTCGCGGTTTGACACTTGTGTGATTTGCACTCCATAACACATACACAGACCAGCTGCGATATTTTATCATATTTACGTCACAACAAGACCTTGCGATTCGATACTTGCGTGAACGTATCTCTTAACCTTAATTACATCTTAGTCAACAAAATATGCATCAACATCAACATCTACGCCATCAGAGACCGTGAGGTTTGACACTCTATGGCCATATTACAAAAGAAGCACCATATATAATGGGGTCGCGACCTCATACACACACAAAAATAGATAAATAAATATATATATTAATATATATATTAATGGGGTTTCTGATAGGTCACAACTTAAAGCTATACCAATGTAAACAACTATCAGGAAAACAAAAATAATAATCTAATACCTAATACTTAATACCTAAATTGCATTTTTTTATAATTCTGAAAGTAATAATGTACTAAAAGTGGCAAGTGTGGCATGTAGCACATTGCGTCAGCCCATACTGTAGGCAGTTACTTTTTCCGACCACATTAAGAATGATGAATATTAAGTATTTAAGAAAGAAAAAGGGGGAAAAAACTACTCCCTTAAGGGATTTCCTGGGTAGCGTTGAGGACGCTGAGAGCTGGTGGTGAAGAAGGTTGTCGGAGTGTCGACGTAAGCAGGATACTATTTCCAGGAGGATCGCTGGAGTTAGATGCTCCTAAGGATCTTGCATGTCGTCTCAGCCGGACCATCTGTAACCAGAACTTAAAAATTTTATAAGTAACTGCGATCATAGTAAGATGCAAGAAAATCGCAAATACCAGTACTGAACCCTCAATGAGTTCCTGGGGAGTAGAGGTAGAGGCGGCCACACCCGGTACACGGGTCACCACGACAAACTCCGGCCGACGAAAAATTATCAGGGCGAGCACTATCATCAGCAGCGACGACCACATGAGTAATACTAAAATAATGGGGGAGAGATCAGTAGTCGGGGATGGGGGTGGAACCGAAAACGGGGAGAAAGGTCGATGGGATAGATTTAAGTGAGGTATTTCGAAAGACCAATTCCCATTTAGGCATTAGGACAAGTTGGTGAACATGAGCTGATTCGTGGAGGATAGGGGATCAATTTTAAACGATGTCAGGGAGGACCACCCTGCAGGAATGAGATGTACCAGTCGAGGTTCCGGAGCAAAAGACTGGAAACAAGGGAAGCGCAGGGGAATTTGCAGGCTATGCCCGGCATGCAGCTCGCAGAAACAGGGCAACGGAATCTGCAGGGCACCAGGAGAGCCTTCTGGTGGTAGGTAGAGGGGGCTACGTGTACTGTTACAAAAGAGCTCCAAGGGTTGGACAGGATGAGTAATAACAAATTGATCTTGGGCGACCTCAGTAATGATCATTTTATTGGAGCTGTGACATTGAAAAGGGCAAAAATTTTTAATTCTTGTGCCGTAATACCTTGCAACATTTTGGTGGCGCAGAGTGGGCTAAACAGGAGGTCATTAGAGAAACGAGGTATAAAGCACAATTTACTGTGAAAAGGATCACATTCATGCAAGGCCCTACCCGTAATGGGGCAAATGACATCCCCACTTACGGCCACCAGGGTTGTATCGTGCAAAATAGTGCATGTAGAATTGCCCCACGCAAAGGGGGTGCCGATAAAATCATAAATCGCTCATGAGGTCCCCCGTTGGATGTCTATAACAAATTCCATTGAGGAGTGTCGCAGGCGTTGTTGAAGAGCCGGAAGCTCGGATAGGAAAATATAGGGACAATCGAAAGGGAGGACAAATGGTTTCTGCAGAAGAGCATAGCGTCAATATGCTTGAGGAGAAGAACTGTGTGAACCAACTGCTGGGTATTTTGAAGGATTTCCCAACGGGTGATGAATTCATTTTCGGACATGGCTTGCATACGGTTCATCATGGAATTAAAGTTCTCACCAGCAGACGATATAACCTGCTGGAGACGAGATTGAATGGTGTCAAAAGAAGTTTTGACCCGCAAGCTGTAGGCATTAAGGGTGTCCTGAGTGGCGGCGAACCATGCCTGCCGAGGGTAGATGGCTAAGCCTTGTTCGGCAACCCGCTACCTGAAATGTAGTCGTTCCTCGTTGCACCAGCTCGCAACCCTCCGAGCGCAGAATCGGTGTTTGCGAAGAAGCAGGAAGGAATTTAGAAGTTATGCGGCACGCTACAACTTGCTTACCAAGTTTCTTGGAACGTGCACGCAATATGTGCTTCGCCTGGCTGGTAGTCAACAATTGCTCCACCACGGTCTCTGCAGTCGCTCTCCTGTAGCCCCCTGGCGAGAAGTCCTGGAACTCGAAGCAGCAAGCATCCAACTCCAAGTGAACGTGACGCAGGTCGCAGAGTGAATCTCCTGGGATATGATGGGCTCGAGATTCTTATAACGGTCCAATAATTCCCTATCCGTCAAGGCAAGCTTGTTTATTTGGCTACTAGTAGCGACGTCACAACAAAAATTTAGAAAGTCGCCGTGAAAAGCTACGCCCCGCTTACGGCGAGAGCTACCCACGCTAATGAAATTATAAATGGAATAATGCAACTTACTAATCTCGGCGTCGAGAGTGTTGCCAACCAGATCTATGTCATCCTCCAATTGCTGAAGAGGGCGCCCGAAAGTGCGTCCGCTCTCTTAGTACCTTAAACGTGATGGGGACTGTGGCCTGATAGGCGAGGGTTTCGGGCAACCGCCTCCAGGCCGCCCCCGTCGTCAACATAACTGTATTGTCAGGGGGGGGGGTACTACCCATGCTGACGTGACCACCAAGGACGACGAGTATAATGAGCTGATGAACCTGGGATAATAGAAAAAAAATAATAATAGAAGGGTGGTC
Source organism: Tenodera sinensis (assembly GCA_030765045.1). Classification (NCBI taxonomy): domain Eukaryota; kingdom Metazoa; phylum Arthropoda; class Insecta; order Mantodea; family Mantidae; genus Tenodera; species Tenodera sinensis. The sequence goes on from CM060971.1 coordinate 29,561,270, forward strand.
CAAGAAGGTGGGAAAAAAAACATATTACAAGGGTGTGTTCGGGGAAGGAAAGGGGTGGGGAATACAGACCCGGAGGAGTTATGACTAAAATCGGGTAAGGTTTAAAAAACAAACAAACAAACAAGGAGTTGAGCTATAATTTGGACTGGTCGAGAGAAGATACTTTAACGCATATAGTCATACCAATAAATATACACCAATAAGTGCGATATATTGTGTAAGGTAAAAGATAATAAAGGGGTATCCCCATTTATTATACTAGGTAACGTAAAGAAGAAAAATGGAGCAGTTCACCGACGTGAGGAGGAGAGAGAGAGGGGGGGGGGGGAGGTCACAAAACAACTCGTATCAATAAATAGCCTTTATAACGTCCACCTATACGTATGCCAAAGCATATGAAAGTGTATGAATAAATATCTGATCATACTTGTATTGAAAGCACACCAAAAAGAAAGATTCCTGTGTGAATAGTAGATGTGCAGCTAAAATGGGAACTAGTAGTTTGTCAAGACCTATAGGTAAACAGACTGTATCAGTGAAACGGTTGCATTGCTTCTCGGATGTCCGGTGTGACGCGTGTGAAGCTAGTCTCAGCAGAAAAATGTTGTGATCCGTGTATGTGCATTGCGTAAGCATTGTAATTATTTCTATCTCCTGAAGACACGATGATATGGGCTCATCTTGTTAACGTGTACTATGCGTTCTCGATTCGCTCTCCCTCGAGGATCGCAGACCACGTAGTTAACCGGCGAAGTTTGTTTTACTATAACATATGGACCATGATAACGGTGAAGGAATTTTGTTGTTAGCCCTTTCTTTCGTGTCGGCATGAAAATTTTAACCACATCGCCGGGTTTATAATCCATGTGGCACCGTGTGCGGTCAAATAGTCGTTTCTGCTTTACTTGTGCCGATTTAATTTTTGAGTGCAGTGTTACGTGCGTGAATGATGTCATGTTGTGTAGTTTTGACAAAAGGGTTATCAGAGGAATATTTAAGCTGAACTTCTGTTGGCAGTATGGGATTTCTACCATAAAGGAGAAAGAATGGTGAGTACCCTGTTGATTCTTGGATAGATGTGTAATATGCCCAAGTAATATGAGGAAGGCAAGCATCCCAATCGTCGTGCTTAGAACTGACATAATGACTGACCATATTGATAAATGTTTGGTTACATCGTTCAACTAAACCAGGATTATACGCTGTAGTACGATTGTGTTTAACTCCCATAAGTTTAAGAAATTCCTGTATAACCTCAGTTAAAAATACCGCGCCCCTATCAGATAATAAGGTAGCGGGAGCCCCGTGCCGACAGAGAATACTTTCTAAAATGAAGCGAGCAACATGGGATGCTGAAACTGAAGGGAGGGCTCGGGTTTCAACATACTTACTGAAATAATCCGTGGCTACTATAATGTCGCCCAGCGCATTATTGTCGGCGCTACCGCAAAGGAGTCGAAGGAAAGAGACAGAGAATGGCCGCATTGTTGGGCGCTTGCCGAAAGAGAGAAAGTGATAGAGGCTTCTAGAACTGTCTGCTTTGTATTTCACCGCAAAATAACAGCTTTCTCGAACTTTCCAGAATAGTGCTTGGGAGATATAAATAGCGGTAAAGTGTGCGAAGGGACAGTTCTTTGTGTTACGAATTCGGAGCCGTGCTGTTGGAGAATCGGAAAAGACTTTCTTGTTGTTGCAACGAGTGTACAAACTTACTGTTTACGGAAATAAAAGTGTTTCTTTATCTCGACTACATCTGTCTTCTTTACTTTACACCCACACCAAAGTCACACTGGTGTCAGGAGTGGGATTCGTCGAATTGCTTCTAGTTTCATTACATCGTCAGAAGTTGCAACGTTAGAACCAAGATGGAGGGAGATTCGGAAACCAGGATGATAGCAATGATGAAAGAATTATTCGCCGAAATGAAGACGGAAATGGCTGAAATGAAGACGGAAATGGCTGAAATGAAGACGGCAAACGACAACCTCACTGCCAAAATGGAAACGTCAAACCACAACCTCGCTGCCAAAATGGAAACGACAAACAACAACCTCGCTCCCTCGCTGAAAGAAGAAATGAAGACGGCAAACGACAACCTCGCTGCTGAACTGAAAGACATGAAGACGACAAACGACAACATCGCTACAGAAATGAAGACGGCAAACGACAACCTCGCTGCCGAGCTGAAAGAGATGAAGACGGAGCTATCGGCGAAAATTGACGAGCAACTGGCTGGCGTGAGGAAGGATGTGAAAGAGCTCGGTGGAAAGATGGAGGACCTCGGCCAACGCGTTGACGCCCTGGAGAATGTCGGGGAACGGCTTAGCGTTCTCGAAGACAGGGTCGACGGTAGCGCCAAGGAGCTAAATGCAATGGTGGAAGGGATGCTTAGTGAAAAGCTGAAGAACTACAAGGCCGAGGCTCCAGCACGCGACACAACATCGACGCGCGTCAAACCACCAAAGTACGATGGCACGTCAACGTTTGAGGTCTTCCGCCGTCAATTCGACACAGTGGCCAAGCACAACAAATGGTTGCCAGAAGAAGAGGCCGCGCAGCTGATAGCCAGCCTCCAGGGACGAGCCGCAGACGTGCTGAACGCAGTCCAGACAGCGGCGGTGCCCAAGGACATCTGGGAGGCCCTGGAGAACCGGTTCGGAAACCACCGCTTAGCCGCAGCCTACCGCAGCCAACTGAAATGTAGGATGCAACTGCCAGTGGAGATGCTGCAGGAGTTCGCCCTGGCAATCGAACAGCTGGCCAGCAAAGCCTTGGTGGACCTCCCCTCCGAATTCGTATCCCTAGAAGCCGCCTATACCTTCGTCGACGGGGTACGCGATGCCGAGATACGTCAACGCCTGATGCTCGGCGACTACAAGACCATCCACGAGGCACTAACGGCCGCATTAAGGATGGAAGCGGCCAAAGTGACGGCTACCCCGACCTCGAAGACAAGGAGTGTCCGCTACGATGAAGACCGCAGACCAGTCCAGGGACGCCGACGAAGACCAGGTGGCGTGTGTTGGGAGTGTGGCCAGCCGGGACACCTGATGAGAGACTGCCGGCACCAAGAAGAGCAGCCGGAAAACGAGTAATGACCGGCGTGGCGAGGGGCACGTCGGCGCCGTCACCATCATCCCCTCGAGTGACACTGCGCGCCGTCAGCCGACGGATGGATGACAGCCTCATCGCGGACGGTTGGGTGAGAGGGAAGCCGTGCCGCGTGCTTGTTGACACTGGAGCAGCCGTGACTGTCGTCAGACCTGACGTAGCCAGGGGCTTGCCGTCGAGAAAACCGAGCCGACCGTACCAACTAGTGACGGCATCGGGTGACACCTTGCCTGTGGAGAGGGAGGCCCTGCTGCAGTTGCCATTGGGGCGAAGTGTCTTGCGTTTGTGGGTGTTCGTCGCGGAGGTGGCTGAGGAGGTGATACTGGAACTGGATGCCCTCAGGAGCCACGAGGCGACGGTCGACATCGGCAAGAAGGTTCTGCGGCTTAAGGGAGAGGAAGTAATGCTCCGGCACCCCGAAGAACGCCTTGGAATCTGCAGGGTCATTCTCAGGGAAGACGTAGTTGTGCCCGCGAGAAGCGAGATGGTAGTGACGGCGCGACTGGAAGGCCAGCGCAAGAAGAACATGCTTCTGGACCGGAAGACGCATGTGCACGGGCTCTGTGTAGCCGGGACATTGTTGCCGTGCCGAGAGGAGGTGCCGGTGAGACTGCTCAACCCAACAGACACCGATCACGACGTCCAGGCCGGGACGGAGTTGGGGAGGTGCGAGCCCGTGGTCAGCGTAACACCAATAGACAAGACCCAGGAGCCGGTGCCGACGCAACACCTGGGGCCCCGGCTGGAAGAATTACTGGAGAGGGCGGCCGACCACCTGACCGCTGAACAGAGAGAGAAGGTCCAACAACTGCTGAGACGATATCAGCGCGTCTTCAGCCAAGGCAGCAGCGATTACGGCCGCACGGACCGAGTGCTTCACCACATCGACACCGGAGACGCCCGGCCTATTCGGCAACCACCTAGGCGCGTTCCGTTGGCTAAACAAGTGGCGGTACGAGACATGCTGGAGGACATGAGAACCAAGTGATCGAAGAGTCTGACAGTCCTTGGTGTTCCCCTGTAGTTCTGGTGAAGAAGAAGAATGGCGAGCTACGCTTCTGCGTAGATTACAGGAAGCTGAACGCTGTCACCAGGAAGGACTGCTTCCCCTTACCCCGGATTGACGACACCCTGGACACGCTTGCTGGTGCGCAGTGGTTCTCAACCCTGGACTTGAAATCGGGTTACTGGCAGGTGGCTCTAGACCCGAGAGACAAGGAGAAGACCGCATTCTCGACAGACCAAGGGCTTTGGCAGTTCACAGTTATGCCCTTTGGTCTCTGCAACGCACCAGCTACCTTCCAACGCCTCATGGAGTCAGTAATGAGAGGATTGACTTATGACGCCTGCCTGTTATACCTGGACGACATCATCATCGTCGGCAAGACATTCGAAGACCATCTTGACAAACTGAGCAAGGTGCTGCAAAGACTGCAGGCGACCGGCTTGAAGCTGAACGCCAAGAAGTGCCAGCTCTTCCGCAGGGAAGTCAACTACTTGGGCCACATAGTCTCACCAACCGGAGTGGCCACGGATCCGGAGAAGACACAGGCCGTGAGAGATTGGCCTCGCCCAAAGGATAGGCGAGAACTGCGCAGTTTCCTGGGATTGTGCAGTTATTACCGCCGCTTCATAAAGGGTTTCTCCAGCATCGCCAAACCCCTCACTCGCTTGACGGAAGAACATCGACCTTATGTGTGGACGGAGGACGCCGAAGGCGCTTTCCGGCAGCTCAAGAGGACGCTCTGCAGTGCTCCTATTTTGGGATTCCCACAACCAGGCGACGCCTTCATTGTGGACACCGACGCCAGCGACCATTGCATTGGAGGCGTCCTATCCCAAGTCCAGAACGGCCACGAGCGGGTGATAGCCTACTACAGCAAGACGTTGTCCAAGGCAGAGAAGAACTACTGTGTCACCCGACGAGAGCTACTGGCGGTAGTGAAGACCTTGGAGCACTTCCACAAGTACCTGTACGGTCAGCCATTCCACCTGAGGACAGACCACTCCGCCCTAACCTGGCTACTTAGCTTCAGAAACCTGGAGGGCCAGACAGCCCGTTGGGTCCAAAGGTTGCAGGAGTACGACTTCACCTCCGAACATCGCAGAGGGAAGAGCCACGGCAACGCAGACGCCATGTCCCGGAGACCCTGCCTAGAAGAGTGCGGCCAATGCGCAAGAGTGGAAGAGAAGGAGCGTACCGCAGCTGTCAGAGTGGTCACGGCAGTGCCTGCGGACGGATGGGATAGCGCGGGCCTGAGGAGGGAGCAGCTGGCGGACGCCGACTTGGGGCCACTCTTGAGAGAAGTGCAGGCAGGGACGAGACCAACCTGGGAGGACATCGCACCCAGAAGCGCTACATACAAGTCGTACTGGGCCCAATGGGACTCGTTGAAGACCAAAGAGGGCGTGCTGTTCCGGGTATGGGAATCACCGGATGGGAAGACCCAGAAAGAGCAGTTGGTACTTCCCCGAAGTAGGGTCCCGGAAGTCTTGGAGGAAGTGCACGCCGGTACCTCGGGTGGACACCTAGGAGCAAACCGGACGATCGACAAACTCCGACAGCGCTACTACTGGCTGAGGCTCCGAGCAGACGCTGAGAACTGGTGCCGTCAATGTCACGTGTGCGCGGCGAGTCGCGGCCCCCAGACTAGGAGCCGGGGTCGCATGCAGCAGTACAACGTCGGAGCGCCCTTCGAACGCATCGCCGTCGACATAGCTGGACCATTCCCAGTGTCCGATCGAGGCAACAAGTACCTGATGGTAGCTGTGGACTACTTCACCAAGTGGCCGGAGGTGTATGCCATCCCGAACCAAGAGGCGAAGACAATTACAGACTGCCTCGTGGAACAGCTGTTTTGCCGTTTTGGGGTCCCGTTAGAGCTCCACAGCGACCAGGGCACCAATTTTGAGTCGCACCTAATGAAGGAGGCATTGGAAAGACTTGGGGTGAACAAGACCCGCACAACACCCTTACATCCGCAGTCGGACGGCATGGTCGAGAGATACATCAAGACCCTAGAGGAGCACCTGAGGAAGGTCGTGGCCAGCCATCAGCGAGACTGGGACCTCAAGGTACCACTGTTCTTGCTGGCCTACCGTTCGTCGACACACGACACTACCGGGATGACACCAGCAAGCCTAATGTTCGGCCGAGAGCTACGCCTCCCTTGTGACCTGGCTTTTGGGAGCCCCCCGGAAGCGAAACGGCCGGCAACCGAGTATGTGGAGAGTCTAGTAGACCATCTCCACGACATGCACGAGATGGCTCGTCAGAACATCCAGATGGCGAGCGACCGCATGAAGACCCGGTACGACAGGCAAGTCAACAGCCGAGGATTCCAGCAAGGTGACATGGTCTGGTTGTACCGCCCTACCCGGACCAAGGGACGCTGCCCAAAACTTCAACAACCGTGGCAAGGACCGTACCGAGTAGTAAAGAGGATTAACGACGTAGTCTACCGCATCCAGAAGGTGCCCCGAGGGAAGATGTTAGTGGTACACCTGGATCGTCTGGCCCGTTACGATGGTGCTGTTCGGGACGACCAGCCTTGAGGAGGGAGCAGTGTCGCCCAGCGCATTATTGTCGGCGCTACCGCAAAGGAGTCGAAGGAAAGAGACAGAGAATGGCCGCATTGTTGGGCGCTTGCCGAAAGAGAGAAAGTGATAGAGGCTTCTAGAACTGTCTGCTTTGTATTTCACCGCAAAATAACAGCTTTCTCGAACTTTCCAGAATAGTGCTTGGGAGATATAAATAGCGGTAAAGTGTGCGAAGGGACAGTTCTTTGTGTTACGAATTCGGAGCCGTGCTGTTGGAGAATCGGAAAAGACTTTCTTGTTGTTGCAACGAGTGTACAAACTTACTGTTTACGGAAATAAAAGTGTTTCTTTATCTCGACTACATCTGTCTTCTTTACTTTACACCCACACCAAAGTCACAATAATAACAGTATTACCATCCCGTACCGCCTGCGGTGCCGTAGTAGTAAAAGCGGGCGTTAAGCACAACAACAACAACCATCCCGAGTCTTATGCAACAGTCCTATAATATCTATGCCAAATCTTTCAGCAATATGCTTGACGGGGATGGGCTGTCAAAGACCTGTCGGCTTTAAATTCTTTCGGCCTTTGAGGGATTGATAAGACGGGCAGCCTTTAACTAATAATTCTGTCTTTCCGCATACCAATCCAGTAGAAGCGGGAACTAATTTTCGAGAAGGTTTTTGTAAAACCCAGATGTCCAGCCATAGCATTCATCGTGGTGTGAGTACAGTATTTCGTTTTTCAGCGATTCGGAGATAACTAAAAGATGCAAATCACCAGACGCACCAGCATTTTTCCTATATAGCACTCTTGATTTTAAAATGTAACAAGACGCCTGTCTGCGCAATGTAGGGGAGGCCACATCCGGCTGCTCCACAGCTTATATTAAATTAGTTAAAGCGGGCTCTTTGCTCTGTTCTGCCGCTACTTCAGTCGGTAATAACAAACACGTAGGGAGTTCTTCAATTTGAGTATCTTCCTGAAGGTTAGGAGCACTGACAGGAAAACGGGGTAAACAATCAGCATCCCGGTGTAATTTTCCTGCCTTGTGAAGAATAGTAATATCATATTCCTGCAACTTCAAAGTCAAACGCGCTAATCTGCTAGTAACATCCTTCATAGTGAGTAAATAGCATAACGCATGGTGGTCATTGACGACATGTATCGGGTAGCCGAATAGCAGCGGCAGAAAGTGTGTTACACATAAGCCAATCCCAGCAATTCCAACTCAGTGGCGTTATAGCGTTATTCATATTTATTCAGGGACCGTGAAGCGTAAGACACTGTGTGCAGAACACCATCCGGGCCTCTTTGATACAAAATGGCACCAATGCCAACCTTAGAACTATGAGCGTGAATCTCTGAATATGCTCCCGTCCTATAATAGGTTTAGAAGTGAGCAATGGTTTAAGCTCATCAAAAGCTTTTTGTTGCTGATCAGACCAAATGAAGGACTGGTCCTTTCTAGTGAGGAGGTGCAATGGGTGTGCAATAGTTGCAAAATTTCGAATAAAGCGCCGATAAAAGCTAAACAGACCTAACACTTTTCTAACATCTCGAACTGACTTAGGGGTTGGTAACTTTTGAATTGCCGCGAGTTTGTCGTCATCTGGTTCGATGCCACGGGGGGACACCTGAAAACCCAGCAGCTTAACTGCTTGCATTGCAAAATGGCATTTCGAGGGTTTTAATTTGAAGTTAAATTGTTCCAGACGACCAAAAACCGCTGTCAAATTTTCTAGCATCTCTGTGAAAGCTGAACCAAATACAAGGATATAATCTAAATAAACAATAGCTTTTTTATATTTCAGGTCCCCTAATAATAACTTATTCGCTATGCGAGAAAAATGCCGGGGGGGCGTTAACCAAACCAAAAGAGAGGGTTTCGAATTCATATTGCCCATAATAAGTGATAAAACTTAAATATTTTTTGCTTTCCTCTTCCATTGGGACTTGAAAATAGGCATTGAGCAGATCTAGGGTACAAAACCATTTAGCTTTTCCCAGATAGCTGAGAAGGTCGTCAATTAAGGGTAACGGAAAACAGGACGTTTCGTAACAGCATTTAGTTTTCTATAATCAACACAGAAGCGATAACCACCGTCCCGACGTTTCACCAAAACCACGGACGACGCCCAGGGGCTAGAAGACTCGAATTATGCCAGCCTTTAACATTTCCTCAACCGGCTCATCAATAATTTCTCGTTGCTTCTGGGAGACGCGATAAGGCCTTTGCTTTATAGGTTTAGAATCTTTAAGGGTAATATGAAACTTGTGCAGATATGTAGTGCCCAACTCTTGCAGATTGGTAGCGAAAGTATGTCTAAAATTTCGTAACAAATCTAACAAAAGTTTTCTGTGCTCTAACGAAAGCTTCGAATTAACATGAAATGAGGCACCATCAACAACCTCCGTGGCTTCATTAGGGGAATAATTAGTAGCCTGAACTAGTGCAACCTCGTGTACATGCGCCAGGGCTGTACCTGAAAACAACGTTTTAGGTTCGGCAGTGTTATTGCGTACGGAGGTGCTAAAATCTGTGTGTGTCTGGCCGAAGATTGGGGAATTTCTATTAATTTCTTTTGCATTATTGCTTCTACCGGTTCCAGCAAAATTTGGGCATCCGATGTGGGGCGAAATTTCACCGGAACAGCAGTTACACTAAAGGGTGGAAGTTTAATATCATTGAGGCATACAACCTTATTAGGAACATCCACCACTGGAGGTTCTAAAGTAATTTGATTTAGGGGGCAGTCGAAACGTTGCTGGCAAGAAAGTGTTAAGGTCTGTCCCTGCGGTAGTTGCAAGGTGATGCTAAATTTAGAAATATCTATCACTGCCTTATATCGAGTTAAAAAGTCCATGCCTAGCAACAACTGGGAGCCAAAGACGAGGCCACGAGCAGTTCTCCTGTAAAAACTTTATTTTGTAGATTAAACTGGCATTCAGTGTAATAAGAGACATCTAGTAGTTTGTTGTCTACTGTGCGGAGCATTAGGCTGTCAGAAAGATGTATTTTAGGGGTAACTATTAACGAATCATTAATTATACTGACAGCACTACCTATGTCAATCAAAATGGTGACTGGTTGGTGGTCTACTTCACCAATAATTGATAGCACCTTAGCAGACTGCACTGCATTATTGTACAAAGGGTGTTCCTCCACGGGTTTTATATCCGTGGGGGTGGTGGGCCCTTTTTTGAATTTTTCTGGCGGCTATAGCAATTTAATGCCACATGTCACCAAAATAACAAATTGGTCGTCCATCAGTGGTACGATCTGTCCTGGGTGGGCGCCACGCCACACCTTGACGATCACCCTGAGGTGTTCTCCAATTCCTACCAGACGACCTGGCCCCACAGTCTTCCCTGTTACCTCTAGAGGGATAAGAATTGCGGGGAGGCTTAGCGGTTAACTTAGAAAGCTGTTGTTGCAAACTTTTTATTTGCTGGGACATTTCAGCTAATTGATGGTCCACCCCGCCAGGGGAAATAGCTGCCATGGTATTACCAGTGGGGGCTGAGACCAAATCGACACGTTGGCCTGCCAGGAACCTAGCGGTCTCAATTCGTCTGGCCAACTGCAATAATGCCTCTACAGAGGTGGGATTAGCTGGCAAAACATGTTCCAGCAAGGAGGGCTTAAGACCCCGCATTATATGGCGAATTTGTTCGCCCTCCCCCATTTGAAGGCTCACTTGGTCACAGAGAGAAAAAATATCGTACACATAATGTTCTGTAGGCTCGGTGACTTCCTGCACCAGCTGACGTAAGCGATATTCCAGGACGTCATCGTGAGCCACCGGAGTAAATGCATCACGTATAGCACTTTTAAGCTGTTCCCACTTAAAGTCTGGCTGCCTGTGTGAAAAGGTGCGAAACCAGTTGGCTGCTGCACCCCGGAGATAAGGCAAAAATTGCTGCGTATGAGGCTCAGTCCAGCCATTAGCGGCTGCTACTAGGTCAAAGTTATATAGAAAAGAACAAATATATTGGCCCGATTCACCCTCAAAGGTCCCTGGGTCAATACATGGACGAGAGGAAATGATAACAGGCTGTTGTCCCGTGGCCATGGCAAGTCCCGCATCACAAGCTGGGGAAAATTCAGAGAGTTCAGAGAAGGATAGCGTACGTCGAACCGGCGCAGGAGCTTGAGGGGGTTGCACTATGTAGATGAGGAAGGTGTTGCTCCAACAGGGTCACAGGGCTGTAAGAGGGTAGCTTGGGGGAGGAGGGTCTTTCCAGAGCGTAAGCGAACGTGGGACATATATTCATATAAACCGCTAAGATCCTTAGACAAAACCTGATAATCCCTTACTGCTTGCTCTTGAACGGCCTCAGTCGAGTCTATAGAATTACAGAAATCATTGTACAATTGTAATATTTCCCGCGATAGAGGACTATCGGGGTCCAAAGTTTTTAGAAAGTCCATATACCATAACACTGCACTAATAAAAAGAACAATGGCAACAACGTCTAACAGTAAGAAACATTTAGAAAAACCCAAAAACAATCAGATTAAGTTAATTAGACTTGTAAAAGAAGGGAGAAAAAAATGTAAATTCTACAATTAGCACCTAATAACACACAGACTTATATGTCAGATAAACTTTTACGGAGGTGCCGAGAACACCTGAAAGGCACCATAAACTGAATAAGAGACGACAAACAACGTAACAGCACTTCACCACATGAGGTGGGCAGGAGAAAGGGGGAAAAATGTACGGGTTTGTAGAAATGAGTAAAACTGAGAGCACCAGGACCGAAACCTCATCTCTCAAGAAACAAAAGAGAAGACGGGGGAGAGAAGAGAAAAAAAAGCGTTTTAGTAGAGAGATAGGCGTCTCACATCAGATGTAACGTGGGCCTTTCTTAGGCGCCTCCACCAGATGTAACGTTCACTCGTGAACGGTTAAGAATCATCCCCAAATACATAGTGGTAGTTAGGGACGCTCAGGAGGGAGTAGCTCAGAGGCATTATGCGTTAAGGAGCTGGAGTGGTGAAGGTTACTGACATGTAGTTCTTGGGTTTAACAAGTATATCTTTTAAGAAGTATATTTTCCCAATGTAAGAAAGAGGTATATTAGACTCAAAAATGCCTTAAATTATAAAATTTACAGAGGGAGAGAGAGAGACTAGAGAGGGCCAGCTGTAGTTGTTACCTGGAGGGAAGTTGTTGACATTAGCAGCTCCATTCTCCAAAGTTGTCTTCGCGAATCTGAGTGTCGCAGGTTCCGGTAGCAAGGCAAAATTGACCCCCGAGTGGTCAGAATTAACAGTTTAAATACTTCAAGCCAGATTACTCAGCGCTTGCGTAATCATTCGTCAGCACAGCGGATGGGCTATAGACAGGAACAATAGCTGGTTCATAATCTTACTCTGCAACGTGTGCTTTTAGAACATGCTTCCACCTGTGTGTAAAGAGTAAATGGCCTGTCCGGACTTTAATAAATTTTTGTTCCGAATGTATAACCTTTAGAATTTTATCCTTAATAAATGTTTGCCGAAATTATCAACGTCACAATAGTGCGGTCCTGCGGATGCGGACAGATGTCACAGATGCTTCGCTCTGTAAGGCCTCTTTCCTGTCCCCCTGAAAGTTGCTGCTCCTTTCGCAAGTGTTGCCTCGTCGCCCTCTCCCTGGGTGGAACAAATGCATCGGTGGTGCAAAATGACCTGATGAAGGCCATGGAGTCTCCAATGGCCTAAAGCTTCATGTTTTTAAACCTCACACGGCTGAACACTTGTGAAGCCTTAATTAATAACGCGAGCCGTGAAAGCTTTAAATCTTACATTACAAAACTGCATTTACTAGTGAAACAGGCACAATAGAATTTAATACTCGTAATACTCATACCTTGATATAGATATGTGACCCATATGCCTGCACTTTCAGCATAAAGATTAAAGAGGCAATAAGGCAAAAATTTGCAGTTTCATTGTAACTCTATACCTACAGCCACTTAGATACAAAGTACTACATAGATTTTGCTTACTCGCTATCCTTCTTTAGAGCAACCTCACCTCTTGCCTGTGTTTACGGCACTTCTCTTTGAGTCCCTCTCTCATAACAACAAAGTTACTCTCTAAGATCATAAAGTATTCAGTTGGCTGATATTGATTTAAAAGGTAATCCCGTTGAACAGACCTTTAAAATCTGCACCTTAAAAAGGGTTGAAACCTCTCAAAGATGCGACACGAGGATTCTGAAGATATTGTGACGCCGGTCGTGGCGCAAAACAAAGGACAGTTGGGACCAAGCTACCTCACTGCATAACATGTGCGGTGTGTATCAAAGGTGCTCAAAGTCAGGCTACCTCACGCAAGCAAGCACGTAATAATAATTAGGGCAGCAGAAGCAAGAGGTGTTTTCCAGATCATTCGAGAGCGTCCGGCAGCCGGTGTATTCGTAGAAGTACGAGAAAGGTTCATGTTACGTCATTCTGCTGTATGAGGTGGCGAGGCGACGAGAGGATAGGAGTTAACTGTGCGTTACTGACATTGCGTGCTTTTTCGTTTCAGTGTGTGTTCATGTATCAGCTGTGTGTGTCTAAAGTGTCAGTTCCGTCTAAAGCAAGATAGCGAAGCAGCTAATGAGTGTTGAGTGACTTTCATCGAAGTCAACTGTACGGAAAATGACAAGCGAATGATTCAAGGCGACCAGAGAAAAACAGTTGTGAATTGTAATATCACGAAGGACGGAGGACTGAGTCAACGTCAGCAAAAGAGAACTGTATTTCCGCAGACATTTTCGAGGAAAAGTGAGAAAAAGTAATTGTACTGGACTTTTGTCATTTTTGTCACACTGCTGTGAGAAGTGGGGTTCGTCGAGTTGTGGTTTTTGCTACAATATTTTTCGCTTTATTTTTTTCTCAAAAATGGTTTCACCTAAAATCCTCACATATTTAAGATATTTGCATGGAAACCAGCGGACCTGACAGACATTGCCGTGTTCAAACGTTGTATATCCAAAAATTATACAAGTGAGTAATAAACTAACGTGTCAGTCCCTAAGAAATAAAAATCAAAACCTCGCTAATACCGCGAATTTTGCTTCTCCTGTAGGTGAAGTCACCATTGCGCATACTCTGTAGTGGGAAGATGGCAATGTTTGTATTAGCTAGGTGATTATACGTATTACTGTATAAAAAAACGTACTTAACATGGTGGGTGGGTGGTTGGGTTCCAGACTGTACCTACAATGGACAACATCATAACACTACTTAAGTATAACTAGGAGTTTTTTCCGGGCTGTTATGCCGTGGTCTGCTGGAGTTGAAGAACCCAGACGTTTCGTCCACATCTGCGGCGGACATCTTCAGTGGCGCGGTCGTAATCTCCTCGGAGAAGTTAGCGTAGCGTCTGAGGTGTGGACTGTCGGAGCTGCGGTATTTATCCTTCTAGTGGCCTCCGCTGATTGGCTCGGGCGGCGCACGGCCGGTGGGAGGGGGCGGGCTTCGCTCAAGGTGTTGCCTCCTGATTGGATCGCTTCAGTTTCTGCTGTTTTATGTCGTTTCTTGCCTTCAATGACAGGATACCAGTTGCTGTTTAGTTTCAAAACTTCTTCTTTCTTGTTGAAATTGTTGGGATGTTTATATATTTCAATGGCTTCGCGCTGTAACCGGGCATGGTAGTGTGTTGTGGATGAAAGGATGTTTGTGTCCTGGAACTTAATTATGTGTTCTCCCTCCGCTTCAATGGCGTGTTGGGCAACTGCGGACTTATCTGTTTGGCCCAGGCGGCAGCTTCTTTTATGTTCGGTGAGTCTTGTGTTGATACTGCGTTGAGTAGTTCCGATGTAAACCGATCCGCAGGAACAGGGAATACGGTAAACACCGGCTGATGACAAGGGGTCCCGGGGGTCTTTAGCAGAGCGTAATAGGCTGTTCAGTTGCCTGGTGGGCTTGAAGACCGTCTTGATACTGTGCCGTTGTAGTATGTGTTGAATACGGTCGGTGACATTCTGGAAATATGGCAGGAAAACTATACCGTTATGTTTGGGCTTGTTTGTTTTTTGTGAGGCAGGTTTCGGCTTGGCAGGGCGGCAGGCTCCGCCAGAAGCGCAACATTCTAACAGCCGCTGCTCTGCGCATCTACAACCGTTCTGAACACGCCATGCTCCGAGAACGCATTCACCAGACTAGACGGGAACTCTCTTCCAACAACAGACAGCTGCTCGCCTTACATCTACAAGTAAGTAACACACTCCACAGATACGATTGGGACAATATAGACAGGATCACATACAACTCCATGGATCACAACCAGAACAGCATCACTACTCGCCATAAGAAGTTTGAACGCCTTTCGACCAAAAACAAACCTTCTACGCCTCCAGACACTAGCCGCACGGTGATTAATTTATCGAACCATCAACTATCACCAGACGAGACGTCTTTGCTTGCCAAAGGAGGGAATTACGCAGTAGTCACACCCACGATACCAGTGGAGGACATCATTTCAAACATTGAATCAGGAATACGAGGCCTTCCAGCAGCAACAGCCAATGAGATTCGCCGCGAATCGTCCAGAATTCTCCAATACGCTAAGGCTCCACGTAATAATCTATCCTTCAAAGAGAGGACTGCACTGATGAACTTGAATAACAACAAAAATATCATCATCTGCTCAGCAGACAAGGGGAATGCCACTGTCATTCTAAACCAGCAAGACTACGATGACAAAATCTCAGATCTTCTTAAACCTGACTCATACCGGAAAATTCAACGAGATCCCACAGCTCGTATTCTGCGGAAAACCAACGCCCTCATCAAGAATTCTTCCCTGCCAGCAGAAGACAAACGCCGCTTCATCAAATCAGAAGCCCAGCCTCCCAGACTTTATGGCCTTCCAAAAATACATAAGCCGGATGTGCCTCTAAGGCCCATTGTCAGCGGAATTGGATCTCCGACTTATTATATAGCCAAACATCTAGCATGCCTACTACAGCCACACGTCGGCTCGACAGACTCCTTCATTAAAGACTCGACTCATTTCATCCAGAAACTACAAAGCCTCACACTACAACCTCATGACCTTCTGATCAGTTTTGATGTCGTCTCACTCTTCACCATGGTTCCAGTACAAGAGGCCCTCACACAGTTAAAGCACATTTTCTCAGAAGATATAATCGCCATCTTCCACCAAGTTCTCACCACGACGTATTTCCAGTGGAACCATTCGTTCTACGAGCAGATCGATGGAGTTGCCATGGGAAGCCCTCTTAGCCCGGTAGTGGCCAATTTCTTCATGGAATCTTTTGAGTCCAAAGCCTTGGCCACGGCTCCTTTAAAACCGACTGTCTGGCTCCGCTATGTGGACGACACTTTCGTCGTATGGCCCCATGGAAAAGAAACTCTTCAAGACTTCCTACTACATCTTAACAGCATCAACACACGCATACAATTCACCATGGAGGAAGAAAAAGACGGACAGCTACCTTTTCTGGACGTCTTAGTCAGCAGGAAAGCAGACGGCAGACTTGGACATACTGTCTACCGTAAGCCCACTCATACGGACCGGTATTTAAATAAAGCCTCAAATCATCATCCCAGACAAAAACGAGGCATGATTAAGACACTCGTAAACCGTGCTTCTCGCATTTGCGAGCCACACTTATTACAACAGGAACTCTGTCACCTTGAGAAAGCCTTACTTTCTAATGGATATTCTATTCAAGAGGTCAAAAGAGCCTGCCGCCCTGCCAAGCCGAAACCTGCCTCACAAAAAACAAACAAGCCCAAACATAACGGTATAGTTTTCCTGCCATATTTCCAGAATGTCACCGACCGTATTCAACACATACTACAACGGCACAGTATCAAGACGGTCTTCAAGCCCACCAGGCAACTGAACAGCCTATTACGCTCTGCTAAAGACCCCCGGGACCCCTTGTCATCAGCCGGTGTTTACCGTATTCCCTGTTCCTGCGGATCGGTTTACATCGGAACTACTCAACGCAGTATCAACACAAGACTCACCGAACATAAAAGAAGCTGCCGCCTGGGCCAAACAGATAAGTCCGCAGTTGCCCAACACGCCATTGAAGCGGAGGGAGAACACATAATTAAGTTCCAGGACACAAACATCCTTTCATCCACAACACACTACCATGCCCGGTTACAGCGCGAAGCCATTGAAATATATAAACATCCCAACAATTTCAACAAGAAAGAAGAAGTTTTGAAACTAAACAGCAACTGGTATCCTGTCATTGAAGGCAAGAAACGACATAAAACAGCAGAAACTGAAGCGATCCAATCAGGAGGCAACACCTTGAGCGAAGCCCGCCCCCTCCCACCGGCCGTGCGCCGCCCGAGCCAATCAGCGGAGGCCACTAGAAGGATAAATACCGCAGCTCCGACAGTCCACACCTCAGACGCTACGCTAACTTCTCCGAGGAGATTACGACCGCGCCACTGAAGATGTCCGCCGCAGATGTGGACGAAACGTCTGGGTTCTTCAACTCCAGCAGACCACGGCATAACAGCCCGGAAACAACTCCTAGTTATACTGACTCCGGCCGTGAAAGCCTTCGCTCTCTCACTACTTAAGTAATTACTTAATTCCCTTTAATCTGAACAAGGTACTTTAGCTTATACTATAAACAGTGAATCATAAGCTTCTTAAGAACGCACGCTGGCTATGCTCAAGTGATTTGTTATGATCAGTAGGTGCTAATTAAGTGCAAAGGTGGTGTGCTCTGCTTGGACGGGATATACTGCATTATGCAGGAAAACCGTGTATTTATCTCCTTTGTTTTATAACGGTAATAACGCTAAGCTGCGACAATAAGTCCTAGAAACCTATCGCGGAACAAAATACCGGAAAGTCTAAAACGCGATCGCAGCGCTGCTTGACTGAACCTAAACCATCCAATGATCAGCAACACACATTAATCAATTAAAAAGAATATGTTCTATCGAGACAAATTGTGAATACATACCATTCTCGATTCATCTCTCTCTCTCTCTCTCTCTCTCTCTCTCTCTCACACACACACACACACACACACACACACACATTGGTCCAGCCGTTTAGGAGTTTAGCCATATAGACACGGACAGAATATACAGAATATTGTTTCTTTGAAAGAATTTGTGTACAATTTTCTTTAACTGGCAAATCGAAAGACATAGACGAAAACAAGAAATGTTGGTCTCTTCAAAATATGCAAATTATTTCACATAAACTACGTATATGAAAGCCTATTTACAAAATGTCCGTTATTACTGGCAGTCACTTTTATTTGATGATGTTACTCGATACCATGAAAGGATATAGAATTCCAAGGCCAGCGCAGAGCTATTAGCCTTAACCGTCTGACTATCGAATCGCTTTCCCATATTTTAGTTACAACGAAATATGTATGACAGTAGCTCTGCATGTGGGTAGAAAAATGTGTTCGTACCAATAATTTGTACAACCTACATAACAAACTATAGTAAATAGAGAATATTACGCGAGTGTTACACTTCCTAGACTGACTGATAATCCTATAAAGGCTTTTAGAAGTATAAATGCAGAAAATCTGATAATTGGTACCATATCCACTTTGGTATCTTTGTTTTTCCTCTTCGCCTAACAGTTTTCCTACAAAACAATATAATGTACTACCTGATGATTTTACATGGTTGTAATTGGGCCACGAAATGGACAACGCTGTCAGATAGACTGCATTTATTCCGCTCACTCTGCATCATGTTTTCTGTGGCACGCCTACAAGGACGTACTGACCAACCTTAAAAGATACTACCATTAATGAATAAAATAAGTCTTTAAATTGGTGAAATCCTCTCCTCAATTACCAGTGCAAACTCTGCACCTAAATTCCCATCTTCTGTATTACAAGGGAATCTCAAATTGTTTTTCTTATGTATTGTACACCAAGTTTTAGAACAGCATCTTTAGTCATTCTTTAACGAAAAAGTATACACATTTACGTACAAGTATATCTACTTGTACTACACAAATTATACTCTAGGCTTCAGGGTATAAACTAAACCCCCAGCGCAAGAACGCCGCCCGGGCACTGCGTCCCCCACCTCTATCCACTACAGCTGTCATGAGTGGGATACAGTACTGGAGGGTGGGACGTGGGCAGCGCCTGGAACCCTCCCGGCCTTCACGACCTGGGGTAGCTACTTCTTCATCAAATAGCTCCTCATTTGGCCCCTCTGGAACCTAAAGAGGCTGAGTGCACCCCGTGTCAGACCTCCCAGTGGGGGAAAAATCTCGGTACTAGGGATCGAACCCAGAGGTAAGCGCGCTGCCACTGCACTACGGAGGCGGTCAGATTTCAGGGTATGAACGTGTTATTTTAAAAACAACCTTTTACAATAGGAATGTTATCTTATAACTGAAAGGTGTGAAGAAACATTGTTTTATGAGTGTTAATTTAGTTGTATCTATAGATACACATCTAAAATGTGTATGCGTTTAGTACACAAAGTAAAAGTTTTAATACAAGGTGTATACCCATTCTTTCTAATGTACCATTTGTATGCCACCTTTAATATCCAAGAGCTTCTCGGCAATTTTTGACCTTTGGAACAATAAAATTGCTCATCATCAGTAATGTCCAGACGCTCAGGGTCTTAACCTTTGTGTTTGTATACAAAATTGTTTGGGGACATAAACGTGAATGGTTCTAATGTTATAAACGAAATATTAGAAGTGTGCAGGCTTTATCAAATTTCATCTTATGGAAAGGCAAATATACACTGAGGTTATATCCGCAGTAGGGATGCAGTAGGGATGACGCTAAATTAACAATGTTGGCCCACCTGTTGTTCTAACATCTGCAAACACGAAACGACCCAGTGGCAAAGGAAGGGTGTGGCATTTTGTAACCATGGAAACAATCCTACACCAGCAAATGAAATGGATTTTGGGTAGCGCTCTCCTTTTGAAATTTAGAAATCTGCTCGAGCTAACACTAATGTTCAATTACTGAGCCCCAGTAGTGTTGAGATAAGGGTTTGGACTTTATGCGCATACTGATGTCATCTGAAAGACTGCTTCTATAGCCGAGAGCTCAGCGTCTCAAACGAGAGGTTATGGGTTCGTGAGAATGTTTCTTAATTAGAATCGTACTCTGCCTTTCGCTATCTGGAACTATGAACGTGTGAGTAATTGTAACAAAAAGAATAACATCGAATGAACGAGATACTACGATTACTATCTACAGAAGCCGCAGCTATGCAGATGGCACAATAAAAAGCTTATGTGACGCATACACATGGCCTTCTCTTCTTACTTTGCCACAAACTATTCTTTAAAAAAGCTAGATCGAGATAAATTTCCACTGCACATTTACATATTTTGTTGTAGGTATCAGTATCAGACTTCTAAAAAGTGGATCGCTATGTGGTAGTTTTGGAATTCAATGCATTCTTTATGATCACAAAAGCTAAAACAAATAGCGACTAATCAGTTCAAAAAATGTTTAAATCTTTAAAAGTGCAAACTAATAACAAAGAATATATCGGGAACGTTAACGCCCCAAAGAAGTAAATTTATAAATTGTTTTCTCTGACTATATACAGAGTGGTTCAGAAAAACTTTTACAAACTTCGAGGACATAACGATAATAATAATAATAGTAGTAATAATAATAATAATAATAATAATAATAATAATAATAATAATAATAATAATAATAATAATAATAATAATAATAATAATAATAATAATAATAATGATGATGATGATAATGATAATAATAGTAACAGCAATAATAATGACAATAATGATAATAAAATAAATCACACAATTGTTGCTCTGAATGTTGCGCATTGCTGTCTAAGAACGTCAAGCAATAGAAAGAGCAAAACGACTAAAGTGCATATGCCGTCTGATGGGTGGTTTCCAAAAATATAAAGGACGGCTGACTCAAATCAGCAATCTCAATTATAAAATGTATTAAAGTTTAACGAGTTGATTCTCAGTTTACTTACAAAATAGATCATTGGAAGTACGCTAAAACCAACGGACAGAAAGTAATCGTCATTAAGCTTATTTGTGTGTGTGAATAGTGTTAATTGGTTGAACTGTATAATACACGTATGTTTGTTGGCAACGTCTCAGGTGAAAAATTAATGCTTTATTACAAGACGTTACATTCAGAATTTCTGTGATCCTTTCGAAACCGCTCACGGATACCCAGAGAGAGAAAAAATCTCATAGCTTCTATCGGCGGCAAGGGGCGATTCATAGGCACTACGAAATATTAGGCGGCGGAAAGCATTGTCGCTTCAAACAGTTAACAACGTTTGGCCGACAACAATATGTAATCATGCTTCCAAGTTCATATTAACGTGAAGGAAATGAAATATAATTGCTTCAAAACAAAGGACTCATCGTTTAAATGTTAAATAAAAAAGTCTGATGTGTTGCACTCACACGACTTTCTCTACTCTTGTACTAACCATTCTTACAAACTCTTATTACTATATCTTATTCATGTTAGTTAAGATTAACATTTGTACAAATTTCCGTGTATAGGTTGCGCGTTCGTTCTTGACGAATGACCTTGAGCAGAAATCCAATGAGTGAGCCTACCCTTAATAAACAGGTCAGCAAATGTTTATGCTACGATAACAGACACCTCTGTTTTCCTCTGTCGCGTTTGTGTATACAGTCGACTGCAGAAGTTTTGTGCGGTGCGGATGTATGTATGCATGCAACGAAAATAGCAATTCAGACGAGGGAGAGATGTCGGGAATAGAATAAATGGAAGAAAGTTAAGTGGAAACAGTTATAGAGGTATAGTGTATAATACGTGTGGCTGATATTACTGCAAGTGTCATAAATTGATTTGTAGTGTTGTACTACTTCAGCTCAGAAGCATGCGCGTCATCTCACTGCAGACTGTACCTCCTCTCTCTCGTTCCCGCAAAAGCTGAGTAGAGACTCGCATTCAACCTTTCATATAAAATTTTCATTCGTCAAGAAGTAACGCGCGACCTATAGGTGCAAGGGATACTAGGATTCAGTAGGCTTTGAGCGATAGTCAAATCTTTTAAAGCTTTGAGATCCCGTTCTCTTTGCACGCTTAACATATAGGAAAATAGACAACGATGTTCCATTTCATGAAAGTTTTCTTTTCCGAAACTCACACAAATAACAAGGAATATCTCCGAAACGGTTCACCCTACAAGAAAATTTATTCAGACATAAATTGTGTATTTTAGCAAAATGTACATTGTATAGTACGATTTGATCTATCTCTAACGGTTTACCAGTTATGCAAAAGTCGTCCAGAGTAAATACTACTACAGGGGCTATAGCCAGAAAATTCAAAATATACATTTCATTTTTCATAAAAATATGTCAAAAATATATGACATTTTAATCTAAATCGTTAGAGCCATTTTCAATAAAATCAGCATGCTCGAATTTTGTCCAGAGGGTTTCTTTTGCATGCCAGTAAATCTACTGACATGGAGCTGTCATTTTTAAGCACACTTAAAAACCATCGGTCTGGGCAGGATTTAAACCTGTGACCCTGAGACCAATAGGCCAGCGTCTAACCAACTGAGCCACCCAGACCAGCTTTTTTATTTATGCTTGAGCCTTGCATATCCAAATCATATTATTCTGGATTGAATTCAACTTGTAAATGTGGATCGTGTTGAGAATGCAATTGGACACAAATAGATTTTAATTCAATATAGAAACTTAGTGAATGTCATGTGGTGTGTGTGGGTATCCCAATGTTGTCACTTCCTTACGTCACTATGCTACATTACAGTTGCTAATTCTATAGCTGAATTTATATATATTAACTCAGGGGTCTCTGTCTAGGGGATATGTGAATGGCAACCACAAGGTACCCAAGCTGAGCAGAACATTACTTCCACTTACTGGTGTTTTGCTCCTCACTGTAACTGTTCTATCTGACCTTACCTTGGTCATCTCTTGTTCTCTTCCGACCCCGATGCTATTAGGGTTCCTGAGGGCTAGGGAGTCTTTATTTTTCCAACCTCTCCATTTCTCTATAAAACCTTAACCCCTAACATGCTGACCTGTCATGGCATGTAATACGTCCTCTGAATGGTAATCAGAGGATATGGTCGGTGAATTTATTTTGATAATTCTCCCGGTCAGGTCGGTGAGACCCGTAAACCAACGACAGGTGTGGTCCTCCAGACATTCTGGGGGTTGTGAGAGAGCGATGTGACCGCCAAAACATAAAAAATATGGTGCTCTCTAAAAAGCGGTTACATTTACTGCTAAGTCTCTTCAATATTTATGAAATATTGGAGAGCAAGAGGATTAATGACTTCATTGTCAGAAATCCAGCATTAGCTAGCAACAACAACAAATTTTCAAAAATTTTTCAATGCAAAGAGTACTTCAAAATCTCCGTGTCACATCCTTAAAAGACATTAAACTGAAATACCAAATTTGGTTTTTAAGCGACTTTTCGTTTTTGAGTTATCTTGTCCACAGTCTGACAAACAGACATACAGACACACACATGAACCGTTTTCTAAAAAATGCTTTTTTTGGATTCAGGGGTTCTCAAAACATATATTTCCGGTGAAATTTCGTCATCGAATTTTTGGGTGAGATACAATACTTACCAGTAGAGAAAGTAAAAATAAAAAAAATCTTATATTAAACATTATTTCCTATGAAAGTAGTAGGATAATAAAAAGTAATTTGTAACATATACCTATGTATAGTGATAAAAGTTATGATTTAACTTTTTTCAAAAAAAAAATGGTTTGGTAATCAAATTTTCAAAAGGGTAAACAAAATAACGAAAATTTTAATATTTTACGCTAATTAAAATATGCATAAAGTGCATGGGGATGTGTCAATGTCATGCACGGTAGTTTATATTGGTAAACAAACTCTGAGGCGCCTCTGCCACGCCCAGCTGCAACGCTTCCTTTGTTCTAGTATTCCATTTAATGTCCGCTTTTTCTTCACTCCTGGACTTGGAAACGACCGGTGTTCATAGGTTAATACTTGAGTGTCAGACTTGATATCAAAGCAATACTAGAAGGTTACATTCACGTGTGTACCAAACACTCAGGTGAAATGTTTTCTGTACCCCTCCCCTGTCGCTGCTCACCTAGGCCTCACAGTTTACAAACGCTAACTTATGTATGTGTGCGTGTATGTCTCAGCTGAATTCTAACAATAAAATATTAACTCACCTAGGTCTGCTGTGGAGTTAATAAGAATTTTTTGACAACATTAAACGAAGAACACTAGCAAACCATTCATAATTGCAAGTTTATGTGTACTCGACTGTGCTAACTGCTGTATGAAAAATTGCTGCTGTGTGAAAAATTTAAATAGATCGAGCTACATAGCGGATTTTATAAATTTCACAGATGGACGCTCAAGCAATGAAATATTATGCAAATTAGCACGCAGATAAACCGAAAATCACTTGTATGGGTTCTTTCACAGCAACAGAAAGCTTCGGGCAATTGGCATTGGCAGCCTGATAGAGATTCCTGCTGGCAACAGCCCCTCTCCATCTCCCAATACTGCTTTTATATCGTTCACGCCAGTATCAGCCACAACAGGGTGGAGAGGGATGCGCTTCCAATGAAATATCCTCTGTTTCCAGTTGATCGAACCAGTATTTCATTGCTCTGCTAATCTCCAGTTGGTTTTGTATTTTAATGCGCATTTGGTTATTGGTTTATGTATACATATATGCCAACCATTCCAGTCATTTTCAACTATCTCTTTCAAATTTATGACTTTGTTGATAAATTATATCTTCGGAACCCCCCCCCCCCCCCACCCCACCCTCAGTGAAATCCTTAGCCGCTACAAATCGTGATGAATAAACGCCACTGAACTTACGTATTGCAAATTTAATTTAATTTTAATTTATTTTCTATGAACACGCATTTTCTTGGAATCAATATTTTAAACTTCACACTCATTCTATCCAGTTATCATGTTAACATGTATATATTATACTAGTATGAATCATTTTATAAACAGAGAAAATTTGTATAGGTGTGTGCGTAGGATCTCAACCACCACTCAACGGAGTTTGATAATTCTTTTACCATTAAAATGCGGCATTCGCTCTGACGGATATAAGTATAAATAATTTATTTTTATCTCATAGAATACTAAACGCTAAAAAATTATATACAAAGCCGTTTCACTTCAATAGGGACACATTGGAGCTATATCAAGAAACATGTTTGCAAAATAGGAGAACGTTATGGAGTAGAAAATGATTACTTCAATACATATCTGAAAAAAAAAAAAAAAAAAAAAAAAAAAAAAAAAATAGACGAATGTCGGGTATTTCATTACAAACACTACAGACTGTAGGTGTAGATATTCTCATAATAATTCAGTTTAATAATTGGCGTCTTAATATGTATCAACTTCATTGTGTTATTTGTTTTTTTCCCTTACTCTATCAGTTTTCCCTCAAAGCAATCACAAAATTTGCTACCTTATGTTTTTAATGGTCGTAACTGCGCCGCAGAAATGAACAACGCCTTCGTATAGAGTTATCATTTTGCTTCACATCTTAGTACGTGACTTACTGGCCTAGGTATTTTGAGGTCATTGGCCTTGCAGAAAGCGTTGGAACTCAGTTCCGATAACACCATTCGTTATGTCCCCTGGGTGATGGTCATTAAGGGGTTATCCTCCCTATGGGAGGCGCCCTTGACCTTGGACCATTCCGGGATTAGATCCCTTACTGGTTAAAGATATAAAATTCAAAGAAGACGGTGGTTAGATGGTGGAGTATAAGTTGTGGATGAAGAATTAAAAGATGGTATGAAAGTGTATTGTGTTGGGATGATGATTTTTTTTTTTTTTTTTTTTTTTTTTTTTTTTTTGATGGATATGGTATACTGTTGATTATGGGGATGGTGATTTGTCAGAGTCGGTTATTGGTAAGTACCAGTCTGGGTCGCTTGTATGTCTCGCCGGGGTCTATGTCGTACTCCCCGAGACCTCTTATTAGTTCATTAAAACTGCCTGGAAGTCTGGCGTAGAAGGTGTTGGCAAGGCTCTTGATGAAGTCGATGAGCGTTGGGAGTTTGAGGTCTTTATGTATGTTCTCGTTGGGGATGTACCAATCAGCGGCTACTGAAGCTCTTAGGTAGCGGTTCTGCAGTACCTGTAGTGGGTAGAGATTGGTCCTCGCTGCAGCACCCCAGACTTGACAAGCGTAGGTTAGAGCTGGCCTTACAACTTGCTTGTACACTAGGATTTTATTCCTTAGTGACATTA
The DNA here is from genome assembly GCA_030765045.1 of Tenodera sinensis. Lineage (NCBI taxonomy): Eukaryota > Metazoa > Arthropoda > Insecta > Mantodea > Mantidae > Tenodera > Tenodera sinensis. The sequence continues at coordinate 29,587,164 of CM060971.1, forward strand.
CGGATTTTTTATTGTACAAGGGGTACAATAATCCTAAGCGTCTGTTGATCTTGCAGACTAGGCTCATGATATGTGGTTTCCATGTTAGTTTCACGTCCAATTTGACGCCTAAGTAAGTGGCTTCCGTCGACCAGGGAATGTCAACTCCTGACAGACGTAGGTTGATCACATCCTGTAGATGACGTCTCGTAAAAGTGATGGCCGTGGATTTGGCGGCATTGATGTTAAGTCGCCACGTGGCAAACCATACAGTTAGCATGTCGGCGTAGCGTTGCAATCTTTGCACTGCAATATCGTGATGTGATGAGTCTGAGGTTATTGCAGTGTCGTCAGCAAAGAGGTATAGGTTGCAGCCCCTATGAGTAGGAAGGGTGTTGATGAATGTCAGAAATAGCAGAGGCCCCAGAACACTGCCTTGGGGTACCCCTGCGTTGATTCCATATGGTTGTGAGTGTATGCTGTCCTTGGTGACAACAAACGTCCGGTTACTGAGGAAATTGCTCATCATGTGTACCAGATATGACGGGGTGTCGTAGTGGATAAGTCTATGTAGTAGACCTTGATGCCAGACGGTATCGAAGGCCCGTGATATGTCCAAGAAGAGGGCTGCAACATAGTGCCGATGGTTAAATCCACGTATAACATCATCCACGATACGTAGGAGTTGGTGTGTGGTAGAGTGCTGTCGACGGAAGCCAAATTGTTCTGGTCGAAGGATGTTTTGATTGTCCAGGATATTTTGAAGACGTTTTTGAAGCACCTTTTCGAACAGTTTACTGATGGCCGGTAGGAGACTTATAGGTCTATGGTTTCCGGGATGTGCAGCATTCTTTCCCGGCTTAGGCAGTGTGATAATGTGGGCATGTTTCCATGCGGCCGGGAAATGTGCTAGTCGCAGAAGACTATTGAAAAGGTGCACAAGTATAGCAGTCCAGTTTGGTGGTAAAGATTTGAAAGCGGCATATGGCAGGTTGTCATTGCCCGCCGCTTTGTATGGACGGACAGAGGCCACTATTTTGCTTACTTCCTCTATCGTGGTCAGGCACACTTCTTCAGCGTCGAAGGGTTCGTCAAGGTATTCGCGAACTTTTTCTTCGACGTCGTTAGTCAGCTCATCGTCGAGACTTTGCGCAGGATGGAATGTCGAGGCAAGATGTTCAGCCATCAACTCAACTTTTTCTCTCATAGACTGGGCAACTCTATTGCCGTCTGAGAGTGGAGGATCGGAAGAGGGAACTCGCAATATAGCCTTAGACATTCTCCAGAGAGAAGAGTCCTCTGTATCGAGAGTGCCTAGGCGTCGTTCCCACTCTTCATTACTGTGGTCTTGGAGCTCCAGTTTGACGATGCTCTGGAGACGATTCCACTCTCTCTTATCTATGGGACTGCGTGTTTGTTGATATTTGCGCCGTGCCTTGTTTTTTGTGGCGATGAGCTGACGTATGGCTTGTGGAAGTGGCTTCATATCTTGGAAGAAGCGACGTCGAGGAGGAGTGGCTTGAGACATAGCTGCAGTCATGGTACTGGTTATTTTGGATGCGAGTTGGTCTGCATCTTCAGTATTGAGGCATGGCTGGATGTCAGGCTGTTGTTCTGCCATAAGAGCTTTATATTTAACCCAGTCGGTTTTTCGTGGATTTATGCCCGTCCAGGCTTTGGGTGTTGGCCGTGCCTTGAAAAACAAAAGCACCGGGTAATGGTCCGACGAAAGCTCAGGGATGGAGAAGATTTGTGGATGGCACCGAATGTTTTGCACAATGGCGATGTCCAGCCAGTCAGGTGGTCGACGGTCTCCATAGGTAATGGTTGGAGATGCTGGAGCAAGTGCAACAAGGTTACGTTGCTCTAGGTACCTTTCCAGGACCATGCCTCTGTGGTTGCGGATGGTGGAATTCCAGCACGGGCTTTTGGCGTTAAGGTCTCCCATGGCTATGGTGGCCGAGCCATGTGTGAATACGGCATCCAGGTCTTGTGTGCTGATTCTTCTGCCTGGTGGTATATATAAAGAATACACATTAAATGGACCTCTTTCAGTAGCCAATTGGACGCCAGTTCCTTCCAAGCCTTGAGTGGTGATTAGCTGGAGGCGATGGTGTTGTATGTTGCGACTAATGTAAATAGCCGTGCCCCCAAAACCGTCATCTCGGTCGCTTCTGTGACAGATCATTCCTGGAATAGTGGCTTTCTGGTTTCCAGACAGATGGGTCTCCTGGACCAGTAGTATGTTTATTTTATTAACTGCAAGAAAGTTCCTCACTTCTTGTAGTTTCCCACGGATGCCGTTGGCATTCCAGGAACAGATCCTGATCCCGAGAAGGTTGGTAAGCTGATTACTCCTGTCCGCCATATTTGCTCATGAACGTAAAGACGGTGTATACCAGGACAGTTTGCGAGGCAATTGTAGCAGGCCTATGTGCAAGGGCTTCAGCCAACACAGATGCGAAGTCCGCCTGTAGATGGAGTGGAATTTTTTCCATTAAGCTCAAGAATTGAGCGTCAGGCACTAAAGGAGATGCAGATGGTGGTGCTGGCTGTGGATATGCCAGTAAACGTTTCTGGGCTGTTTGCCGAGGCGGTAGTGGGACATATTGCCCAGCTGGAGCTCTTGCTTGCACATTGGGAGCACCTTTAGGGGCGGTCCTGATGGTGGCTGGTGCAGTTGGTAGCTGTTGTGGAGCAGTTGTTGTAACAGCAGGTACAACTGCAGGCGAAGCCAAAGGTATTTCTGGCTGTGTAGAATTAGTAGATTGAGACATGGACGTCTTAAGTGCTGCAGCATAATCCGTGTGTTGCACGGGCTCAACTGGGCCCAGTCCAGGAAAACGGGCGCCACGGAATGCCTCCTTTGGCAGACCTAGTGGATTTCCACTTTTAGGTGCAGCGTCATAACGCGTACGCTGGCCGTTTTTATTGAGGTGCATCTCAATACGCGCTTCTTGCCACACCGGGCATTTTGCGTACCTGCACGAGTGCTCACCTCCACAGTTGTAGCACTTTTGTTTAGTGCCTTGAATTCCAGGCAGTTGGCAATCTTGACGTTTATGTCCTTGCTCACCACAATAGGAGCATACAGGTTTCAGGTGACATCCAGCTGCACTATGCTGGAACTGCTGGCAGTTGGTGCATTGCAGTGGTTTTGCAGGAGGACGATATGCCTCTACGCGGATGAGCGCATTAAACATGTGCGTTTCCTTATATATGTTGTTGGAGTGGGTCTCCTTCTCCAGGGCCACCCTGAAGTGTGGTAACAAACGTGGAGGTTGACTACGATTTGAACGTAGTTGGCCCACTCTTTCCACCGCGTAGTTTAAGGATTTCAGGTGTTCAGTCACTTCTGCTTCAGTGATGTACATCGGCAGATCTTTTAGGGTGACATACATCAGTTTTTCATCTGGCAGCAAGGTGGATAAGTACTGCACAGAAGCTTCATTCAGTACCTTTCTTATGGCACGGTGGTCTTCCGGACTGCTAGGTACAAACGCCACAGTACCACTCATGTTTCTGATATTGAATTGCACGTTCGGGTGTGAAGTGCTCAGAAACTTCGTTAAATCCCGGCCTTGTTTGGGATCACGCAGAAATATTGGAGTGGTCTTGTTGGATTTTGGGACTGTGGCGTTGTTCTGTGTATTTGCAGTGGCGCCATCAGATGTGTCCATGTTTGTATCGGTGTTTGTAGTAGGTGCAGTTTCAGCATTACTAGTTGAAGCTAGCGGCTGAAATTTATTTGCAGTTGAGGTGGTGGTTTGTTTAGAGGAGGGCCCAACATTCCTCTTTCTTTTAGAGCTGGCAGTTTGCCACTCTTGGCCTTGTGTGGTGTTAGATCTTACATAGTCGGCTATGTAAGAATCTATGGCCTCAACACGAAGTTTGTGTGCGGCCATCGTTTTGTATAGTGTGGCGAGATCAGCTCGCGACACACTGTCGTCATGCAGATTCTGCAGGAGATGCTGGTCTGCCTGCGCGATGTATAAGGCCCTTGCCTTTTTCTCATTAACGAGAGTGGCATACACGTCCGTAGATATTGGCGACGGTGGGCTTATAATTAATGGCTGGTCCATAAATAATTGAAGATTTCCTCCCTGTAAATAATAGGTGGAAGGAGTAGGATGTGGTGTTTCTGCATGCATCGGTGTAGGATGAGGTACTTGAGGTGTAGATAGAGTCGACATTTTTTATTTCTAGATGGGTCAAAACTATGTCTGTCACGTCAAGTTTAGTTTAAGCGAGCGCTGGGTGGCTCAGATAACAGAGGGCCCGGACCGTGAGGCGCCTTATCAGTCAAAAGACTGATGGCTAGGACCTTGTTACCTTACCCGCTTGGTAAGTTTTTAGGTAAGCTAGTGCTTTAAAAGCACAAAGTTGGTCTCGAAGAACTGCCGAATATCGACGAAATTCTTCAGCCAATCCACTGCTCCAATACAACAGCCAATCCCTTGGCTGCGTTGTCTTCCACAAGAAGAAAGAATGCTGTCTCGGCGATTGATACAACAGCATATACTGTAGCGAATAGCGCTCGAGGAGCAAAAACCAAACACGTCCGTTCGCTGTGAAGCTTCAGGACGAACTGTCGTTATGTGTTCTCATCGTAGCAGGGTCACTGAGGGGTTATCCTCCCTATGGGAGGCGCCCTCTGACTCTTGCCATGCCGGGACATAGTCCCCTACTGGCATATGGTGGTAAGTTGAGATACTGACGGTGGGGTAAGGGTGGCAATTAACGCCAGGGATTTTTTTTTTTTTTTTTTTTTTTTTTTTTTTTTTTTTTTTTTATGGTAGGAATGTATGATAGAAGGGTGAAATGAGCGGAGTGGTGATGGTAGTTATGGATTACTTGTTGATGGCGATGAAAGTTGTTGTCTGGTTGTTATGTCACTGTCCTAGTACAAGTCTTGGTCGTTTGTATGTCTCTCCAGGGTCAATGTCGTATTCCCCGAGGCCGCGGATGAGGTGGTTGAAGCTGGATGGAAGTTTTGCATAAAAGCTCTGGGAAAGGTAGAGGATATAGTCTGCTAGGTTGGGGATGGATAGGTCTGAGTGGATATTGGCATTGGGTATGTACCATTCGGCTGCGGTTGCTGCCCGAAGGTATCGGTTTTGGAGTACTTGAAGGGTGTGGAGGTTGGTTTTAGCGGCGATTCCCCAGACTTGGCAGGCGTAAACTAGAATTGGTCGTAGCACTTGTTTGAATAGTAGGATCTTGTTACTTAAGCTCATGGGGGATGTCTTATTGTAGAGCGGGTACAGCATGGCCATTCTGCGATTTACTTTTGATGCCAGCGAAGTTATATGCGCCTTCCAGGTTAGGCGCATGTCCAGTCGCACTCCGAGGTAGTTTGCCTCTGTAGACCAGGGGATTTGTTCTCCAGCCAGATGTAGGTCTTCCACTTCTTGGAGGTGGCGTCTGGCAAAGGTTACGGCTTGTGATTTGGTGGCGTTGACTTTTAGACGCCAAGCTCCAAACCATGCGGACAGCATATCTGCATAGCGCTGGAGACGTTGAGCCGCTATTTCATGGCGAGACGATGCTGTTGTAATGGCGGTGTCGTCGGCGAATAGGTATAAATTGCAGCCCCGGAGAGGAGGAAGACTGTTGATATAGGTGAGGAATAGCAGAGGACCCAAGACACTGCCTTGGGGTACCCCTGCATTGATGGAGTAAGGTTGAGAGTGGATGTTGTCCCTGGAGACTACGAAGGAACGGTTAGAAAGGAAGCTGTGTATTAGATGCACTAGGTAGGGAGGGATGTCGTAGTGGATAAGTCGGTGGATGAGGCCTTCGTGCCAAACAGTATCGAAGGCTCTGGAGATGTCAAGGAATAGGGCTGCAACGTAATGCCTGTTGTTGAAGCCGCGTATCACCTCGTCTACTAGGCGTAAGAGCTGGTGTGTAGTGGAGTGCTGGTGACGAAATCCGAACTGCTCAGGGCGAAGAACATTGTGGCTATCAAGTATGCTCTGCAGGCGACACTGAATGATCTTTTCAAACAGTTTACTGATAGCTGGCAGCAAACTGATGGGTCTGTGGTTGCCCAGATGTTGGGGGTTTTTGCCTGGTTTTGGTAGTGTTATTATCCTTGCGTGTTTCCAGGCAGTAGGAAAATAAGCCAGACGGAGTAGGCTATTGAATAGGTGAACTAATAGTTCGATCCACTTGGGCGGCAGAGCCTTGAAGGCGGCATAGGGCAAGTTGTCATTACCAGCCGCTTTGAATGGGCGGACAGTCGCCACAATGTTGCTGACCTCTTCGGTGGTGGTAGGTTTTAGTTCTTCCAGTTGGTAGGGAGCGGATAGGTAGTCACGTACCACTGTCACGACATCATTGGCGATCTCGTCGTCCAGGGGGTCGGCCGGGTGGAAGGTGGAGGCCAGGTGTTCGGCCAGGAGTTCGACTTTTTCTCTAGCAGACTGAGCCACTCGTCCACCGTCTATGAGGGGTCGGTCAGAAGAAGGGATACGCAGGAGTGCTTTGGACATTCTCCATAAAGACGAGTCTTGTGTGTCCAGGGAGCCCAGGCGTCTTTCCCATTCCTCGTTGGCATTGTCCTGTAATTCAGTCCTAACTATGTATTGGAGGCGGTTCCACTCTCTTTTGTCTTGTGGGTGGCGTGTTCGCTGGTATTTACGCCTGGCCTTGTTCTTGGAGGCTATGAGATTCCGTAGTTCTAGTGGGAGTGGTTTCTGATGGACTAGAGATTGCCGTCGGGGAGGAGTAGCCTTTACCATGGCACTTGTCATTGTGGCAGTGATGGTAGCCGCAAGTTCATCAGCTTCCTCGGCATTGTGGCAGGGCCGGATAACCGCAGGTTCGTCAGACATTACGGCGGCGTATTTGCTCCAGATGGTGCGCCGTGGATTAAAGGGTCTTGCCGGGGCTTTGGCGGTTGGTCTTGCCCTGAATAGGAGTAGTAGGGGGTAGTGATCGGAGGAAAGTTCGGGGAGGGAGAAAATACTTGGGTGGGAGCGGATATTTTTAAGTATGGCAAAGTCTAGCCAGTCTGGCGGACGACGATCACCATGAGTAATGGTTGGGGATATTGGAGCAAGAACGGCGAGGGCTTTGCGTTCGATGTAGGTCTCCAACACCAAGCCTCTGTGGTTTTTTGTGGAAGAATTCCACAGCTGATTCTTGGCGTTGTAGTCGCCCATAGCGATGGTGGGCGTATCAGAGGTGAAGACAGCATCTAGGTCTTGATGGCTGATGGGTCTACTCGGTGGGATGTAGATGGAGTAGATGTTTAAAGGTCCTCTGTTCGTGGCCAATTGGATGCCTGTCCCCTCCAGGCCAGCTGTGGCTGTCAGATGGATTCTGTGATGCTGGAGATTGCGGCTGATATAGATGGCCGTACCGCCGTATCCATCGTCACGGTCGCTCCTGTGGCAGAGCATGCCCGGAATGGTGGCTTTAAGGTTACCAGAGAGATGAGTTTCCTGGACCAGCAAAACGTGGACTTTATTCACTGCGATGAAGTTTTTGACCTCATGCAGTTTACCACGTAAGCCATTTGCGTTCCACGAGCAAATTCTGAGATTGAGTATGTTAGCAATAGCCTTATTGTTGTCCGCCATTCTGTCCCATGAAAATGAAGACGGTGTGGACTAAGATGGTTTCGGGGGCAATGGTGTTAGGTCTCTGAGCGAGAGCCTCCGCCAAAACAGCTGCGAAGTCTGGTTGCAGGTGAATTGGAATTTTAGCCATTAGACTCAAAAAGTTGGAGTCCGGGATTAGCGGGATGCGGTTGGATGGATTGGGGGTGGGGCGGGCCATAAGGCGCTCCTGGGCAGGTTGCCTGGGCAGTGGTGGTGCCTGCTGTCTTGCGGCTGCAGGTTGAGAGGCTTCAGATGTTCTGGAGTACTTGGGAACTGTTACAGATGAAGAGGTTGGCCGATGATTCTGGGTGGGTCTAGTAATGGGTGCAGAGGCCGCGGCAACGGTTGCGCCTTGTTGAGTAGCCGAAGGTGCCGAAGCTTTGGGCGCACTACTGGGCTGATGAGATTGATTGTTGGCTGTAAGGGCGGCGGCGTAATCCTTATGTTGTATCCTTGTAAGGGAGAGTAGACCCGGAAACCTAGCACCCCTGAAGGCTTCCTTGGGGAGTCCAAGAGGATTTCCACCTCTTGGAGCGGCGTCGAATCTCGTACGTTCGCCGTTCTTATTGAGGATCATCTCTACTCGTGCCTCTTTCCAGACTGGGCACTTAGCGTAGCGACTGCTGTGCTCGCCACCACAGTTATAGCATTTGGGCTTTAAGCCCTGTATTCCGGGGAGCTTGCAGTCTTTGTATTGATGCCCGCTCTCGGCACAGAATGAACAGATAGTCTCAAGCCTGCAACCTGCGGCGCTGTGAGTGTATTGCTGGCAATTGGTGCATTGAAGAGGGCGTGCAGGAGGGCGGTAACTCTCCACTCGGATGATGGCGTTGAACATCCGTGTCTCGTTGAAGATATTCCTGGTATTAGCTTCCTTTTTCAGGGCCACTCTAAAGTGGGGGATGGGTTTTGGTGGTTGGCTTCTGTTGGAACGAAGTTGACCAACACGTTCGACGGGGTAGCCGAGTTCCTTTAGCTCGGATTTTACATCCTCTTCTGTGATGAACATGGGGAGGTCCTTTAGGGTGACGTAGAGCAGTTTCTCCTCTGGTAGCAGGGTAGTGAGAAACTGCACGTTGTGTTCGTTAAGGATACGCCTTATTTGACGGTGGTCCTCGGGTGTGGAGGGGAGGAATGCAACAGTCCCACTCATGTTCTTGAGGTTATACTTGACGTGTGGGTGGGACGTTGTAAGGAATTTGGTTAGGTCACGGGCTCGACTAGGATCCCGGAGAAAGATTGGGGTGGTTCTGTTGGAACGGGTAGGATTAGCTGAGGTGGTGGGGTGGGCTGCCTCGCCATCGGTTGTATCCATAGTGGCTGGATCAGGTGGTGGTGTGGCAGGACTGGCGACCTCCTGGCTGGTGCTGGCTAGAGTAGCGAATTTGTTTAAGATCTGTGTTGACTCTGGCTGGGAACGTGTTTGCGTGTTCCTTTTACGCTTAGGCGTAACGGTGTGCCACTGCTCTTGATTGCAGGTTTGTTCATTTTTCAGCAGGTAGCTGTCAATAGCCTCGTTACGAGTTCTATGGGCAGCTACTACCCGAAACAGGTGCGTAAGATCCTCGCGGCTATAATGAGACGGGTCCGGCAACATTGCCAGAAGTTGTCTATCTGCTTGGGCGATGTAGACTGCCCTAGCTTTGCGCTCGCTCTGCAGCGTGGTAAGTGTTTCAGCTGCTAGAGGGAATGTTGGATTGATGATTAATTCCTTTCCTAGAAATGTTTCCAGGTGACCGCCTTCCAGGTAATAGAGATTGGGCTCGCCGTCTGGGGGCCTCTGAGCTGGTGGAGGGGGTACCTCATTGCCGGGGATGGGTGCTTGGTGATGGCTAGCAGTATTAACGTCCATGTCTGCTTGGTCGTGCGAGTGCCGACAGGCGCGGATCGCAGAGGACCGAACCCCGGAGGGCGCCTTAAAACCAGTTAAAATAACTGTTGGCTCGGCCTTGCTCTCCTATTCGCAAGTAAAGTAGTAAGTCAGAGTCAGTTAAGTTGGTGAAATTGTCAAGAATCTTCTTGACTGGATAACTCAGCATATGTTGAGTTCGACGTTGTCTAGATGATCCTGGCGGATAGCGCTGGCTCGATGGCCGGTGTTTAGAACGTTGGCGAATCGTAGCGTCGATGCAATACATCCACTAACACGTCCTGAGCCGTCGTTATGTGTTGGGTCCACTCTACACCACGCCTACTTGAGGTACTAACCTACCCGAAAACGTACTACTCGAAATAAATAAATTTATGTTTGCAAACGAAGTAAATATTTATGTAATATTTTTCACTATACTGTCCTCAATTACGAATAAAGGTATGCGCACTTATACCCCTAACACTCTATATATGGGGACGGTCACATCTAGCAGTAAAGATAGCAGGCCAAGGAAAGTATAATATATTTAGAATGTTACCATGTGAATGCGATGCCAATGCAAAATATTTTAGTATTCCTCATGTTAGTATTTTCTTAGTACTTATAGGGTAATAAACTTCGTTAGCAGCGCATGCTAAATAACTTTACAAATAGAGAAAATTGCGATATTAGAAGTCGGTGAATCAATATTTGTAATGAACAACTGAAAATATTGTTTCTCTCGATCGTTACAGAATATGGTGTTTTTAAAGGAAGTTAAATTGGTAGCAATTGAGTAAGTAACCAACTTATTCACCAGCTTTACCTCCAAATCGTTGAACATGTTCAAGGTTTTACTATGTGAAAACTGCGTACCTTTTATGCTGTTAAATAAGAGATGGTATAAAGTCTAAAATTCCACCTACTGCAATTGCCTAACAAATTGCTCGACCTGCTATGCAGATTTTGCAGAACTTGAAAGGGATATTTCTAAAATTCACCTCTTCCCCATTGTGATTTAAGGTATTACAAAAGTGCATGAATTGTTTAAATATGCATGTCACATCGAAATCCTGAGCTCCACTATATTAACAGATGTTGGACAAATAATAAAATACAAGACTGAAACTAAAATAATACCTAATCTACATGAAAGGAGACAGAAGTAGCTGCAAAAATTATAGAAGTATTTCTCTACTAAACAGGGGGTGTAAAATATATTCGAAAATAGTAAAACCGAGACTAGCAGCAATTGTTAAAAATATTATATTAGAAGAACAAACAGACTTTAGAAAAGGGAGATCATGCACAGAGAATTCGTTCGTAACTAGGAAATTTTTGAGTAATATAGAGTTCAACAGAGACACTTTTGCCATTTATGGGCTATGTAAAAGCATTTGATAAAGTAAATAGAGAAAAGCTATGGGTGATAATGAACAGAAAAGGAATACCTCTGCATATAATAAAGGTAGTGAAAAACATGTACCAAGGATCACAAGTCGCCACTATGGGTAATCAAAAATTTAAGACAAAGATATCTTTGGCTGTAAGACAATGATGCAGTTGGTATGCGACACCTGAGACATTGGGCCAAGAAATTAAATTTCTATACTTTAACCAAATACATTTCTCTATGACATCACTCTTTACTGGTGATCAAATTTTACCTCTGATAGTGAGAATACACTCCAAATAGCTGCTCATACTTTATCTAAAACATCTAGTCAATATAATTTACTAATGTCCCCAAATAAAATTAAAGTTGAGAGTTTAGGTGCCAGAGGCAATTCCCAGAAAAAGTAATAATAAATGAGCAGAAAATAGAAAAGTAAACTGGTTTAACTTCTTAGGAACTACAATATCATTTATAACAGAAATGGACATACAAAAAGTGGAAAGATTAATTTCTTTAATGGGACCATTTATAAAACACTTAAAACAAAAGTTAGAAAGGATACTCTCCTTAAATTTTATAAAACAATATCAATATCAACCATAACATATGGAATAGAGTCATGGTCTGTAACAAAAAGAGATGAACAAAGCACACAAGCATCACAGATGCGATTCCTAGGAAGAGCAGCTGGGTACAAACTATCTGACAAAAAAAGAAATATCGACATTAGAAATGAACTGGGAATGGGTAGCTTAAATGAGCAGATTAAGGAATGGAAGAAAAACTGGAAGGATCGATGCACATGAACGGAAGACGACAGGATACCAAAATTAATGATGGAGTACCGCCCGATTGGCAGAAGATCTTCGGGAAGACTAAGGAAGAGGTGGAGAGATCAACAATTCTAATAAAGAGGGCGTAACAGGCAAAAACCTTACTTGTGGAAGGCAAAAATGTTATTGTAATTTATTCGGCAGACCGTATGCCTAAACACCGCACATGGGTTTTACAGATTTTGAGGTTACCGCGAGGGATCTTCTGCTTAGCATTCCTTCTATTCACGGCAACTTACTTGTTATTTGGAACATATTAATTTTAAATAGTGAAGTGTTGATATAACAATTCCAATTTCTCGTAATAAGATTCAGAAACAGTTCAAACTATATCTTCAAGTAGGTCATTATCATTATATAGTCTCCATTAGGTTGAAGCCCAGTTAATTGTTATTGTGTATTCTAGCATCCACTGACGCATGCCCTCGGAAAATGACCTCTTAGTGCCCCATTTGGACAGTAGGCCGTGGATTAATTGAAGACCGAGTTATCGGAGACTTCATCATACTCATTCAACTTCGGGCAGCCAGCTTGCCTTTAATAAACTGTCAGAGTATTTTATTATTTTTGTTTACTTATTTATTTATTTGCTTCTTTGTTTGTTTGTTTATTTATTTAGTTAGTTATTTTTCATTTATATAGCCATCTTCAAATTCTTCGGTTATATCGGAGGCTTTAACCTGACAAAAAACTGGATGTTATTACTAGCTTAACTGTAGATTTCTAAAGTTGCATTTTTATAGTGTTTAGTGGATAAATTATCAGCACCAGTTACAGAAGGATCCTAGCACAGTAAGGGATTGATCAGTAGATTACCCTCAACACTTAACTGAAAATGCACTTAATCTCAATAGGCACAAGATAAACCTGATACCGGGTTTTTGAGCCCTGCACTTCTCCATCATTAGCCCTCTGCCGGAGACACTGGTGATAAACTCGCCTCAAAGTGCTCAACTCGTGCGCACACAATCCATTGATAGGAACGTTCGAATAAATCTGAAGACCCGTATAAATATACCGTAACTCACATTTAAACGAAACTGTGTTTACATTTAATTTTAGAACACTGTCTTTACTACCTCAAGTTTCTGAGTGGAAAAATAGAATTAAATGTTTAAGGTTTACTTCATTTCCAAACAGCATAATTATTTTTAAGATTTCCTATCACAAAAGGAGATTACAACATCGATGTTGGAATATGCAGATGTTCAATGTGCTGTACTTCGCATTAATTACTTTAGGTATAGTAGGAAAATAAGTCATCGCGATTGTACGAATGGTGATGTCACGGAATGCAACCCGGCATGCACATTTCGCAGGGTTTGAAAGTCCCACTGGCGGCGTAAAGGAACTTCTGTAATACACTTTTGATTTTATATATGGTTAACAGATATATACAGGCTGAGAGGGCTTTAACGTTTAGCTTTAATTAATTTATTCTGTACTTAACCTCTAACGTTAATTCACAAGTACTGACATGTAACGCGCACGTAGGTTTTCGTCTGTTAACACTATCTGCTTTTAGATTTTGCAATCTTCAGTTTAGAAAAGAATTGCTCACAGACATATTTTGAGCCAAATATACGCTGCAAATGAATGGCGAGGTGGAAATGTTTCCATATCAAATTGTCTACATAAGTTTACACTGGTTTTGTTTCCTAATTCTGAATTTACACAATGACTTTTAAGGTTTTAGGCTTTTTTTTTTTTTTTTTTTTTTTTTTTTTTAAACTTAGCGTAAATTCTAATCTACTTCTTCATTAGACCACGGAGCTATAGTGAATGTTTAAACGTTATGATTACATTTAAGGATAAACGTTTGTTTTTATTATTTTAAAATGCCTTAACATTTCCTATCTATGACTTGCTTATGATTTTTGTGACAACATTCGTAATATCCTTTAATGTTTCACTTGTAAGCAGAAATAAAAACTTACGAATTTGACAGACATTTCTCGTTCTCCCCATAGCACAGCAAATTATTGTTCTACCCACTCCTCATTTGTATCGACCACTTCTTGTTTACGCTTGGACGCATGTTGATTGGTGGAAGGAGAACTGTTGGAGGGTTACATATGGTTTTGCCCCTCACGGTGGTATTTTGTCATATTATCAGCCGGTATAGACTTGCCGACTCCTGTAATCCAGTATTTTGCTTCTTTTCAACGCTCTTAATTGCTTATTTCTTCATTTCATCCTGTGGTTACATTCAATTGCACTAGTTAGTACAGCAGAAGGCGTTTTGCTATGTTACTTGCTTTGATTAGGTTCGCCCTGCTAAATGGGACTGTGTGCACTGCTTCGATTGCTATCAAGGGTTTTACCTGAAGTTAGAATGGGAACGAAAACAATTTCAGAGTCTAAGTAATGTTTTCAGTGACCGCTGTACACATTCGCAAGTGAAACAGCAGTGCAAGTAACCCATCCCCGAGAGCATGATGTTTATCTGGGACCCAGGTTTTAATAAGTTCCCCAAACAATGCTCCTTGTATTGGCATGAACCAGTTTTGCAATGAAACGCTGTAGTTGCTAGGGAAACCGATATTATGATGCAACTTCCGCTCCAGCAAACACAAAAGGAAATAGAAAAATATTGCATCGTCACGCTTTAAAGCATATGAATAATGATTTTTAATCACTAACGGTAATTTACATATCCATAGCTCGGAAGCGGCATTCCCAGTGTTTAGCATAAATGAAGATAGCGCTGATGTGCATATAAAATTGACAAATATCGATAACAGGTAATGTATAGGTAGTTGCGAACAACAAATTTAGTTATGATTTTGTTACTAAGTTTCAATAGGAAGGTACTTACCAGAATTATATGCGAAATCAGTTCACATTCGTTTACTTTTGTGAATAGTGTTTGAAACTAATACAGGATTAAGTTAATCTTTGCAGTGGTTTCAGAATTCAAAACAACCATATTTAATGTTCTTAAACCCCGCTAAAAGATACAAATTTGGTGTAAAATATTAGATTTTGCATTTAAGTTACACATTTCGGAGTTTTTGTATTTCAGTTTATTTTGAAATGAACCCATTATCCATATCGCTACTATAAAGGCAGAACATTTGTGTGTGTGTGTGTGTGTGTGTGTCTGTGAGTGTGTGTGTGTGTGAGTGTGTGCGTGTTTGTGTGTGTGGGGGGGGGATGTACGATAATCAAACAAAACAGACATACAACTGTAATCTCTTACAATTAGAAAGATCAAATCTTTCTCGTGGCGGTGCTCTGTAAAACACCATCTTAATAGATTTCATAAATTAAGATATATACAGGTGTGCTTGAATACAAATCACTGGAGAACTTGCTTTAAATAATGTTTGAATTTAACTTGTGAATGCCATAGAATAGAAATAGTTGTTAACCAAAAGAGAACTCTGCAAAATAAGACAAACGCCGGATATTCCATTCGAAGCAAATATGTATACAGGTGTTAGGGATATAAGTGCAAATATTTTGATAAATGGTAACTTCACATATATTCACTTCGGTGTACTATTGCTTATTTCTCTTCGTCTAAGATTTTCCCACTAACCTATTACGAAGTTCACTACCTCATGTTTGTTGCATAGTAACTAGGTGAAATAAACATCTGTGATATAGACTGTCCGTTTAGATGATGGTGAAGTAATCCCTGATCTAAGAACGAGCATCATATCAGTTAGCCATCACGTGCTAGAATGTACATGAACAAAAATAGAGTACAAGCTTGATGTGTGCTGTATTATCAAAAGAGCTCACATGGAACATCTGTGAGATGCAGTAACAAAGAGTTAAACGAGTGAGCATGATTGTCAATGGGTAATTATCCCAAGGAAAAGCCCCTTATATAACCTCAGACGATATTAGGAATTGGCGGTGCTGTACACAATTGCAATTTTAAGAATTAAAGGGGAGTATTCAACATAAACTTTCGAAATCATACAATAATTTGATCCCAGATTAATTTGGGTGTAAATGAATGATTAATAAGAAAATAATAGCGTGATGCTAAAGTAGTTTCCGACGTTAAAATCAATGTGACAAGTTGCCAAGATTTGATATTTAATATCACGGTCTAAAGTTTCACCTCAAGAGTAAAACAATAGTAAAAATGAAAATATATGGTAATAGCGAATTCTGTGCCATCTATGCAGAGATAATAAAAGCAGATATACAGAATAGCAGTATAACGCCATCTGTCTCTCACAATCATAGGTACAGTTGCCCTGCACTGTTCTCTCTATGAACACATAACGAAGCAAGGTGCTATAATACAGAAATAAGACGGCTACCTGACCGTCACACACCGATCTACGAGGTGTCACCTAACAGATTGTTGCGATAAGAACACGTAGAGTGAGAGAGAGAGAGAGAGAGCGAGAGAGCGAGAGAGAGAGAGCAAAATGCTGTCACTCTGTAGTTACTTTACGCAACAGGCCCAGCATATACTTGTACTCTCCCGCTTTTACATATATAACTAACAATTCTACTTTCTCTCTCCACGTTGTACCTACACTGAAAGTTATAATGCAAATGTTTGAATCCATTAACATGAAGACAGAAAAATAAAATTTCGTAGGAATAGTTAATTCAAGCTATGTAACAGCAGAACATAGTGGCTAAGGGACAGTCACCGAGTGCGATGGTTCAGGAAGTAAGGCTTGGAACCTGGATTCGGGAGATCAGCCATTCGACCAATCTGATCAAAGATTCTTTCTTTATCGTAGGCGACTGCTGGTTTGGTTACTTTCCTTTCGCAATTTTCCGCCCCTCCATTTCATTTCACATTCATTTCAATCCTGTCTTTTTAAGGTCGGAAAAATCAACGAAGGGTGAATGTGGCGCTGCTGTGCAGAGAACTTGAGCACAGTAAGTAGCGCTCTCAGCATAGGGGTGGCGTTGTAGTCACCTGTCATGCTAGGAGGGACCGTGCTGAAACTCATGAGGCTGGTGGCTGCACGAAAAGGGGGGGAAAAAAAAAACTGACACCGAGATGAAGAATTTCCAGCTCACGTTAGGAATCCAGCACGTCCTTTGAACGCTCCCATCTCATCCCTTCCTCCCAGAGATTTCAAACACAATAGTCTGCTTGTAGGCACTGTGTGGAGTCCCCTCAGCTTCTAGTCCATTCCAGTCCACTCCAG